>CM060315.1:40044661-40072161 GCA_030674185.1 Monoplex corrugatus | reverse complement strand
TGTGTGTGTGTGTTTCCCTGTCTGTATGTGCAAGTGAATGTGTGTGAAAATCTGTGAGGAGGGCAAGATGATGTGAAGGTTGTTTGCTTTAGGGGGAAGGTGATGAACAGGTGTGACATGTAAAGACAAAGGCATACACAGACACAAGAAACGAACATCTTTGTCGTCAACTGCAGCAGCAATATCGTCATCATCATCATCAACATCATATACAACAACAATAGCAAGCGCAGCAACAACAATATTACAGCAACCCCTACACCGTCAACACCAGGACAGACGGCAACAATGGTCAAAACACACACACACACACACACACACACACACACCACAGCAAAAGAAACAGACCTTGTGCACCAACAGTTCACCATACACTTTCCCCCCACAGCTTCCCATTTTTGCACGGGGTGATTAGCACGTGCAGGGCGCGCGCACACGCACACAGGCAATCGGAAACACAGACAACGGGGGCCCCTCGCACTTAGCTTCCCAAATATTTGTTTGTTGTTGTGCTAAAGACTGCCGCAACCAGAGACGAAGAAGATGTATGCAGCATGCCGCAAAGCTGTAGGCACTACTACTGCTGTTGCCGGAATCGCCTCCATTTTCTTTTTCGCCAATGGAGCGAACAGACGAAGAACCAGCGGCAAAACAGGCTTACTATGCAGAGTTCATAGTTCATTGCTATCATTTGACGGCAATACAGGCTTACTATGCAAAGTTCATAGTTCATTGCTATCATTTGGCGGCAATGCAAGCTTATTATACAAAGCTCATTGCTATCATTTGAAATTGAAACGTTTTCTTCTCCAAAATGTTTCTTTGTTGGTCTTCCAAAAAAGTTAATAACCGGCAACATTGTTTATTATGGTAATCTGGTGTCTTTACTGCTCTGCTACAGTTTTGGAATCTTAATTCTGCCCGTCAAGGTCAGTTAAACCGATCACCCCTGAAACGGCCCTAGTGATCATCTGGGCTAACAACTTAAACGATCAAATGAGGGCTCGCGATACACGAATGCACTGGTTTAAGAGACGGTACCCTTTCGAAAAGTCCATGCTTGTTGTGGAATCCATTGTTCGCTTTTTATTTCAGTAAAACACTAAAGGGGTCTCATTTATGACTAACCTAAACACCGCTTGAGAAAACTTCAACGTGAAAACCAGAATCAGCAAAACTTAGAAAATGGTGGTCAGCAAAACACTTGCAAACACTTACTATCAACAACGATAGCACTAAACAAGTTAGTGAATTCAAATATTTTGGCAGCATTTTACAGAAAACAGAAAACTCAGAGATCGGAACCAGAATCCAGAAGGCAAACAACGTCAGCTACCCACTTGTCCAACTTCTGAAACACCCCCAACATTCCTCCTGAAACAAAAGCCAAGCTTATCCATTCCTTTTTCATCTTCACCCTCACATACCAGTGTCAGACCTGAACCCTGACTAAGTACCAAGGAGCAAAAAAATTACTAGCTGTGAAATGAGTTGTTTGAGAAGAACTGTCAACAAGACCAGACGAGACATAGTCGAAAATACTAAGATCAGAGAAATAGTTGGAACATTTTGTGTTGTGAAAAATACTGAGTCCACCATCATATTCATCAAAAGAGAATGACGTGGTCTGGTCAGATGACCAGAATGTAACCCAACCAGCTGGCTCAACATGCATGTAACAAAAGTTAACAGGATTTAAAGCAGAGGCAGACCAAGGAGACCTGGATCGACGGAGTGAGACATTGACGTCACACAGTATTTCTCTACTTCAAACTTTCCAGTGTGCTGCTGACTGTCAACTCTACCTCCCCGCAACACCCAAGATCTTATAAATATACAAATAAATAACAGGATAAGATGTACTTCAATGGATTTCAACAAGCTCTATTCTTAGTTTTGGAGAACACCACAGCCATCGTCTCAACTCTACGCTTTGTACCTGTGCACTGACAAGACATACTTCGTTATGTCTGAGCAGCTGCTCTTTTACAAACCGAGGTTTAACCTGTTCATGTTCTCTCTCCATCACTTCCAACCACCACCACCTCACCATCACCACAACCGACAACCACCACAACAACCACCACCACAAATGTTTTCTCCTACTCACTTAATAGCGGCGGCAGCCACACAGAAGCAGCCGGTAAAACTATGGCTGACAATCAGATCCTATTTCCTGATGGGGTTACAATGGGTTTAGAGTTTGGGAACATGCAGAGCTATGGACTCCACACATGGCCTGCTGGGCTCCTGTCTTGCTCTACATGTACCTCACACAGTCAGCCACACACGCAACAGGAGGAGGAAGAAGAAAGAAGCTGGTTTTAAACAATACAGGACTTCTTCCCATGCAGTGCCTGCAGACAAACACTGCCTCTAGGATCAGCCTTGTATCCCACCTGAAGACCCACACCGGACGATTGGGACCAGCATGCCCAAACATCCATCAGATCGACGGGAAGAATCCATGATCCATTACCATCGTATGAACCCGGTAAACACCCCTCCTCTCCCACCACCACCCCTTTTATTTATTTATATATTTATTTATTTATTGTGATCTATTACTATGTAAAGTGAAACAAGCATGCTTATGACATGGGATTGTTTGCGCTACACATTTTGTTGTCGTTTTAAGTATGGCAGCAGTGGCAGTAGTAACAGTAGAAGCAGTGTTTGCTGTAGCAGTGTCAGAAGTTGTGGAGCACAAGTCGTCAATATCATCAACAGCAATCGTAACAGTAATAGGATTGATAATTGGATGCATGAATTAAGTAAATTTCTTGGCTCTAGTGAAATGTGATATGCGGAGGCAATTTTAAGTTATTTAGGCCCGTTTCTATATATAACAAGCTCAAACCGACTTTTTTCCTAAATAGTCCACACCTTTGCCCGACCCAAAAGGAGCCCAGAAATTGTGTCGACCCATTTTTACCACACACACACACACACACACACACACACACACACACACACACACACACACACACACACACACACACATACATACACACACTTCTAGTGATATGAAATAATGTCCCTTCAAAAAAATTATTCAAAAAGAATCACAAGAAGGAAGACGGAAAGAAAGGAAAAAGAAGAATGTACATATATATGTAGGCCTACACTTGGTATGTACACTTATTATAGCTAAGACGTCCGATCAGAGCTATCAAAACGATTTTCTCGAATGCCTGTATGCACGTTGTTTTGTTCGTGGTCGCAGTGGCTCATTTGATCAAATCACCATGCTGACTAAAGTTGCTGTTGGTTAAAGGATCATGAGTTCGACCCTCAGGCGGCCCACGTTATTTTTATTTATTTATTCTATTTTTTTTTGTATTTATTTTTTCATCTATTCATTCATTTATTATCGTTCCCATTTTCTCAGTTAAGTGCAGCAGGTTGTTTTTGCCCACAGTATGCAGACGATATCTTGTTGCACAGTCTGCATTCTCGTACTTCGTCTTTGGTGGGCATGCATGCCGGATGTTTTCACGTTTCCATAAGCCAGCTACTAACAAAATTCACAGGATCTTTACCGTGCATATTTGATATTCTGTATGCGTATACACACAAAAGGGATTCATGTACTGGCAGGTCCGCACACGTCTCGACCTGGGAGATGTTAAGGCGGATTGAACACACGACCTTCCGACTGAAAGTCAGAAGCTTACCCACTTGACTACCACTCTTGTCAGTGACTCTAGAATTGAATGATTTATGCAGATTACAGCCATCTTATTCCGCCTGCCCACACCAATATACACTAAGTGTACAAAATCGCGCAACCGCATTCCTAGCACACGCGGGCGCACACACACAACACACACCACCGCGCGCGCGCGCGCGCGCACAAGTACATACACACACACGCACGCACACACATTATTGTTTGATGTTAACTAGCATGATAAAATGCCTCTATGATTTCGTAGTTTCTTCCACACCATAGACACCTCTTCATCTTATCTTGTCTATTTATTTACTTATAAATTATTTACTTTTTTTTTTTCGTCTAAAAGCACATATGTGAATAGACGTTAAAAGAAATAACGAACGAACGAACGAACTAACTAACGAACACACACACACACAAAAACACACACACATAACACACACACACACACTAAACACACACACACACTAAACATACACAAACACGTTCACAACACCACCTCTCCTCCTCCATCCCCAATGCCCACCACACCTATCATCCCACTCCCGCAAGGACAAAGCTCGGGGAGATGTGGGAAAGCGCAACGGATTTCCCTACACAGCTGCCTCAACTGTGAAAGGTCTACGACCGAAACATTGGCTCTTCAAAGTTATAGCTGTATTTGTTTTTCTCCCCAAAGGGGAGCACCAACAATCTACAAAACACTCTTCAAACGCAGGTAAGTTCCGTAATGAAAAAAGATTTCCAACAGAAACAAACAAAACCTAAGCTGCAATGAACCGAGGACTTATCATATGCGCTCCATATCATTTCCGAGACGCTGCTGCTTCGTCTTCCGTATCGGCTTTGTGTTACTACCCCCACGCCGCTTATTTCGGCTCTGCAACACACCTCCCAACCCACTGAAACTGAGATCACCACAAAAGCAGAGCACGAAGGGCCAAACAATCTGGGACCGTTTTTCTTAAAGCTATGATCATAAAAACGAGGATCACAGTGATGATGTAAGTCCCATTCCGGACTGAGACTGCGTGACAAGGCCGTGCTCTAAGCTTATTTCATAATCCACCCAAACGTCAACCCGGCCCGAAAGATAGAGGCATATGCCGTAGTGGAACCAGAAAGAAAAAACAACAACACGAAAACAGAATCAGAACGCGTATTGAACACAACCAGACAAGACAGGCGCAAATTTTCAGCCAACTGGCCTTTGTCAAGCGTAAATGTAAGATCACAAACGAACAAACACCAAATACAGAAATTAGAGAGAAAAGACTTGAAACTTCCTTGCTGCTTCATCCAGTGGGAGAAAAGGGCTAAAAATGCGGTATTGGTTAAAAAAAAAAAATTAAAAAAAAAAAAAGTAACACCCTCGAGACGCTGCCATAAAGTGGACGAGACTTGACTGTGTGGTCTCAGTCTTCCCAACGGTCACCTCTGGATATGAGCCGGTCAGGTCCGAAAAATCCCACTTTTTCTTTTCAAAAGATTGATCGGGATTTGAACTCACGGCCTCCGAGTTAGCAATCCGTAGCGCCAACCGAGAAAGCTCTTAAAACTATTGCTTTCACTGAAGTCTGGTAAAACGGTGAAGATAGTCCATGACACAGATCTAGTACAACGGTCTGAAAGAGTTGGAGAGCGGACTGAAAGAGTTTTCACTACTGTCTAGTCATCAGCTTTTGAAGGGGCGGTCAATTACGATTTTGATTTGACTAAAAGGACCATTCGCGCTCTGCCTGCCTCCTAAAAGTCAAGTACAAACAGAACTGTATGATCTATGCCCGAGTTAACTTCAGATTGGGGACATGGGTATTGGTGGTTCAACGGGGCATTCGTTAGAAGGCCATGGCAGAGGTTTACTTAGAGGAGAGAGAGAGAGGGAAGGAGGGAGGAAGAAGAGACAGAGACGGAGAGAGGAAGGGAGAGGGGGAGGGAGGGAGACAGAGAGAGAGAGAGAGAGAGAGAGAGAGAGAGAGAGAGACAGAGAGAGAGAGAGAAGACAAAAATGGTTCGATCGTAATGCTATCGGCTTTAACGGTGTAGTGAACAAAAGCTTGAACAATGAAAATTACTGTGCATAAACAACAAGACATTCACAGTTACAATATATTTATAGTTACAATATATCAAACGCTTCTGATTAAATGGCAGCGAATCCTCATTTTGTAAACGACAGAGGGGAAGAGAGAGAGAGAGAGGAGAGAGAGAGAGAGAGAGAGAGAGAGAGAGGGAGAGAGAGAGGGAGAGAGAGAGGGGGGGAGAGAGAGGGGGAGAGAGAGAGGGAGAGAGGGAGAGAGAGAGAGGGAGAGAGAGAGAGAGGAGAGAGAGAGAGAGAGAGGGAGAGGAGAGGGAGAGAGAGAGAGGGAGAGAGAGAGAGGAGAGGAGAGAGAGAGAGAGAGAGGGAGAGGAGAGAGGAGATAACCACTTATATACCACTGCCAGCTGTTTCCCCAGTTGGGACCACGCATCACGAGAGAAAACAAACAAACAAACAAACAAACAAACAACAAAACATTCTTCTTTTTTCTTTTCTTTTATCCATCTTTCTATCAGTATCTTTCTTGTCGTCCAGTTATCCGTCTATCAGTCTGTCTAGCTTGCTGTCTGCTGATTTGTCCATCTGTCTATCATCTACCAATCTGTCTGTCTTGTTATTTTTCTATCCATCTGTCTTTCAGTCTCTATCTATCTTGCTGTCTGTTTTGTTCTCTTTGAATCTGTCCATCTGTCTATCAATCTATGTGTCTTGTTGTCCTTTTATCTGTCCATCTGTCTATTAATCTGTATCCGTCTATCTTGCTATCTATTTATCCATCTGTCTATCAATCTGGCTGGCTATTTATCTGTCCGTCTTTTTATTAATGTGTATCTGTCTGTCTTGCTATCTCAGTATCTGTCCATCTGTCATCTGTTGTGCTATTTGTTCATCTATCTTTATTTATCCATCTGTCTGTTTTTCCGTTATCTGTTCATCTGTATCTGTTTACCAATCTATAAATTTGTGTCTATTCGTCTGTTTATTCATCTGTCTATCTGTCTTTGTCTTTCTATCTGTCAATTCATACATCTGTCACCTTCCCTTCTTCAGCCTCTATTTCCTTCTTCTTCAACTTTTTCGATTTCCCCCCTGACTTTCGCTTCTCTTTTTTCTTCGTCGTCGTCATCATCATAATCAGCATTATCTCATCATCATCTCCATCATCATCATCACCACCACCACCACCACCACCACTGCCGTCGTCATCATCATCATCATCACCACCATCATTATCATCATCATCGTCGTCGTCGTCATAATCATTAACATCATCGTTATTATCAGCAGGAGCTTCTTCTGCATCTATTTATCCTTTTTTTCTTCATTTCCCTCCCTCCTCACGTTTTTTTTTTTTTTCTCTTCGTGTTCGTATTCTTCTTCTCCTTCCCTCCAGGCTCCCACCGATCCGCTGCATCAATCGCATCATTGCGGAATCTCTCTCTCCCTGACAACTGGAGGCAAGATACAGACAGGCTTCCCTTAGGGACTGCTCATGCCGCCTGCTTTCTTAGTTTTTCGCCTCAAAACTTGCTCAGGTAAACGATACACGGAGGCAGCTAGCTTCTTATTTGTTCTCTCTCTCTCTCTGTCTCTGTCTGCCTCTCTCTGTGTCTCTGTCTCTGTCTGCCTCTCTCTCTCTCTTTCTCTCTCTGTGCCTCTCTCTGCCTCTTTCTCTGTCTCTCCCTCTCTCTCTCTCGGTCTGTCTCTCTTCCTCTCGTTCTGTCTGTCTGTCTCTATCTGCTTCACTCTCTGTCTGTGTCTGTCTGTCTGTCTCTCTCTCTGTGCCTCTCTCTCTGTCTGTCTGTCTGTCTGTCTCTATCCACATGAAGCATATTGTCTCGATTTCCATATTAGCAGTTTGCAAAATATTCCCATGTAAGTACATTCATTTACGCTGGTTTTGTGTTCATGCTGAACGAAAACATGTGTCGGCATTTCTTACCCCCCCCCCCTCTCTCTCTCTCTCTCTCGCTGATATATTTCATATGCGCGTGCACGCTTTCGTGTGTGTGTATGTGTGTTTATCCGAAAAGACAGCAGACACTATTTTATCAGTTCCTTAAACTTATGTTATATGTCTTTATCACTATTTTATCAATGTATTTCCACGTATTACATTAGCAAATGCAAGTTTAAAAAACAGTTTCCAGCCAATAACCGTAAAATAACTTCCAGCCAATAACTTCTACTGTTGAAAAATAAAATCTCTCTCTCTCTCTCTCTTTCGCTCTCATTCGTTCTCTCTCTCTCGTTCCTATTTTCTGCACCTTCCAACAAAACAACATTTTTATTTCACTTTCGCACACGTTCAACCCTAAAATCAAAAACATCCGCTTTCCCTTTGGCATTTCTTTCGCCTCCCTTTCCTTCCCCCAAAGAACCTTTTTTTTTTCTTAAATTTTCTTTACGCTTTTAAATGCAGTTTTTATATTAAGCTACTCATCTTCTGGCCCCCAGGAATGTGTGATAAGAAAGCCGGTGAGGATTTCCATAGTTTCCATTTCGTGTCTACCACCTTCTTCCATTCGCTCTCCTGCTGGCCTGTCACTCTCTGACACGTGATAAATGCAAAAAAACACGAGGGAGGGAGGGAGGGGGTGAAAGAGGGAGGGAGAGAGAAAGAGAGAAGATATATGGAAAGAAATAGCAAAGAACCCTAAGGTGGAAAACTGAGAGAGAGAGAGAGAGAGAGAGAGACAGAGAGAGAGAGAGAGAGAGACAGAGAGAGAGACAGACAGAGAGAGAGATTCTGACAGAGACAGATAGAGGAAAAGGACAAAACAAAACTCTCTCTCTCTCTCTCTCTCTCTCTCCCTTCCTCTCTCTCCTGTCTCTCTCTCTCCACATACACACACACACACACACGCGCGCGCGCGCGTTCACCAGTTATGAAGTATTCCCCAAAGTGCAAACAACATCTGCACAAGAACCTGTCAAATCCTGATTATTATTAAAACACCCGATCATACAGCGAGACAAACACCTGGTGAAGGAAGGGTGAGAGGGCTAGAAACAGAGAGAGGAAACGGAGGGAGGGAGGGAGGGAGAGAGAGAGAGAGAGAGAGGAGGAGAGAGAGAGAGAGAGAGAGAGAGAGAGAGAGAGAGAGAGAGAGAGAAATGTGTGTTAATGTATATATGTATATATGCGCACTGGGATAAAACAAATGTGAACGTTTCATCATAGCAGAGGCTGAAGAAAGAAAGAGAGAGACTAAGACGTAAATGGTTTTAAGGGCATAAGCAAAAGAGCTTCTATTCCAACAACAACAACAGCACACAACAACAACAACACATACACGAAGACGTGTTCGTGCACATTCAGTGTTCTGCATGGTATATACAGTCAAGAACAATCTTCAGAAAACCTTCCAATTAGTTTCCAATGATATACCGTACAAAGGGCAGGTCACCTGTCCTTGCACACAATTTCCTTTTTATATCTAGAAGTCGAAACGTCAAAGAGACGCATCAATATTAACATAATATCAAGTCAATTTCTTACTAGTAAAAATGTGCCTATACATTAATAAAAAAATGTCTATGACAGTAGCAAAAAAAAAAAAAAAAAAAAAAAAAAAAAAAAAAAAAAAAAAAACCTCTAGGGAGAGCCGGACAACAGAAGGTCCTCTGAGGAGAAACCTCCATCAAGGAAGAGTTTCCGCCCTTAACTTCTGACACTCTCTCTTCAGGAGGCCGGGCCGCATTCAGGTCATGACTCCTAGATGCCCTTCTGCTGTCGCCATTTTTCTTCGCTTTCTGTCATCTGCTAGTCTCATATCACGAATGAAGATTACTTTCATTCGGTTGGATTCTGTGCTCTCAGTTTTAATCCATAGCAAATGCCCAAGTGTCTTGCAATGTCAGTCAGATGGTTGTCATTACTTAATACGGTAAGGAAATAACCTCGAGAATTTCTGGAGTTTACAAAACTAAAGATATTTGTACCGTTGCCACTTGATTGCCGCAGTGGAAAAGCCAATTTTATGTGCTTTGATTTCTGATATGCCCATTTTGAATCTAATGAAAGCATCTCGAATTTTCCTGTGTCTGATGCCATCAAAATACTGTTCCAAGTACAACTCTTTTTCAAATAGTCTGCAGACAAAATATCTTCCTCGTTCCTATATTCTTTCATCCTATCTAAAGGCCCAACAATCAGTTACACGTGAGAGAAAGACAGGAGAGAGAGAGAGAGTGAGAGAGAGAGAGAGAGACAGACAGACAGGCAGATAGAAAGACAGACACATAGAGACAAAGGAGTGACTGAGAAACAGAGACAGACAGACAGACACAGAAGCGGAGAGAGACTGACAGACAGGGAAAGCAACAGAATACAAAACCAGTTCACCTGGTCCAAGGCCTGACTGGCGTAGAGGTAAAGTCCACGCCTTCCGATCTCACTGCACGAGTTCGCACAGGTACAACTCACGCTCAAGCAAAAACTCGTACAGCTTACCGTTTACCCAGCTGTGCACGGTTTCCAACTTTGTACACAGTTGAGGAAGGTAAAGCAGCGAGGGAGAGGAGGCGATGGACACAAAGTTCATCATGCTGGCCCTGAGAAAAGCTGATCCTCTCCACAATCTCACTACTCTACTACAGCGTTGGGTCATGGGACAACCTGTGGTGTCCAACTTCTTTAACAGTAAGAGAAGGTAAAGCAGCGAGTCAAAGGAGGAGATGGGCACAAACCTCACAATATTGGCCTTAAAAAAAATCACAGATCTCTATCCCTCTGGGTCATGGGACAACCTTTACCTTTCCACCACCTGGTTTAATGAACCAGACCTCCTGTTTGTCAGGTAGGCAGGTAAAGATAGAGGGGTACACACAGTTCAACGTGATATAAATTATCCCATACAACGTGTACCGAGAGACTCCCTTTAATGAGTATTGTGTACACGGGTTGGGGGAGATTTGGGGGTGGGTGGGTGGGTGAGTCAAACAATCCACATGGCAGAAGTTTCATGACTATTGTCATTGCCACATGGAAAACAACAAAACAAATAAAAAAAAAGTCATTATTATGCAGTGAGGCGTTCACTGTTAGGGTAGTTCTTATCGGTCTGTTCGCTTTGCATGTGTATGTGGGTCGACGGGGAGCAAGTATCTTAAAGAAAAAAAATTACGACATAATGGAGTTTTCTGTATGTTGCCAGATTTTAAATATAGTATGTGGTGCCCGAGTTTGTTTGTTTGTTGGTTGGTTGGTTGTATGGTTGGTTGGTTGGTTTGATTGTTTGTTTGTTTTATATTAATAATTTTTGTGGAATGAGGTCGGGACCAAGCGTTTTATAGACATGTTAGTTGTTTGTTGTTTTTGTGTGTGTGGTTTTTGTTTTGTTTGTTTTGTTTGTTTTTGTATTTTCAAACATCTCCGATGAGTCGAGGGACACAACGTTTCCAGGTCAACTAATATGACATAATGACAGTTATAATAAACACGCTGACAGAATGTGGTACAATGTGTATTCGTTTGCCGGTATTTGTTTTAGATATTTCGAATGGCATCTGGGTAAAACGTTTTAAAGCCAACTTCACATGAAATGATAGTTTTCATTCCTCCTGCCAGCGGGTGTTGGGGTTTTTGTAAGTTTGCTCGTCTACTTGTTAGCTTGTCTGTACATTAAAACGTTTTGGGTAGGGTGGGGGGCAAACGGTTTCAACCCCTTTTTACGACAGTATACCTTCTGCCCAAAAGGTGGCCATTCTGGTGAAGCTTCCTATCGGCCACAACCGGCTCAACATACACAACGTAACTCAAGTTCACACTGACTCCTTCATCAGTCTGCTCCTGCGGTCAAAAGGACCAGATAGCTAGTTAACACCACGCCATTATAAAAAGACATTATGTTAAAAAAAACCCGTCTTGGCTGAACACTTACTGCACCAATGCCGTCTCTTTTGAGCAGAGTGACAGAAGGCATGGCCAACTACAACTCAGCTGACCACCAAGCTCCATGGCAGCCAGCAGGAACTGGAGATACCGACCATACGTTCATCACCATGAAGACAGCGAACAACAGGAGACAAGAATATTGTATTAAAGTTTGGATTATGCCTACCAGGTAATAAGCAGTAGAACTAATCTGGGGTGTGGGGGATTTTTATTTATTTATTTATTTATTTTTTTTTTACGGGCGCGGTAGTGTCCTTAAATGGTTAAACGTCTGATTTTCATTCGGAAGGTCCACGTTCCATCATGCCTGTGTACTTCCCGCCTGGTGAATATTTTTTCCATCTTCCAGATCAACAGTCACGTGTGCAGCGAGAGAAATGAAATAAAGCGCATCTTTATTTTCCAAATATTAACACATCAACCAGCTTACATGTCTACTGTTATGAATCTTACTTGTTCTAAAACAAAAGACGATAGAACAATGCAAAATACCTAACATTTAACAAAAAAATATAAACATAGAAGAAGAAAAAGTAAAGCAAGATATTTCACCACAGAGACAAGAGAGAGACAAAGAGAGACAGAGTCTGAGAGAGAAAGAGACAGAGAGAGAGAGAGACAGAGAGGGGCAGACAAAGAGACAAGAGAGAAAAATAATCTCTATATACACCTACAAACAATCTGTACTATACGAAAAAAGGATACTGCAAAATTAACATTTAACACAAAAAAGGGAAAAAATACAAAGACAAAAAAGGAGACGGGGAGAGAGAGAGAGAGAGAGAGAGAGAGAGAGAGAGAGAGAGAGAGAGAGAGAGAGAGACAGAGAGAGAGAGAAAGAAAGAGAGAGAGAGAACAGACAGAGACAGAGACAGACTCTGACACACACACACACACACACACACACACACACACACACACACACACACACACACAACATAAAGAGAGGGAGAGGGGCAAAGAGAGAAACGCATTCTCTATAAACCATCTGTATTACACGAAAAGAAGTAGGACACCGCTTTAAAAAAAAGAAAAAGAAAAAAAAGAACACACACACACACACAATACACACACACACACACACACACACACACACACACACACACACACACACACACACACACACACACAAGAATATGCAAAGCAAGACATTTCCCCATAGAAAGAGAGAGAGAGAAAATCTCTATAAACAACTTCACTGCACACAAAACATAACGCTATTCCAATGTTGATACGTATTTGAAAATTTGATTTACCCATACATAAAAACCGCCTCTATAAATAAGCCCTGCATATGAGTTGTTCAATTAAAACGATAAAAACATTGTAAACTTACACTCGTTTCACGACCTGCATTTTCAGATAAGGAAAAACGAATTTCTGAATCTGTTTTCAAGCACCAAATTCAATTGAAAGTTTTGATAAAGATAAAACAATTTTTTTTTAAAAAGCTGCAGTCTCCAGCAGAGGGCTCCGCGGTTATTGTGACCTTAATTCTACTCTCCTACAAAAAGCATAAAACAAACGGACAGGTCTGAATCTGTTTGTTTTGTTGTTACTGCTTTGATGTTGTTGTTGTTGTTTTTTTTGGGGGGGCACTGGATTCAATTATTCTATCACCATTGAATCATCAGTTTTGGTACTTAGAAGTCAATCACACTTTCGTGTTATATACGAGTCGTAGTTTTGTTAGTAAATTGTAATGCTTGTTTGATTTTGTTCATTCTGTCTGCTCGTTTTGTTTCTCGTTGTTGTTGTTGTTGTTGACGACGTTGTTGTTGTTGTTGCTGATTATGTTGTTGTTATTGTTATTGTTGTTGCTGCTGCTGCTACTGTTGATAATGTTGCCTTTCTTCTTCTTTTCCCCCTTCTTTTCATTTCAAAGATCTCTCTCTCTCTCTCACTCTCTCTCTCTCTATTCCCACCAACCATCCCACTGACAGGCCAGAGGCAAAGTGGGAAAGCTAGACGCTCTTCATGTCATTGACTGATGTTTGTGCTGCTGCCACTGTCGTCTGCTTTCTATTGGAATTCCCACTCGTTTGTCTTCCCTTTTTTATTGCTTTTAAAATATAAGTGTATGTGCAGCTCGAAAGCGGAAATATTACTTTTTCTCCAAAAGCCAAAATCAAACTGTGATAAGAGCCTGCATGTAGACATGTCACTTGCCAACGGTCAAATATGAATATTTACATTTACTTATTGCCAAAAGTCAATCTTTACATTTGCCAACTGCCAGAAATTTTTGTACTTACCAGTTGCATGTCATGAGACTTTGTTGAGTTTATAATGAACTGGCACAACTTACCCTCACCTTCCCCCACCACACTTTCCACCTTCTGTGTTTGTATCGTCCTCCTCCAAACTCTAAGAACCGTCTCACTGACTCCAACTTCATTGATGAATTCCCGGATCTGCTGTCCTACTGTAACTCCCTCCATGGTTCCTACATCATCGCTGGCGACTTTAACATTCATTTTGATCGCCCCTCCGAACCCACCACCTCCAAAGTCATCGATTTCCTGGACTGCTACGGCCTGGTTCAGTGCGTCCACGCTCCCACTCACATTCGTGGGCACACATTGGATAATATAATCCACAGGACTGACCAGACCATGGTGAGTTCCATCATCATCGACCACACCCTCCCATCTGACCATGTCTGCCTTGTTGCTGATCTTCATTTTTCCCGCCCTCCACCCCGCAAAACGTACATTCAAGCCAGACACCTTTCTGCAGTGGACATGACTGTCTTTGAGGCTGACCTTCAGTCTCTCTTATCTGCTTCCCCGCCAACCACACCTGATGACCTCAACTCCCTTCTCCTTGGGCTCCTGGATCGGTTCGCTCCTGCCTGTGGCCGTCTTGTTTCCAAGAGGCCACCATCACCTTGGTTCTCCTCCATTGGGCCTCAGCTGCAAGCGGCCAAGTGTGAAAGGCGCAGAGCCGAGAGACAGTGGCTCAAGTCTAGTCTGACTGTTCATAAGCAAATTTTTCAAACTGCCAACAAAATTGTTAATAGCCTCGTAGATGCCTCTAAATCAGCCTATTACAATGCTAAAATTCTTGCCTGTTCCACTTCCAAACAACTGTATAATATAACTAATACTCTTCTTGGCAAAACTGGCTCTTCTCCTCTTCCATCTCACCTGCCACCTTCTGATCTTCCACAGGCTTTCTCTGACTATTTTTTCAACAAGATTGCTAACCTCAGGCTTTCTCTCGATTCCACGACGAACACTCATGCTACATTTCCTGAACCCCCTTTCTCTGGAATCCCCCTTACTTTCTTCCAACCCGTTTCTGAGGACTTTGTTAAGAAAATCATCATGAAATCTGGCATTAAAACCTGTGAACTCGACCCATTGCCAGCTTCTTTTCTCACCCATTGTCTCGATACTCTTCTCCCTCACATCACCAATATCATTAACCATTCCCTCTCAACTGGCTCCTTTCCTTCTTCTTTCAAGTCAGCAATTGTAAGACCTCTTCTAAAAAGACGACTCTTGACCCTGAGAATTTGAAAAACTATAGACCTGTGTCAAATCTTCCTTTTCTTTCCAAGGTCTTAGAGAAAGTTGTTCTTGACCAGCTGTTAAACCACCTTCATTCCAATAACCTTGTCTATTCCCTTCAGTCTGCTTACCGTTCTGGACATAGTACCGAAACTGCTCTTCTCAAAATCTGCAACGACTTACTGACTACTCTCGACTCTAACAACGTATCACTTTTGACTCTCTTGGACCTATCTGCTGCCTTTGACACTATTGACCACTCTATCCTTCTCTCCCGTCTACATCACTCTTTTGGGCTCCACGATACTGTCTTGAACTGGTTTCATTCTTACATCACCAATCGTCTGCAAGTAGTTTCTGTCAATGGTCTTTCTTCTAATCCTTCCTGTCTGACTTACGGAGTGCCACAAGGATCTGTTCTGGGCCCCCTACTTTTCATTCTCTACACCTACCCTGTCTCCTCTATTGTCCAAGAACACCTGCTTCAGCATCATTCTTTCTCGGATGACAATCAGCTGTATGTCTCTGGGCCTCTCCCTGACCTTCCCATCATGATCCAGAAAACCCAATCTTGTGTAGCTGACCTGAAGGATTGGATGACTGAAAACAAACTGAAATTAAATGAAGAGAAATCCGAATTGATCTTGATCACCCCACCCAAACTCCAAAATCACCCCTCTCTTCCAACCTCTGTCACACTTGTTGACTCATCTATCCCTCTCTCCCATTTTGCCCGTAACCTTGGTGTAACTCTTGATCAAACCCTGTCCTTCCGCCAGCATGTGAGCAACGTCTGTCGGACTTGTTTTCTTGAACTCCGCCGAATTGCTTCTATCCGCCACCTCCTCTCAGAAGACACGACAAAGGCTCTTGTCTGTGCATTTGTTCTATCCCGTCTCGATTACTGTAATGCTCTTTTTTCTGGTTCCCCCTCTCATCTCATTAACAAACTTCAGAAAGTTCAAAATCATGCTGCCCGTCTCATCTTCCGCTCTTCAAAATTTAACCATGTTACGCCATTGCTCTGTTCTCTCCACTGGCTCCCTGTTCAGCAAAGAATATCCTACAAGATTGCCTGCCTCTGCTTCAAATCTATTGAGTCTTCCTGTCCTGAGTATCTCACCCATCTGTTACATCTCTACACGCCATCTCGAGCTTTGCGGTCCTCATCTGATACCCGTCTCTATAGTATCCCCATAGTCCGCACTAAAAGGTTTGGGCAGCGTTCTTTTTCCTATCAAGCTTCAACCATCTGGAATCAGTTACCTCGCTCTCTTAGATACTCACCCTCTCTGTCCACATTCAAACGCTCCCTCAAAACTTACCTGTTTCCCAAAACTGGTAATCTCTGCCCCCTTCCCCCCATGTAATGTAATGGTGACATTATAGTGTCTTAGTGTCAATGTGTCATTGTATTTGCATGTCATGCTGTGTGTGTGTTTGTGTGTGTGTGTGTGTGTTTGTGTGTGTGTGGGTGCTTCTGTGGGTGTGTGTGCTTGTGATTCTGGTTATATGTTTTTGCCATTGTAAACGCCTAGGGCATTAATTTGATTAGGCGTACTAAATGTTCATAATAATAATAATAATAATAATAATTTTACTTTGTCAACAGCTAATGAATAATTAAATAGTGAAACAGTGCCATTAGCATATTTTCAGAAGTGACAGCAGCCAACAGCACTACAATGAAAATCGGTCTTTTGCCAACAGTACTTAACAACATTCTGCCTGTAACATGAAAATGAGACTTCACCATCAGCCTGAAATGAGACTTAATAATCAGCCTGAAATGAGACTTCACCGTCGGCCTGAAAAGAGACTTAATAATCAGCCTGAAATGAGACTTCACCATCGGCCTGAAATGAGACTTTACCATTAGCCTGAAATAAGACTTTGCCATCAGCCTGAAATGAGACTTTGCCACCAGAAGGGAATGAGACTTTGCCACCAACATAAAATACGATTTTGCCATCAGACTGAAATAAGACTTTGCCATCAGCCTGAAATAAGACTTTGCCATCAGCCTGAAATAAGACTTTGCCATCAGCCTGAAATGAGACTTTGCCACCAGAAGGGAATGAGACTTTGCCACCAACATAAAATACGATTTTGCCATCAGACTGAAATGAGACTTTGCCATCAGACTGAAATGAGACTTTGCCATCAGACTGAAATGAGACTTTGCCATCAGCCTGAAATGAGATTTTGCTACCAACCTGAAAAAAGACTTTGCCGTCCGCGTTTAATAACATTTGTCATCAGCCAGAAATGAGACATTGCCACCAACTTGACGTAAGGCTTTGCCATCAACCTTAAATAAGACTTTGTCATCAGCCTGAAATGATATTTTGACAAAACCTCAAATGAGACTTCGCCATCAGACTGAAATGAGACTTTACCACCAGACTGAAATGAGACTTTATCGTGAGCCTGAAATAAGACTTTACCATCAGCGTGAAATGAGAATTTTATCATCAGCGTGGAACGAGACACCATTAGCCAGAACTGAAAACAACTTGCCACAATGTACACTTGAAAACTGAAGTGGTATGAGCCCATCTGAAGGCCAACAGTACTTGCTCAAACCATCCTACAAGGCACGTGAAACATGAGAACACTTTATTACTCAAGGACAGTAGCATTAGGGTCCTGGTGGATGTCTTACAGCCAGCCCTTGCTACTCTACACAGTAAAGAAGGAAGAAGGAAGAAGGAGAGGCGGATATAACAAGGGACAAAAACACCGACAACACACACACACACACACACACACACACACACACACACACACACACACACACACAACACAACACACACACACACACACACACACACACACACACACACACACACACACGCACGCACACACACACACACACACACACACACACACACACAATGTTAAAAGTGGACAGGCCTGACAATCAGCGATCCCCTTAGTAAAACAAAGAACGAAAAGGACGGAGACAGCTGGCTACCAAGTCACACACGGCGGATCTACTGTCAAACAGATGGCTGGACAGGCAGGGTCAAGGCTGCTCTACCCTGGAGGTTGTAGAGGAGTCAGACAGCAGAAGCCTCAACTTTTCTTGGGGTCAGCGTTATGAGGGCTGTGCCCATCTCCTCTCCGTCGTAACCCCGAACAGGGTAAGGTTACTGTTATTGTTAGTTTTCGTTTAAAGCCCAGCCTACTGCATACAGCCATATCAGGACTATAACCTACGCAAGTGAGTAGCCATTTTACAGAGAGATAAGTTTAGCCCGGTAGCCATTAGGACTATAACCTGTTTCCAAACATACACAACATTTCAACAGGAAAACAAAGGAAAAGAAAATTAAGTACGCATATCAATGCATTCGTGCACATAATCTAAGGAGATGCCCCTGACGGTGACCACTCCGTCCAATTTTTCACACGAGAGATTTAAAAAACACAACTGAATATAAATTTAAACATAACTAAGGACACTTAAACACATATAAACGTGAATAAATTACCTAAAACTGCTTCCGCATATCTGATTTCCCTAGAGACAAAAATGCACTTAGTTCATGTACCCACGTACCCAATGATTAATCCTAAAAGAAAGAATGTAACACTATCGAACACATACAGGTGAATAGACCAGCAAGGCAGAAAATGATAGGAAGAAATAACAGAAAGCAAAGGAAGAAGGCAGAAACAAAGGGCGTGACAGAAAAGAGGAAATTTCCAGCACAGCATTTCCAGAAGGTGGGGATACCATTTATACTGAAAGAGTCCCCGGCATCCCCACTGGGGGAGGGTCAAGTACCCATTCAGAGCTGGGTGGACGGAAGGTCGCACGCACAACCTCTGAGTCAGACCCGAACCTTTGCGGTCAGACTGAAAGGCCAACCAGGCCTCAAAGACTGGACAGACAAATGACGACAGAAGTGAGGCCTTTGCCACGGCTAGCCGTCCAGGACTTACCAGTAATCAGTAGTCTGCAGTCACATTACCACGGCAAGCTTGCCCACAGTTCAGTCTCGGACGAAACCGGCCAAAAACGCAACGTCCAAACGGTGTTGAATCGTATCCAAGTCATCAAATAGGAAAGGTTCCCTCTATTTCTTCTTATATTTTTTTGGGGGAAAACAGGGGAGGAGGGCAGTGATCATAATCAGAACAAAACTTACCTTGCTGTGGTGTGTGTGTGTGTGTGTGTGTGTGTGTGTGTGTGTGTGTGTGTGTGTGTGTGTGTGCGTGCGTGTGTGTATGTGTGTGTGTGTGTGTGCGAGCGCGCGCATGCCCGTGTGTGTACATGTGTGCGCGTGCGCGTGTGCGTGTGTGTGTGTGTGTGTGTGTGTGTGTGTGTGCGTGCGTGTGTGTGTGTGTGTGGGGGGGGTGTTGTGTGTGTACGTGTGTGTGTGCATGCGTGCGTGCGTGCGTGTGCGCGTGCGTGCGTGTGTGTGTGTGTGTGCGCGCGCGCGTTTGTGTGTGTTAGGTGTGCATGTGTCTTTATGTTTGTACACGAGTGGCTGTTTTGCCACAATATTCAATTAAAGCTAAATCTACAACTAATTCATGGCCATAAAATGGTCGATGCTGGTGGACAGAATGCGGCAGTCAGAGGGTTAACGTCGAAGCAGATTTAGAAATGTTTTGTTCCCTGATTGGTGGTTCCTATCCCCTCGCTAGTTTTTTTTAACATAACTTTGTTGTTGGATTTTGTTGTTGTTGTTTGTTTTCTTTTGTTTTTTGTTTCAGATCTGTATATGGAATGAAGGATTCAGACATCATTTCTGTTGTGATGTTCTTGGCAAGGCAAACAGCCTTTCCATTAGCTCAAATACCAACGTGGCCAACACCCCAGGAAAGAACAATGTTTTAAGAGAGGAAAAAAAATAAGAGTTCAAAGACTTTCAGAAAGCTCTGAGCGGCCTATGACTGCTGGCCGTCCACTTTTTCTCCATGCAACATTCAAGTTGTTTGTTTGTTTGTGTGTGTGTGGTGGTCTTTGATTTAATGTCGATTCACTAAAGTGATTTTAGACCAAAAGGAGTGAAGAGGATGTTTGAAAATTGTCAATTTTGGTTTTGTGTGTGTGTATGCCACATTAATAGTCACAAAAACAGATGCAGTTTTTACAATGCGCTGATGATGATGACGATGACGATGAAGACGATAATCACGGAGTTCTACCTCGGATTAAGACCGCGTGACAGGGCTGTACTCTACGCTTACTATTATATATAATATATCCTAGAGTCAACCAGGCCCGAGACATAGAGATACCTGCGGTATTGGTCAGAAAATTTTAGCAACACCGTCAATGACGCATCCGTGAAGGGGATGAGACTCGACATTGATGTCCTAATCTTCCCAATGGGCCCAATGGGCCCACAGCACGCTAAACTCTAGGCTGAAGCCGGTTGGAGCCCAAAAATCCCACGATGATTTTTTTAGGAACTGATGGGGATTCGAACCCTCAACCTTCCAGACGATAGTTAGCGCAACATCCAAGATTGTGGTGGCACAAGCGGTCAGATTAAAGAAAAAGGTTTCAAGGAGTTTGACTTTGAGTTTTGCTTGATGTTGCTTGATATATGCAAGATATGTATACATACTACATATAATGCACACATACACTGCACACGAAATTCAACGTTTAAGTTCAAAGTATTTAATGATTTGACTTTGCGTTGGGGTACGGAGGATTAAAAAGCAAGAAGAAAAGAACAAGAAAAAAGAAACAAGGAGAAAACACGCGGGCACACCCACATGCGCACACACACGCTCACACACACACACACACACACACACATATACACTACTCTCTCTCTCTCCAAAATAGTAAACTACTGCAAAAGAAATGCATACACAGACTAACCTAATGTTACGAAAAAGAAAGAAAAAAGAAACCAAACACACACACACACACACACACACACACACACACACACACACACACACACACACACACACACATACACACACACCACACACTTTATGGAGTCAGCAGTCTGAAAAACAGTGTGGCCAGGCCATCCTGCGTTTGTTCGATTGCTTGCTACTTTATTTAGGGCAGGTAACAAATGGCGTACTGATGGCGGGTTTTCCCACCAACCAACATGTCCATCATTCGCCTGTCAGGCCCCCATTTCTCCCCTTTTCCTTTACCTGCGTGTTGCAGCTTATCAACGACAACAACGACAACAGAGACAAAAACAATACATGGTTAGGCCACTTAGAAACTGTTCCTTTCTTGAAGCCTTGCAGTTTCTTCTGTCTAAATATCTTGCACGGTTCCTAATCGTTCCTTAATGAGGACGACAACGATGATGATGATGATGATGATGACGTCGACGACGACGATGATGATGATGATGAGACGACGACGACGACGATGTCGATGATGATGATGACGACGACGACGACGACTACGATGATGGCGGCGACGACGATGACGATGAAGGCAACGACGACGATGATGACGATGATCATAATGATGATTTCGGGTTTTGTTGTTTGTTTGTTTGTTTGTTTTGTTTTTGTTTGTTGCAACTCCCACGTGTGCACAAATATGCTAGTAGTCGTTCACGTGTATGGCCGTTTTTCACCCCGCCATTAATGACGTCATATTCTGCTATCAGGCGTGTGCATCCTCTGTGCATCCTGAGTGATTTCGAATCTTCATATGCCACCGAACATTCTCGTGGCTTACAGAATCATCAACGTACCTATTTGACATTCTGCCAGCTCATACATACACAAGAACGGGTTTTAGGCATTATTAGTAGGTCTGCACATAATATAAAACTGGGAGATGGGGAAAATCTCCAATCTTCAGCCACCAGGCATTATTCAAGCAGAGACGTGAGATGGGGGAAAATCTCCGACCTTTAGGCCACCAGGCGTTAATCAAGCAGAGACGTGAGATGGGGAAAATCTCCGACCTTTAGCCACCAGGCGCTATACAAGCAGAGACGTGAGATGGAGAAAATCTCCGACCTTTAGCCACCAGGCGCTATACAAGCAGAGACGTGAGATGGAGAAAATCTCCGACCTTTAGCCACCCGGCGCTATACAAGCAGAGACGTGAGATGGAGAAAATCTCCGACCTTTAGCCACCAGGCGCTATACAAGCAGAGACGTGAGATGGAGAAAATCTCCGACCTTTAGCCACCAGGCGCTATCCAAGCAGAGACGTGAGATGGAGAAAATCTCCAACCAGGTGCTAATCAGACACGTGAGATGGGGAAAATCTCCAACCAGGTGCTAATCAGACACGTGAGATGGGGAAAATCTCCAACCAGGTGCTAATCAGACACGTGAGATGGGGAAAATCTCCAACCAGGTGCTAATCAGACACGTGAGATGGGGAAAATCTCCAACCAGGTGCTAATCAGACACGTGAGATGGGGAAAATCTCCAACCAGGTGCTAATCAGACACGCGAGATGGGGAAAATCTCCGATCTTAGCCACCAGGCGCTATACAAGCAGAGACAAACCCGTACCTTCCAACAGGAAAATCAGTGTCGTAACCGCTCGACTCTTGCATCCGTCGATGTTGATGGAGGAGAATGTTGAAGCGAAGGAAGAGAATATGGAGGCAGAGGAGAAGGCCGAGTAACAGAATACTAAGAAGGAGGATGAAAAGAGAAGAGGAGAACAGTAAAAAGACGAACGACAGTGTAACTTTCTGAATCCCTGTAACTCGAAATTTACGTGTTTCGTCCTTCAGATTTAAATCCAAGTATCAGCAATAATCAGAATCCAACCTTTGACCCGAATACGGTAAATCCCAAACAAAATCAATCTGATATTTTTACTGACACATACAGGATAAAAAGACAAACATGGTTATATACACCCCATCACCTTCCATATATTTCAATACAAATCACTGTTTCTTTAAACATGCTTCCTTTCTTTATTTCTTTCTTTAGGAATCTTCCCCTCACATCCACCCCCTTCTCCCATCTATTTTATGCTGAAAGTCAGAAAATGAGAAAGAAGAAAATGACGAATCTAAAAACTCACCCGACTGGTTCTGACACAGACCGATGTGTTTTACACGAAGGCGCAGCTTCTGCCGACTTTTTCTCAAATTTTTCTTTTTCCCAAAATGACTTCAGCATATACACTGACCTTCCACTGAACTCCTCCTAACAGAAATACACAGAGATTTGATGAATGCTGGCTTCACTGATACGTACACAATGTCGATTTGCTTTGTGTAAAAGTGTAAAGTAATCGTGCTCCTTCACTGAAAAATACATTAACGAAGGGGTCGGATGGAGGGTAATCGGAACCAAAATGTTTGTTTTTTTAACCTTTTTTTTAAAAATTCCTTTTTAACAGTGAATAGACATCAACAAACAATGTAGTAACAAAACAACTCCCCCCCCCCCAAAAAAAAAAAAAAAAAAATTTCAATTCATACACATCAGAGGAACATTTTTTTTATATATGACAACATAAACATAAAAAAAAACAGAAACAAACAAAAACAAAAAAACAAAAAACACACACACACACATTTCGTACATGGGAGATTTCAAAGTGAACATCAAGACTTCAAACATGTTATAAAGATGAATTTGTTCTCTGTTTAAAAAAAAGTGTATTTTCGTAATGGTGCTGAAGGGAAACAAGTCAGAAATTATGGTGTGTGTGTGTGTGTGTGTGTGTGTGTGTGTGTGTGTGTGTGTGTGTGTGTGTGTGTGTGTGTGTGTGTGTGTGTCTGTGTGTGTGGTGTCTGTGTGTGTGTCTGTGTGTGTGTCTGTGTGTGTGTCTGTGTGTGTGTGTGTGTAAGTATGTGTGTGTGTGTGTGATTGATCTTTATTTTACACTGATTCATACAATGACACAATATTACAATGGTTAACGGTACACGTCTGCCGTTGCTAAAATCTACTCGATAAAGTTAATATAAAATAAACGTAAGGGTAATGAATACTAATGAGAATAAGCGCATTGCTACTAGATTATTAAGAAGCTTTAAACAAAAGAACAAGCAGACCTATCAAAAACAGAAATAGAAACACACGCAGGCCCACATACGATCATTACTTACTAAACAAAACAAAGTAATAATTTCATTCCTCGTGAGAGAGAGGGGGGAGAACGTGACAGTCGAGAGAGAGAGAGAGAGAGAGAGAGAGAGAGAGGACAGACAGACAGAGGCAGAGAGAGAGACAGAGACAGACAGAAAGACAGAGACACAGAGAGAGAGGGGGGGGGGGTAGAAAGAAACTCTAGGGAGAGCTAGACAACAGAAGGTCTTTAGAGAAGTAACCCCCTTTAGACAAGTGTTTCGGCCCTGAATTCCTTACACTCTCGGGGGGCCGGGCCACATCCAGTTCATGACTCCTGGATGCCCTTCTGCTGTTGTCTATTTTTTTTTTTTTTTCACGCCGGGGAGCGAACCTGGGCGATTCTGCGCTTCAGAACTGCGGTACGCGGTTTTACCAATGTGCTAATACCAATGTGCTAACGGGGCACACATCATCTGTAGGGAATTTAATCCTTATGAAGTTCACTTTTGGTTCCTTCTTGCCCAGATCCAGCTTGAGCTCCTTTCTGCTGCCTCTGCCATCGCTTTAAGGGCTCTAGTCCTCTTCTTCCCAGAAATGGCGAGTTGTTTCATGAGATCATAAGCGGAGGTGCCCACAAACCCTCTTGCCCCGACCTCTATGGCGAAGATTTTGACCCGCAGCCCTGCTTTCTTCAGGGTGCTGGCAAGACCGGCGTATTTTTCGGTCTTGTAGATATGTGCTTCTTCCATTCTGCTTTCGTATGGCACAGTGAGTTCTATCAGAATCACTTGTTTCGAGGAGTCAGAGTGGAGAGCGATGTCTGGTCTCATGCCTGTCTTGCTGATGACATCTGGGTAATTTCTCCACTCTGGAGGTCTGCTGTACACTCCCAGTCGACTGCTCCATCCAGAAGACCCTTTGGCAATGTGCTGGTTGTCATAGCACTTTCGGGCCAGACCTGCTTCCCTCCAGCTTTGTAGAACGTTGTCATAGCAATTGGTGCGTTTGGGGTCATGGTTTTTTCGCTAACCACGTCTGTGATCACTTTCAGAACTTGGTTGTGCCTCCATGTATACCTTCCTTGGGCTAGCGCTACTTTGCAAGAGCTTAGGACATGTTCCACTGTTTGTTTCTTCTGACAGAGCGGACATGCTGGGTCGTCTGATTTCCCCCATTTCACTAAGTTTGCATTCGAGGGGAGCAGGTCATATACAGATCTGAGGAGGAAGCTTATCCTTAGAGGAGCCATGTGCCACATATCGTTCCAGCTGAGACTTCTTTGGAGTGCACTGTCCCATGTTGTCCATTGCCCCTGTTGACCTTGCTGGACTGCCTTCTGCACTCTTTTGACATCTTCTTCTTCCTTCAACTCCTGTATGATCATGTCTCTTTTTTCCTTCCCTTTGGCTTTGGACCACCACTGCATTTTTGTTGCTCCCAGTCCCAGTCTGTTGGTTTGCGTGTGTCCAATTATTTCTTTGATGCTGAGGTTTCTCTTGGCATTGTTTACAGCCTCTTGGACTTTCCACTTTCTGCCAGTTCTCAGCTTTGGATGAACTGATCTCACGATATTGTCTTCCGATTCCTCCAGCATGCTCAACAGTCTTGCTTTTCCAACTTTGTATTCCTCCACTATGGATTTGAGAGGTAGCTTCAGCATTGCTTGACGACAGTAGAATGCAACATCAGTGAGACCAGGTGGGACACCGAGCCATTTTCTTGTGTATTTGTTGATTTTGGCTTCCATTGCTTCGACTGTGCTGGTGCAAATGTCATAGATTAGCAGTGGCCACAGCAGCTTTGGTATCAGCATGAACTGTAGACACCAGACTTTGTATTTGCCTGGCCTTCTTCTGCTGTTTGCTTGGTTTCACATCCCCTTTGTGTGTCTTTCAGGGAGTCATCATACCATCTTCCGAGACTTTTTACTGGCTCTTCTGTGACAGTGGGGATGGCTTGGTTGGCTACCATGAATTTGACTGAATCTGCCACTTTTCCTTTTCGCAGTGAGAGACTTCGGGATTTCTTAGGTTTGAACCTCATTCTTGAAGAGGCCACCAGCTCATCCAGCTGCTTTAAGATTCGGTGTGTCTCTTCCTCATCCGTGGACAAGACTGTTGTGTCATCCATGAAAGCTTTCAGAGGAGGCATCTGGTATCCATCTCCCAGATTCACTGGACCTGAACTCTTCATTGCAGCTTTCAAGATGACTTCCATTGTCAACACGAACAGTATGGGAGAGATTGCACAGCCCATTGCAATGCCCACCTCTAGGTCTATCCAGTCCGTGGTGTATTCTTTGGTAGAGAACCGCATTGAGAACCCTTGGAAATACTTCCTCAGCATTGTTCGGATGTTTTCTGGGATGTGATACATTTCAAGAGCCAGCTGGATCATATCGTGTGGAACCGATCCATATGCATTCGCCAGATCAAGCCAAACTACGTCAATGTCTCTCTTCTCTGTTCTTGCTTTTTGGATGGCATCCCAAATCAACGTGGCATGTTCCAAGCATCCAGGCATTCCTGGTATGCCTCCCTTTTGGACTGACATATCCAGATACTTGTTTTCAGTCAGGTATTTTGTCAATCTTGCTGCCATAACAGAGAAGAAGATTTTCCCCTCGACGTTCAGAAGTGATATTGGCCTGAACTGATTGATGCTGCTGGAGTTCTGCTCCTTCGGAATGTACACTCCTTCAGCTCTCATCCATTGGTCGCTGATCTTCTGGTTCCTCCATGCTGATCGAATCATCTTGTGGAGCCACTCGAGCACTTTTGGGCATTTCTTGTAGAGCAGGTATGGTATTCCGTTTGGTCCAGGTGCTGACTTGGCTCTGGCTTTCTTTACTACGTTCTTCACTTCATCCAGTGTTGGTGGTTTGTTATTGAATTTTCCTTCTGGCGCTGCAGGCCAAACCAGATTCTGGATTTCAAGTGGTGCCTCGCGCTGAGAATCGGAATATGTTTCCCTGAGATGCTGCTCTAGGGTTTCCTTGCCCACTGTGAGATATATAGAGACAGACAGACAGACAGACAGACAGATAGAGACAGAGACAGAGAGAGAGAGAGAGAGGGGGGGGAATTACTATTACTGGTGGTGGTGGTGTGGTGGTGGTGGTGGTGGTGGTGGTTAAATCCACTACTCTCTCGACAAAAATTCATTACCTACTTCCCTTCATAAAATTCTTTCCCAAACTTTCTTACTAAACCTAACAAGGTACACAAGAAGAAAAGAGTAACACCTCAATCCTTACACTCCTCAGGTAAACACCCGCACAGTTGCTAAGCGACAGCGCCCGTGAAGAATGCGGAAAGGGCCTGGAACCAATCACGCTATGTATAACAAACCAGATCGCCTTGT
>CM060315.1:40017161-40039661 GCA_030674185.1 Monoplex corrugatus | reverse complement strand
TGGCTCTTAGTACTCCCCTCCCCCCCCCCCCCCCCCCCCCCCCCCTACCCCCAAGAAACCCAAATGTGAAGTCGGTGGCATAGTGATTACAACCACAACAACCGTTCCAATAGGTCGACAAGCGTGCACTTACTGTAAGCACAGGCGGGGGCTAACCTTAAACAAGTCACTGGACACGCACGAAAGTAGAACGAAAATGCGTATTTAACAAACAAAACAAGATTGGGGCTAAACATAAGAATGCACTCATAGGTTAATTTGAGAACTGTGGTGTGTGTGTGTGTGTGTGTGTGTGTGTGTGTGTGTGTGTGTGTGAGTGTGTGCGTATGTGTGTGTGAGTGTGTGAGTGAGTGTGTGTGTGTGTGTGTGTGTGTGTGAGAGAGTGTGTGCGTGTGTGTGTGTGAGAGAGAGAGAGAGAGATTGACTGTGTGCGTGTGTGCGTGTGTGTGCGTGTGTGTGCGTGAGTGTGACAGCATGCCTTGTTTTCTTCCCCCTTGCTTTAACAATTATAGAGTGAAACAACCTAAACAGATGGAACAGACCTACCCATGGCCGAAAAATTCACCAACTTAGGCGGCATTACCAGGCACGACGGACAATCAGTCAGTGACATTACAAGCCGTTTCAACAAAGCAAAAAACATTTTCAGAATGCTGAACAATATGCAGAGGTCCCCCCAGTACACCCCCAGCAAACACCAAGCCGAGACTACACCATCAGGGCTGTGTCCTTTCCACCCTGTTCTACAGCTCAGAATGCTGGACGATGACAGAAAGCAACTTTACCAAACTATCGAACTTCCACACAGAGAACCTCCGAACAATCATATAAATCTTCTCGTCCAGCATCATCGCCAACCAAAATCTACTTGCCCAATGCAGTCAATAGATAACGAACACTACCATCAGGAAAAGGCGACGAAGCGGGCACACCATCCCAAGACAGCAGGATCACATCATCCGAACTGCCCTTCACTGAACACCAGAAGGAGGATTTATAAGAGAGGAAGAACTCAGAACACTTGGCGACGAACTAAAGGAGGAGACCATAAGGCCCTGAAACACACCTGCTGTTCCTAGCAATGGCTGGCCCCGAACAGACAGGCATGGAGTATCTCTGTTGCTGCCTTACATATCCATGGTGTAATGGGCAGTACGCAAGTCTTTCAGACGTATCGTCAGGGTTTGTTGCCCTGCCTTTCACCAAATCTCAGTTGGTCTGAATTCAGATAATAATTTTCTAATAAAAGCACGTTTCGCATCAAGAGAGAGAGAGAGAGAGAGAGAGAGAGAGAGAGAGAGAGAGAGAGAGAGAGAGATACAGACAGACAGACAGACAGACAGAGAGAGAGAGAGAGAGAGAGACAGAGACAGAGAGGACAGAGAGAGAATCAGTTAAAGGTTGTGGTTCGGAGTGTAAACTGACAAACAGTTGTGCAGCTTCCCAATTCACAGCAGACAGACAAGTCAACATTAGTTGATTTCCGAAATGCTTCCTACCTTTAATTATTTATTACTTCTTTTATATCCCTGTTGTGCCTTTGAGCACTTACTTTGTTGGTCTGGATACTTGTTGGTCAGATGATAAACTGTGCTTGCACTTAGCGTACATTAAATATCCCACAGAAACAAAACAAAAAAGTTCTCCCTATAATCAATCTTCTCAGACAAGTGTAAGCAAGCGCAAGCGCGCGCACACACACACACACACACACACACACACACACACACACACACAACACAAACACACCACACACAAACCCCGCATACACACACATGCAACAACCGTGATCAAAAAGCAAAACGTTTTAGCCATTCTATAACGATAAAAAAAAAAAAAAAATCAAAAACAAGCAAAAAACAGTATGCAGACTGTGCAGCAGCATAACTCCTGCACAGAGTGGGAAACCACAAAGAAAAAAAAAAAAGAAAGAAAGAAAAACGCCAACCAACAATGACAACAAACCCCGTGCAAACAAACATGCGAGACGAACATCGTTCGAAAGGCAGAAGGAAAAAACACCAAACACGAGACTTACCTAGGGTGTGAAGGGCGGATATGACAAGTGTTTGCTGCATCATGGGAAGAAGAGAACCGGAGACACATCCTGCAAAAAAGGAAGACAAAACATCATCAGTTGGGTTAAAAAAAAAAAAAAAAGGGGGGGGGGGGGGAGGAAAGAAAGGAAGACAGCAAGAAAAAAAGGAAAAAATGAACAAACGGGCGAAACAAATACTGGAAGTGAAAATGAATCAACAAACAAAAAATGACGGAAAATAAATGAAGAATGAAAGAAAGAAAGAAAGAAAAAAGAAAGAAAGAAAAAAACAAAGAAAGACGAAAGAAAGAAAGAAGAGGAACAGCTGAAACGAAAGACCCCCCAAAAAAAGATAAAAAAAAAAACACCACCCACCCATCCCCACACACACAACAACAACAACACACGCACACAAAATGAAAGAAAAACGAAAACAGAGACAAAAAAAAAAAAAAAAGGAAAAAGATGAAATACAAAAAGAGAAACAACAGACAAAATGAAAGACAGAAGAAAACACAGACAAAAAAGAAAATTGTAAAGATGATAAAATACAATGACATCAAAATTCCAGTGTAATTTATCGGAACGTGCGCGCTGGTTTTGATTTAATTGCACATGATCCATCTATAAAAACAGGACGTTCTTGCCAGCACCTTTTAGGCCAACATACATACACCCCACTACCAGACAAACATGCAAGTGAATCTCATCCCATAAGAGTTTGAGGAGCAAAGGTGGCGCTGTGATTAGACACACAATGAAACATGAAACAAGATGTAAGCACAGATAATGTCAGTGGAAGGAAGGGGAAAGAAGGGAGACCCGTAAGGAGGAAGGAGAGGTGAGGGAGCGAGGGAGTAATGGGATGAAATGGGTGTAAAGAGAGTAAGTCACAACAACATGAAATTGTCCCCCTTAGAGTGTAAGCGAGCAAGCGAGAGAGAGAGAGAGAGGAGAGGGAGAAGGAGGGAGAAAGGGAGAGAAGGGGAGAGAGAGACAGAAAGAGAGAGAGAGAGAGAAACACATTTTTACTTTCGAGGGTAGTTGTAAAGGTATTAATGATTTTCTTACATCCAGCCCTCGCCCATGGACAGTCTACACTAATACAAAATGCATTATCCTATAAATGGAGCATCTTCTTTAATACAAAGGAACTAAAAATGTTTAAAGGCGTCAAGAGAAATACAAATCTGGAATAGAATAAGAACGAGATGTGTGGGGAAGAGGGGAGAGAGAGAGAAGAGAGAGAGAGAGAGAGAGAGAGAGAGAGAGAGAGGAGAGACAGACAGACAGAGACAGAGAGACAGAGAAAGAAAGAGAGAGACAGAGAGACAGAGACAGAGAGAGTGGAGAGAACTAGAGAATGAGAGACAGATAGTAAAAGATCTATACTGTTCAGTTGATCAGGTAAATAAAAGCAGGATAACATAATTTTGTGCAAAAAGGGCATTTTGGAAGAAAAAAAGAATGAAGAAGTGGGAGATCCCAAGAACAAAAAGTACATAAAAATGGACCAATGAATGACATGTGCAGCGCTCCAAATTAAAAAGAAAAAAGTCCCATGAATCTACCTGCAACTGAGGTCTAAAACAAATAAGAAAAAATAAAGAAGACAGGCGACTAAAAACGGCGCCAGAACCAAATAAACAACCAGAAACAAACAGAATTGATTAGTAAAAGACAGTGTAAATTATGCACGGTGCACTTTTGATCCCAAAAAGGGAAAGCGATGTTTTTATCGAAAGAATCGACGAAATGTGTTTTGTAGTTGTCCATCACACACACACACACACACACACACACACACACACACACACACACACACACACACAACACACACACACCACACACACACACACATCACAAACACAACACAATCACACCAACACAACACAACACAACACAACACAAACACACACAACAAACACATACGCGCGCACACATTCTACTCACGTTGATATCAAACGACATTTTAAAAGAAGTCAAATCAATGGAAAGGTAGGATAGGATGGAGTTGGAGGGTTAAGAGAAAGGTAGGATAGGATGGAGTTGGAGGGTTAAGGAAAGGTAGGATAGGATGAGAGTGGAGGGTTAATGGAAAGGTAGGGTAGGATGGAGTTGGAGGTTAATGGAAAGGTAGGATAGGATGAAGGAGTTGGAGGGTTAAGGAAAGGTAGGATAGGATGGAGTTGGAGGGTTAAGGAAAGGTAGGATAGGATGAAGGAGTTGGAGGGTTAATGGAAAGGTAGGATAGGATAGTTGGAGTTACAAAGGTATGGAAGATGAGTTGTTATAATATAGAGATTATTAAGAGAACACTTATCTTGTTTTATGAAGTAGTAACGCGACTATTAATGAAAGCAGATAGAGGATCGAGGTAGCAATAGATAGAGAAGATTGATTAAGAAAGAGGATATCTTTGATACAATTTATGAATTAAGAATATGAGACACACTTTCCTCTTCTTTTCCATAACCGCTTTCAACCAGACAGCACTTGAGGAATGCAAAGAAGGAACACTATCCTCCTACAACAAAACCCGTTCAGCTAACCGGGAAGAGACACTTGAATTCAGCACAAAAGACAAGAAAAGAATCAGTTTCGACAGACAAGAAAGAGTTCCGTGTGGAATTTCTCTTAGGAAACGAGGAGTGCCCATGACATTAAGGAATAAAGACAGAGCTAAAGAAAGGCATTTTCTAATTGTGAAAACTGACAACAGTAATAAATCATTCTGCTTGTTTGTTTATTTGCTGTGTGTATGTACATGTGCGTGCGTGTATGTATGGTGCTGTGTGTGTGTGTGTGTGTGTGTGTGTGTGGTGGTGTGTGTGTGTGTGTGGTGTGTGTGTGTGTGTGGTTGTGTGTGTGTGTGTGTGTGTGTGTGTGTGTGTGTGTGTTTGTAAGGGGGGGGGGGCGAATTCGTGCGTATTATATAACAGACATAAGAAACAGGGAAAGATCATCAATTAACTCGCCAATCCTCTAAGGAACCATTAAGATACAACACAATACAATGTAAAATGATTTTATACAAAATTATTGTAAGAGAAAAAATAAAACTCTACGGTTTTACATAAAAAATTTAAAATGTGTCTGGATTATGCAATCGGACGGAATCAAATGGACTGCCAGTTTTCAAGCAGAGAGAAACTAGAAACACACGAAAACTCCTGAGTTATCTTTCCCGCCTCACGGTCCACAAAACATCAAGGAAGTTAGCTGATCTCTTGGTTTTTTTTCCTAATTCTTGCCAATTTGTTTCTTTCTTGTCGTTGTTGTTGCTGTTGTTGTTGTTGTTGTTGTTTTGTTTGTTTCTGTTTTTGTTTTTTGTCCATCTGACAAGAAGCCAATTGGCCGAAAATCTGAGCGTGTCTTGATTCGTTTATTAAGTACGCGTTCTCGTTTTGATTTCGTGTGTTTCTGGTGCCTGGATTACTTCCAGCAGTGTGACCGGTGACAACAATGTCTTTCATAAAACAACACCAGTACTGGAAAATTGTTCTCAGCAGGAAGGGGGCGGGTAAGAAGACAGAGAGACAGACAGAACAGAGACATACTGACGGACAGGCAGAAACAGAGAGAGAGAGAGGGGGGGGGGGGAAGAAAGAGAGGAGACAAGAGAGACAGAGACAGAGAGACAGAGACAGAGATAGACAGACAGACGAGAGACAGACAGAAAGCGACAGACACAGGGAGAGAGAGAGAGAGAGGACAGAGAGAGAGAGACAGACAGACAGAGAGAGAGAGAAAGAGGGGGGGGGGGAGGCGAGTTGCAAACATAACTGTTCCCACAAACTTTGTCTTCATTTTCAGGAAAGTACAGTCTCCACAGTAACGTAACAGCAAGGTCCTCATCTGCATGAAGGACAAGACATATCAAATTAACGTCAAAACCTAAACCCTAAAATAAGACCTGTGAAATATAAGGCATGGAATCTATCTATCTATCTATCTATCTATCTATCTATCTATCTATCTATCTATCTATCTATAAAAGATGAAGATTTGGAATACACAACAACCATTCTGTTCGCTGCTTGTCTTATCGCTCGACTATTTTTGGTGGTTAGCATTTTATAAAATAAACGTATTTCATGATTTCACTTTATTTCATATTTTACATTTTTATTTATAGGTCCAGTCTTCCTACTGTCCATTTCAAGACCCTGCCAAATGCACACGGTCTTGCACAGGATCAAGGAGTCTACTTCATAAATACTGGCATATCTGGGTGGAGCACATATGGAACTGTCCGGGAATGATGAAATGTTCGTGAACAAACGCCAGACCAAGATCTGTGAATGAGAGATGGACAACACAATAGGCTAAAGCACATTTTAAGGCGTTCATTGCACCCCATCACCATCCTAAGCCTTCCTGTTCCCCACAATGACGAAGACGCTATACTCGTACTACATCAAGTCTGATCTGCATTCGTGGCCTCTCAGGAATGATATATGCCTGTGACTACTTCTAGGTAACACCGATTCAAAATGCCCCATGTCCATGTTTATGAAAATAGTATACGACCAAAAACAAAATTCTCCTGAGGTTACAGATAAAAGTTGCCCTTTAACCCGCGCTCGCAGGGAACTCGACACGGGATGTTCATTCAAACAGGCCATATCTCCTTATAAAATCGCGTAATTAACATTTAAATATACAAATCTATGTTCACAATTTCAATATACCAGACAGCCATAGATCTACATATTAAATTAAGATTAACCAGGGCTTAAAACAGGAAGAGGAAAAAACCCACTGAAACTAGTCCCACCGGAAACTTCTTCCAAGAAAAATCAGGGGCCATAACTTGCGCGCCGTTGCTATGAACGCTTGCAAGCCGATCACGGATGCCTTGCTCCTTTCGGTTTTTTTGTTTTGTTTTGTTTGTTTGTTTGTTTTTGTTTTTTTACACAAACCGAAATCGCGGAATTCCGCCCAGACGCGGAACGTTTTACACCCTGATTAACAACAACAAAAACTAACTTAGATTTAATTTGAATTTGTGAAAGCCATAATTTCTCCAAGTCTCTTTTAAAATGCATGCAGAAATAGAGCGCGCTGCTTAAGATGGGCGACAGCAGAAGGGCATCCATGAGTTATGACATCGATACGTCCCGACCCCTTTACAGCGTATGGAATTTGGGGCCGTAACACTTGCTTGAAAGGAGGGGTGAGGTGGAGGGAAGGCCTTCTCCTCTGAAGACTTTCTACTGTCAAACTTTCCCCAGAGTTTCTTACTGCTACCTTCATTTCTGTATTTGCGGGTAAGTGATATAGTAGATAGTCACAATGGGAAAGCTGGAGGGAAAGAGCACCGGGTAGACCAAGGGAGAATATACTAGGCGGACTTGCAGAGTGGCTGGGGACAAGGAGGGTGAAAGAGATGCTTGAGGCAACAAGTGATAAAGACAGATGGAAGTCCATAATCGCCAACGCCATGCGGCAAGGCAGCTGATGATGATGATGATGTAGTAGAGACCTCAACTTTTCTGGGGACCAACATTATGATAGCGGTGCTCATCTCTTCTCCCTCGACGCTTTACCTTCTCCAACCTTCAACATGGACAGGTACTAGTTCACAGTTAGACGGACCGAAGGCCGTGCACACACAAAGCATTTCTCAAACCATACACAAATCCGTACAGCCAGACTGGAGAATGAGAGCTGTACCTCTACACCAACAAGGCCGCAGGATTTTGGTACTGTAGCATAAAACCACAAATCAGCCACCCAACCCTATAGTCACCACAAAAGGAACAAGAATCAACATGGCTTGCTCGTGTTGCTTTTAGAAGTTCAGGAGAACATGATTTCTTTTCGTTTTAGCCCCGTCCTCATTATTCCCTTTAAACGTCGTTTCCAGAAGAAAATGCCTGCTAAACGGTTTTCTTCTTCCCAGCTATCAAGATGGATCGTCTGCGAGACAGGACCTTCTGCTCCTCCGCAGATAAGAAGAGTGACTGCCAGGGGGCGATAATTGAGTCTGAGGAAATGAGTGACAATGAGCCTTGTACTCGGCCCATCAACAGTGATGGAGTCAAGTTTTTGTGTTCCGGAAAACTCTCTCGTTCTGACAGAGACAGAGATAGACAGAGAGACAATGAAAATTGGAAAGAGAAAGAAAGAGATGAGAAAGACAAAATCAGAGACGGAGAGAGACAAACAAAAAGGGAGAGAGAGAGGACAGGAAAAGGAGGAGTAGGAGAAAAGGAGTGACAGACGGGCACAGACCAACAGACAGATAGCCAGTCAGCCATGCAGATACATAAACTGATACACACACACACAGACAGACAGACATACAGCCAGGCAGACAGAAACAGAGGGGGAGGGGGGGGAATGAAACAGAAGAAAACAAACACAGATAAACAAAGACAATATTATACAAAACGACAGTCATAGATACGATATGAGAAAACATTCCAGTTGTTACAGACACAAAAACACACGGCCATACTGATCTGAATCAACCTTCTAATTTCAAAAGAGGCAAGCTTTGAAAAAATATCAAAAATGAATTGGGCGCAATTCAAAATCTGTGCAAGAAGTAAAATACCATCCTCCCCACCTCTCTCTCTCTCTCTCTCTCCCCCACAAAACCCCACACACACACACACACACACACACACACACACACACACACACACACACACACACACACACACTGCAGTGAAAACTTTTGGCAAAGCGAAGAGATGGCGAATGGAAATCTCATTGAAAGAGAAATGACACAAGCATCAGACGTGTCAGTGACATATCTGCCTACAGGTTCGTTTCATCCCACTTTTTACCTCGTTTCCTTTACCCCAACCCAACCCCATCCTTTTCCATCCAATTCCCCACACCCAAGAGACGAATGATTCAGAGATATCAGGGCGCACGCACGCACGTGTGTGTGTGTGTGTGTGTGTGTGTGTGTGTGTGTGTGTGTGTGTGTGTGTGTGTGTGTGTGTGTGTGAGAGAGAGAGAGAGAGAGAGAGGTGTGTGTGTGTGCATGTGTATGTGTACGTGTATATGTATGCGTATGTGTATGTATGTGAGAAAGACAGAGAGAGAGAGAACGATCGTTTCATCCCAAATTTTCCATTATTTTTGCGTATGAGACTGATGTAGCTTCTGTCTGTATGTTCATTTCATCCACCACTACCATTATCCACCCAACCACCCATTTTCTCCAGGGGAAAAAACACAACTACTTCAAACTTATCAGTGGTGTCTTTTGTACTACTGTGCATAAAATTACGTGTGTGTGTTCGGGCATACTTGTGCAAAGGTGGGGGAGGGTATATGTGAATAAGTGCAAGCAAGCTGAAGAGCGATAGAAGGAGATGGTGGTGGTTATAAACACACCCATGGATGACTTCACCGCCTGCTCACAGATGTCTCAGTACCTATAACCGGGTGACAATCACAAAGCCAACTATTCCAGAGGCCACGACAGCTGAAGAATCATGGACAATTTCCAAGGTTACATCAAAATACATCCATCTTTCCTTCCTAGATCCAAGACATGTCATTTTTTAGTCCTTTTCTCCCACTGGACGAAGCAGCAGGGAAGTTTGTCTTTTTCTCCTAATTTTTATATTTGGTGTTTATTCGTTTCTGATCCTATATTAACGCTTGCCAAAGACCAGTTGGCCGAAACTTTGCGCCTGTCTTGTCTGGTTGTATCAAATACGCGCTCTGATTCTATTTTCGTGTTGTTGTTTTCTTCTGATTCAAAGATATATGTATACTGAAACGAGTGATTGTTCTTAATCAGGGACACTTACAGCATGGCCTGCATTGTTCTTAATCAGGGACACTTACAGCATGGCCTGCATTGTTCTTATCAGGGACACTTACAGCATGGCCTGCATTGTTCTTAATCAGGGACACTTACAGCATTGCCTGCATTGTTCTTAATCAGGGACACTTACAGCATTGCCTGCATTGTTCTTAATCAGGGACACTTACAGCATGGCCTGCATTGTTCTTAATCAGGGACACTTACAGCATTGCCTGCATTGTTCTTAATCAGGGACACTTACAGCATGGCCTGCATTGTTCTTAATCAGGGACACTTACAGCATTGCCTGCATTGTTCTTAATCAGGGACACTTACAGCATGGCCTGCATTGTTCTTAATCAGGGACACTTACAGCATTGCCTGCATTGTTCTTAATCAGGGACACTTACAGCATGGCCTGCATTGTTCTTAATCAGGGACACTTACAGCATGGCCTGCATTGTTCTTAATCAGGGACACTTACAGCATTGCCTGCATTGTTCTTAATCAGGGACACTTACAGCATGGCCTGCATTGTTCTTAATCAGGGACACTTACAGCATGGCCTGCATTGTTCTTAATCAGGGACACTTACAGCATGGCCTGCATTGTTCTTAATCAGGGACACTTACAGCATTGCCTGCATTGTTCTTAATCAGGGACACTTACAGCATGGCCTGCATTGTTCTTAATCAGGGACACTTACAGCATGGCCTGCATTGTTCTTAATCAGGGACACTTACAGCATGGCCTGCATTGTTCTTAATCAGGGACACTTACAGCATGGCCTGCATTGTTCTTAATCAGGGACACTTACAGCATTGCCTGCATTGTTCTTAATCAGGGACACTTACAGCATGGCCTGCATTGTTCTTAATCAGGGACACTTACAGCATGGCCTGCATTGTTCTTAATCAGGGACACTTACAGCATGGCCTGCATTGTTCTTAATCAGGGACACTTACAGCATGGCCTGCATTGTTCTTAATCAGGGACACTTACAGCATGGCCTGCATTGTTCTTAATCAGGGACACTTACAGCATTGCCTGCATTGTTCTTAATCAGGGACACTTACAGCATGGCCTGCATTGTTCTTAATCAGGGACACTTACAGCATGGCCTGCATTGTTCTTAATCAGGGACACTTACAGCATGGTCTGCATTGTTCTTAATCAGGGATACTTACAGCATGGCCAGCATTGTTCTTAATCAGGGACAATTACTGCATGGCCTGCATTGTTCTTAATCAGGGACAATTACTGCATGGCCTGTATTGTTCTTAATCAGGGACAATTACAGCAAGGCCTGCATTGTTCTTAATCAGGGTCACATACAGGATGGCTTTACCATCCGATCAACTATTGCAGAAACAGCGACTGCTTTGAAGCGACGGTGGCAGAACGGATTACGAAGAAGAAAAATTTGGTTATGCCAGGGTCTGTTGCTTTATCTCAGGTCATGCTTTTTGGCTACAGCCCTCACACACATACACACACATACACACACACACATACACACACAACACACACACATACACACACACATACACACACACACACATACACACACACACACACACACACACACACACACACACACACACACACACACACACACACAAACAGAAAGAGAGATTCAGAACGGTCACATAAAAAGACGGTCAAACCATTCCAACAATCTTCCTTTTTCTATGTCCCCCTCCCCCCTCCCCTACCCCCCCAAAAAAAAATCATGACCTTTACAGAAAATCGAGATTCTGTACGTCTCAAGATTTTTGTAATTTTGAAGAATTAACAGTTAAAATAAAACATGACGTGATGCAAGGATCATGGCAGATTGTCAAAACAAGGAAAACTTATTTCAAACAGAGTTATTGAGAAAGCAGATTGTCAAAACAAAGAAAACTTATTCAAACAGAAGTTATTGAGAAGCAGATTGTCAAAACAAGAAAACTTATTTCAAACAGAAGTTATTGAGAAAGCAGATTGTCAAAACAAGGAAAACTTATTTCAAACAGAAGTTATGAGAAAGCAGATTGTCAAAACAAAGAAAACTTATTTCAAACAGAAGTTATTGAGAAAGTGCTGTTCACACACCTTCCTCAAAACGTACTAATTTTAAATCTTTTCCCACTTCTTTGGTCCTTGTGACCATGACAACGGTGCCATGACTTTTAATTAAACATGCATTCACAACTCCTCACCTGTCCGTACCTTTGACCTAAACCTGATTAAGATCTATCCAGACAGAGATGAGAAAATCTTGGTAACGCATTTTGACACAGATGAAAATTCTCTTTGGCTTCTCAAACTCGAAAACTAAACCCTCAAAAAAATATATAAAAATGAACCTTCTTTACTGAGATCGCCAATTTTTAAAGATTTAAATTCAATACACCGTCAGAAATAGAAAATATCACTGTGCAGTATGTAGCAATCTCTGCGGACTGAATCACTCTAATCTGTGTGGAAGTGTCAAAAGGATTTGACTGATTAACTGAAGACATTTCTCTATACAAGAAATACAGGGAAAGAGTTTTGTCATTCCTTATTGCAACCCTTCAAGGGGCTCAATAGTAAAGTGATTAGGACGATGTCTTCCAACTGGAAGGTTTATGTTCGAACCTGCATAGGTACAGTCCAGAGGGTAAAGAGAAGATTTTTCCCATTTCCATGGTGAATATAACAATGTGCAGGACTGCTAGTGCACGAACCCCCTTCATGTATATACGCACATGGAATACAAAAATCCTGTAACCCATTATCAGCATGGAAACGCGAGGGAAAATAAACCCATGCACACCCTGTCAAAAGAGTAGGACTGTTGTAATAGCAGGGTAAACAAGCTAAGCCAACTCGTATACGAGCTCTTATTTCAATCTACGTGAGAGTTACAGCATCTGAACGGGCACAAAGACCGCCCACAACAACTTGATACAAGGTACATGATCGTTCTCATATTTCCTGTTTAGGCACAGACTATTTCAAAGTCGAAACAATAAATGATATTTGATTGTGATTCAGGTTACTACACAAATAAAGTGTGTGTTTTAAATCACATTTGTAAATTACAGAGAAAACTATGTATGATAAAAAAAAATTTTTTAAAAAGCGTAGCAACAGGTCAATTATGTCTCCTCTGTGAACCTTTCCTATCAGAATCAATTCTGAATGCAGAAAAACAGTCATCGGTAGGAAGAGAAATATGACCCTGTGGCATCAAATCATATCTTTCCGGGTCCCCCCCCCCCCCCCCTTTGATTCAAGTTTGAAGTAAGCACCCACCTCGGGTGATATGGGCAACAGATAACCATCCCAGTAAAGTAAGGGAACGGGTAAACAGAATATGATGTATGATGACTAATGATGGCGATTTCCTAAGGATTTGTATGGCGTGACAACAAAAACAGAATCTCTTGTATAAGGTACAACGTGCTGTGTGTTTTAATTAAAACAGCGAAAGAAACCGAAACCCGATCTGTGATTTTAATACTGTACAGAGTTGTGTTTCTTTTTAATACTATATGGGTTTAATCTTAACATAAAAGGAGTGGTCTTGATCAGCACAAAGAATAGAAAAGTGTACTCACGCTTACAATGCATAAAGTATTTTCTCAAACACCAGCAGCAACAACAAAAACAACAGAAGCTGCAACTAAAGCAGAAACTTTTCCAGTTATCACAACTCTGTGTAGATTTCATATTGTGTCACATTTGTAATTTTGTTTCCTTTGTCTACTTGTCCTTTTGTCTAACTCTAAATCTGTTTTGAAACAAACAATGTCAACTTCTACACTATTACAAAAGAAAAGCAGCTTTAAGCCTTGCAAACTGAAAACTGAATCAAGAGTTTGCTTTAGCGTGGCTTAAGACCTCTCCGTTCTTTGATTTCATGAAGATCTTGCGTAATTGTTTCTTAAGAACATGTCCGACAATCACTTAGTTAACCCTTTGACTCCCGCACCCTGTACACCCGCATCCTGCACTGCCAACCATGATAGCAAAGCAAAACCGTAACCCTTTGATTCCCTCGCCATGTCCACCTGCAGGAAGCAGGTGGATAGACTGAGGGAGTCAAAGGGTTAAGTTTTTGCAGTTGGTGGACAGGGTGCGGGAGTCAAATGGTTAAGACCTTGCTAACACTGATTTCTTTTCAAGTCTTAACATCTTTCTTAATCCTTCCTTACGACTTCTCTAAACATGGACATACTTCAGATATCTAATCCTTACATAAGACCTTTCTAAACATGCATTTACCTCAGGCCTCGTCTAATCCTAAACTACAACCTTTCCATGCAACCAAACCCACACTACCCACTTGCAGCTCCTTCTTGAGCTCAAAAACGTTCAAGACAAATATACACAATGTGTAAAACAAACAAACAAACAAACAAACAAAAAGCCAGTTTTGGCACAGCGAGAAAGATTGGGCGGAAAGATAGGCAGGTTTTCAGTTGAAATGGCAACATGGCAAGACAGAGTGTGAAGAGAAAAAAAACAACAACAACAACGTAGCAAAATGCAAGAAGGAACTACCACTACCACCACCATCACTACCACTCTGCAACAGTGGCACGTTCCACGTTTTCCAGTCAGATTTTCAACACTGCAGGAACGGTGGAGAAAAAACACAAACAAACAAACAAAAGAAAGAAAAAGAAAAAAAACAAACCCGGAGGGACGAGAGGGAGACAGAATGAGGATAACGTCAACGAAGCAGTAAACAAGTGGGAAACAATGATAAATACATGCAATTTTCCATCAAAATGATATTTATAAATACGACCAAAGAAACAAAACAATGCAATACAGCACAATATATGGTGACAAGAGGAGCGGTGGAAAAGTTCAGACCGAAACAAAACAAAAAACAAAAAAAGCAAAAAACAAAAAACAGAGGGACGAGAGAGAGGCAGAAACAGGATAACGTCAACGAAGCAGTAAAAAAGCGGAAAACAATGATAAATACGTGCAATTTCTATTAAATGATATTTATATATACGATCGAAGAAACAAAACAATGCCATACAGCACAATAATGCATTACGGTGCGATGTGTAACACCACAACATACCGGATACAATGAGATTCGGTGCGATGTAGGCTATGATACGACACAATGTTGTTTAAAGCCCAGCCGACTGCGTAGATCCATATCAGGGCTATAACCACTTCAAAACATACAAAACTTCAACACAGGGGGGGGGGGGGGGGGGGTGTGAAGAAAGAAAAGAAAATCAAGTATACATATCAATGCATTCGCGCATATAATCTAAGGACATGCCCCTAGCGTTGACCACTCCGTCCAATTTATCGCACAGGGATTTCAAAAAAATACGCCTGAATACAAATTTTAGCATACCTAAGGACACCAAAACATATAAAAACGGGTATAAATTACCTAAAATTGCTTTCGCATATCTCACCTCCCTCGAGCCAAAACTGCACTTAATACATGTACCCAATTATCAATCCTATGAAAAAGTACGAAAGACTTTATCGAAAACATACAAGTGAATGGGCCTTCAAGGCAAAAAATGATAGGAAGAAATGACAGAAAGCAAAGAGGAACAAGGCAGAAACAAACAGAGTGACAGAAAAGAGGAAATGTCTGGCACTGATATTATACCATGCTATGCAATATGATGGGACACAAGACACAAGAGAATGTAAGGCAATGCAATACAGCACAACGCAATATAACACAATACAACCCAATACAACACAACACAGTACAAATGCCCTCCCCTAATCCATCAAAGTCAGGAGGAAATTGAACACGAATGTTGACCCCCGTGCCTACATGCATTCCATCTTCCATCATGCAATGAGCTCCTTTTCAAGGACACACAGAGGCAGCCAACAACTTCGTCTTTCTTCTGGCGGTGGGATGATGGTAGGAGAGGGAGAGAATGTCGAGAAAAAGAGAAAGACAGAGACAGAGAGAGATAGAGAGAGAGAGAGAGAGAGAGAGAGAGAGAGAAGGAGAGAGAGACAGACAAAAAGAGAGAGAGACAGACAGACAGACCGAGACAGAGTGTGTATGTGTGTGTGTTGTGTGTGTGTGTGTGTGTGGTGTGTGTGTGTGTGTGTGTGAGACAGACAGACAGACAGACAGACAGACAGACAGACAGAGACAGAGAATAATTATACGAGTGGCCTTTCACGTCTATGGCTTCTTCTTCTTCCCCCCTCCCCCCGCCCCCATACCTACCATTAAGGCAGTTATAATGCGTTATTTTCAGGGTGCACACGCAGGGTTTTCGTATAACAATTTTCACGAGCCCCCAAGTATAGTTGACAGCAACGCGTTAAAAATTCTCAAGCTGTTGTAAGTGCTTGGGGACTTGTGAAAATAAGAAAACCCTGACGGTATTTCAGAAGGGCAGATGACATAGGTTTTGAGGATGGGATAGAAGGGGAATAGTTGGGACAGAGTTACAGCTGGGGATCTATTCAGACTTAAGGCATAAAGAAACAAAACCCCAAACAAAAAACGAAATAATTCTAGTCTAGAATGTTAAAAACAAACAAACAAAAGACAAAAACAAACAAAAAACCTACAGCTGCTTAACGACACAGCCCAACATACAGGCCTCTCGTAATGACAATCACGACAGCAGACAGCCTTTTTTCACACAAGCTGAAATTGTAGACGCTGCTATTTGTTTTCCCACCCCCACTCCCCTCCGCATCATTACGTCATTAAACACGTCATTGTTACAATGTCATCACGCGGAGATTTGGTTTACAACTTGGTCCATTAGCCTGTCAAAACTTCACTGTTTTTGTGGCGTCATGACGAGGTTTAGGGGGTTATTGGCAGTTTGTGATAATCTATTTCCATCACTGCATGAGGCCAAAGGCTCAATATTTGTTGTTCTTCTCTTCCTCTCCATTACACACACAAACATACATGCACGAACACGCACTGAGACACGTGCCCGCACGCACGCATCGAACATACACACACACAAGAACAAAGACACGATTATTATGATTTGCGGCATTAATCTGAGTGTATGATCTCTGTGCATGTGCATCCATCTTCGCAAATAGCAAAAAGAGGAAAGTGGGAAGTGAGAACCAAACAGACGCTGCAGAAGCACTTGGAAGAGAATGAGGAGATGACGGAGGATACGGGGGACAAAAATAATATTGCACGTTACCTGCCTGAATGGTGTAACAGAAAAGGAATAACAAAGGTAGACTGCCAGAATGGTATAACACAAAAGGAATAATAAAGGTAGACTGCCAAAAGGGTATAACACAAAGGAATAATAAAGGTAGACTGCCAGGAAGGTATAACACAAAGGAATAATAAAGGTAGACTGCCAGGAAGGTATAACACAAAAGGAATAATAAAGGTAAACTGCCAGGAAGGTATAACACAAAAGGAATAACAAAGGTAGACTGCCAGAAGGGTGTAACACAAAAGGAATAATAAAGGTAGACTGCCAGAAAGGTATAACACAAAAGAAGTAATAAAGGTAGACTGCAACAATGGTATATCACAAAAGGAATAATAAAGTAGACTGCCAGAAAGGTATAACACAAAAGGAATAATAAAGGTGGGTTCACCATTCTGACAAGCTAATTCTTGATGTGTTCCAGTGCATCTTTACGAACGTTCGCCCAAGAGCAAAGCCCAACAAACATCTGTCTTGAGCTCCTAAAGACAACAGTGGGATAAAAGATGGAAGACGGCAAGGGAGGAAAAAGAACAACTGGGGGCATAGTGGGTCTAGGCGAGTAATCAGGGTGAAGGTAGCTTTAAACAAGGGCGATCAATCAAACAAACAAAACCTGGAGCCAATCAATTACTAAAAAATGGTCAACATCCGGGCCTCTCATGATGTGAATCACGAGAACAAACAGCCTCCCGACGGGCTGAAAATGTAGACAATTATCATCAATACCACTATCATCATCATCATTATCAGCATCAGCATCATTAGCATTCTTATTACCATTAATTTCTCATTATTATTATCATCATCATCATCATCATTATTATCATATCATTGTCGTTGTTGTCATCATTGTTTAATGCCCATTCAAACTGCGCGGCCCGAACCACTTACCGACCGTACATTCAACAGCAGGAATGCTTCAGCCAAAGATGTCTGCGCAAGACCTGCAACATCACGTAGCAAGATCGAGTGTCCAACCTTCAAATTCTGAATTAGTCTGGCTTGCCTAACATTTTCAGAAATGGCCAGCAGAATCGGCCAAGCCAAAACAGCATACAACAAAATGAAAAGCGTTCTTATCAACAAATGCCTATCAGTTAACATCAGGAAGAGAGTTTTTGAATGTTATATAGAACCGATACCGTTGTACGGTTGTGAGGCGTGGACAACCAACACGCATAGTCAGAACAAAAATTGAGGCAACTGAAACGTGGTTTCTCAGAAGAATGTTGCGAGTGCCATGGGCAGCAAAGAAAACAAACGAGACAGTCTTAAAGGAGGCAGACACAAGAAGATCATTAAAAAAAAGATTAGGAAAAGACAAGCAACATTAATTTTACAGGGCATATTATGAGGTAAGAGGAATTAGAACACCTGGTCACAACAGGAAAGCTGGAGGGAAAGACAACACCAGATAGACCCAGGGAGATAATATTGGATGGACGTGCAGGGTGGCTGAGGACAGAGAGGGTGGAAGATGTACTTGCAACGACAGGAGATAGATTCGCGTGGAGGGCCATGATCGCCAACGCCATGCGGCAGGGCACATTATGAAGATGATGCCTAACATTGAGTACCTACTCATCAAATGCCAACTTAGCTGGACAGGGGACATTATTCCCGTATCCCAAAGCCGCCCCTGCACAGAGCGTTGAGGCAAGGACACCATGACTAGAGCCGATGCCCCTAAAGCGATACAAGGATAGTCTGAAGGCCAGCCTCACCAGCTGTATCATCAACATCACCAGGACACTGCCTACAACAAGAGCTAGTTACCGACAGCAAGGTACACAGGGCACAATATGAACAGTGTAGAACAGCTGCTATTCAACACAAGAGGGACTGGCAGAACCAAAACTCGGGGCCTCAGGATTCCTTCCCATGCAGTGCCTGTGGAAAAACATATATCTCCAGGACCAGTTTTCTGGTTAATATAAAGACCCACACCAGACGCTGAAGACCACTACGCCTATTTATCCGTCAGATCAACGGGAGAGTCCGTCGGATCAACGGGAGAGTCCGTCGGATCAACGGGAGAGTCTGTCATCATCATCATCATCATCATCATCATCATCATCATCATATCATGCTGTCAAAACGTCACTGTTTTTGTGGCTTCACGCTAAGGTTTGGGATTGTAGTGGGAGTTCGTGATAATCTTTTTCATCATTGCGTGAGGCCTGAGGCTCAATCAATATTTATTGTTGTTCTCTCCCTCTCCATTACACACACACATACACACAAGCATCGTGTGCACTCACAAAGTCATGATCTCATGTATGTTTGTATGTGTGTGAAAGGGTGGGGGTGTGAGCGGGTATGTCGATGTGGAGGGACCGGGGTGCACGCCCAGTCGTCTGTGTTCAAAAATAAAAATACGATAATCAATACATCCTAACAATTTTCTTTCTATTCAAAATTAGTACAGAAAATCAACACGTAATTCTCAAGGTCACTGTGACCTTGCAGAAACTTCACTTAACACGAAACTTGACGTGAAGCGAGTATAATGATACACTGATACAACAGTGACTATAGACTGTCAAATCTGTCAGAAGTTTCTCAGAAAGTGCTGTTCACACATCTTTTTAAAAAAAATTCCTAATCAAATGCACTTTTGTTATCCGTGTAACCTTCACCTTGCGCCATCACTTCTAATCTTAAGCACTGAGACTCCTGAATGGTCATACCTGCGACCTAAATTTCGCAGAGATCCACACAGAAACAGCTGACAAAATTTTGCTGACTCCATTTTTGCCAATGATATAGAAACAAACACTTCTCTCCAGCTAATATACATAAAACAATCTATTTGTTTTTCAAAGGGCGAGGACCCCCCCCCCCCCCCCCCCTCAAGGATGAGATGATGAAATAGCAGGAGAATGAAGAGCAGAAGATAAAGAGGAGAATTTACAGAAAAAGAATCAGAAGAGTCGTTATTGGTGAATCTTTACATCACGGCCGATTCATAATTTTTATTTGCAAATTATAGCACGAATGCTTAGCCACAATGGACATAAAAAGAGGTGAACGCTTGAAAAAAAGAAGGACACATCTAATCTATTAATAAAAACACGAATACTTGACAAGAATACATACAGGCAATCAATCTGCTAATATGAAAACGAACACTTGAGTAACAACGGACACAGTTAATCTGCCAATCAAAACAGTTAATCTGCCAATCAAACCACGAATGTTTGAAAACAATGGACACAGCTAATCTGCTAATCAAAACATGAACAATGGGCACAGCTAAGTCACGATGACCTAACCTGTCCAAAAATGCATCAAGGATTTTTCCACACAATTCTCACTGACAGCCGTCCTTTTATAGAATAGAGACAAGTGCTGCATTGCTCGTATGCTGCGCTGAGTGCATTGAGCTGTTTTGTTGCGATACATGTACAACAAGCATTCCCTTAGGGTGCCTGGTGCCTTCATATGGCATCAAATGTTGGTGTTTTCTTTTTTTTTCTTGTCTTTGCGCCCCCCCCCCCCCCTCTCTCTCTCTCTCTCTGAACTAGAGACATCAGATCTCGAGTCCATAGTTCTCTTACAAAAGCCGGTTGTGAAAAAATATTGTGGTCCTTGTGAGGACTAATCTCTGTATTTTCAGCATGGTGTTTCTATAATAACAATAACAATAACATAACAATAATAATAATGATAACAACAACAATCACAATAACAATAGCAGTAACAATAACAACTCATTCTTGCACAATGCTATTCTCCAAACTGGTTTGGACCCACTGTGTCTTACACACGTTACAGGACACAAGGTGTAATATATAGGCCCACAGAAAGCTGGTACCGTTGGCTCAGTTTACCAGGACAACTGCCATTTTCAAGGTTACAACAACTTCAAACTTGAACATGCCTAGAACAACACAACGCTATGCAAAATGGACTGCCTTATTTTCTACGGCATGATAGGCCACTTATCCCATGCCAGTGGGCAGCCTGTGTGTGTTTAGAGAGGTGTGAAGAACAGTCCGGATAAACAACACGGGGCCCTGATTACACGACTTGGCCAACATGGCGCCAGTAGTGTGACACAAAATCAATAAGATGGGAGGATGGGTGGAGGGGAATGGAAGGTTGTGGGTGGGTGGGTGGGAAGTGGGAAGAGATCTGATCGTTATACTTTGGGTGTTAAGTGGAGGACGAGCGTGCGTGCGTGCGTGCGTGTGTGTGTGTGTGTGTGTGTGTGTGTGTGTGTGTGTGTGTGTGTGTTTGTCTCTGTATGTTGTTGTGTGTGTGTGTGTGTGTGGTGTGTGTGTGTGTGTGTGTGTGTGTGGTGTGTGTGTGTCTGTGTGTTCCTGTTTGCGTGCGCATCTCAGAGAGACAGCGACACCCCCCCCCCACCGCCCCCATACAGAGGCAGAGACAGAGAGAATGTGAACGCGAAATGCTTTATTCAACAGCTCCTTACGAAGTGGTGTGAACAAAAGATAACATATAAAAATATAGGTTGAATATAAAGACGATGTTAAATGGGTCACGGCAAATACAACGGCTTTCGCTTAGCATGGCGCTTCATTATTTGAATGACTTGTATAAATGGTGCAACACACTATGAGGTATAATATTATCATTCCTTGTGAACAAAACTAGGAACAACTGCCTAACACAAGTATTTCGACAGAAGTTTAGAATGATGTATAGTTGTCTTATGATTGGAAAGAACGAGGCAGAGAGAGAGAGAGAGAGAGAGAGAGAGAGAGACAGAGACAGACAGACAGACAGCGAGAGAGACAGACAGACAGCGAGAGAGAGACAGAGACAGAGTGAGAGAGAAAGAAAAGACAGATAGAGACAGACAGAGAGACACAGAAAGAGAGAATATATATAAGTGTGTATATGTGCAAAAGGGAGTGGGTGGGTGTAGATTACACTCTGTTCCAGATTAACTGCTTGGACTTATTAGAGTACAAACAACGAAGACAACCGCGATGCCAACGGCAGTAGTAACAATACTCACAGCAATAACAGCAGTCACCACCACCTACATCTTCCGAGTACAAATGCTTAACAACTATTTTGCGTATTTATTTCATGGTCAGTTCTGTGAACAGTAGCATTATAACGACGATTTTACTATAGCTATTGCGACTACATGTGCTACTAACACGACAAGCAATAGCACCGCCAACACTACTGCTACTGCATCATCATCACTACTACTACTGCTGATAATAATAATAATTTGTTTCAAAAAACAAAAACAAAAACAAATAGGGGTGAGAGAGCTGGAGAGCATAGAGAAGCCCCACCCACCTCTATCCTAATCCCCCCTTTCATGCAAATGTTTCAGCCATAAACTCCATATTACACTGTAAGGGAGCCGGACTACATCGGGTCATGACTTCTGAAATGCCTCCTGCTACCGCCATATAATGACAACAGCAGCAGCAGCAGAAACATCAACAACAATGATGGTGATGGTGACGACGATGATGGTGATGGTGATGGTGACTACAATGATG
>CM060315.1:40004661-40012161 GCA_030674185.1 Monoplex corrugatus | reverse complement strand
ACACACACACACACAGACGAGCAACGCGCGCGTGCGCGCGCGCGCAAACACACACACATATATATATATATATATATATGTATATATAATGTGTGTGTGGGTTTTTTTTAATTTTTTTTTTTTATGTCTTAATTTCAAGACGGCTTTCAATTACGACAACAATCAACTAGCGAGGCCGGAGAACAAAAGCTGTCATTCCACAAGTTGGATAGCGCCGACCTGCTTAGGAAATGAGATTCCCGCCATGCATTGTCTGACGCCCCACCCTGTCACCACGCCTGGTTACGCGCCGGGAAATAGGGGGAACAACCCGTCTTCCATCAAGATCCAAACTCTGTCAATACGCCAAAATGGCCGCCCGGATGTGACGTGTCGGGCTGCGTCAACAGCGGGGGATTGGATTCGTGTCTTTTTGCTCTTTGTTTGTTTGTTTGTTAGGTACGTTGTGTGTGTGTGTGTGTGTGTGTGTGTGTGTGTGTGTGTGTGTGTGTGTGTGTGTGTGTGTGGTGTGTGTGTGTGTGTGTGTGTGTGTGTGTGTGTGTGTGTGTTTTCTTCGTTTATGGAAATCATATTCATTACAGTTGAATTTAAACTGAATCAATCCCCACTTCCCTGCTCACTCCGCCAGTGTTTCTCTCCATTGTCTATGTGTGTCAGCGCACGTGCGTGCATGCGCGAACGTGTGTGCATATAATCTGTGTGTGTAAAGAGAGAGGGGGTAGAGGCTGAACATGATGTTCGTCATTTCAAGCATCGATCTCACCAACTGGAGTGTAGAGGTGTCAAGCATACTTCTGAGTGGACACAGTTCGTCCGTCTTCTCAGTCACTCTGACCACAAACCATGCTGACATTCGTCATCAAGGTTGTCCTTGCTGTTCAGGGACTAAGCAGTGGAACATCGAAAGGTCATGGAAAAATGAAAGGGTCACAGTATCACGTGCTCCATTTAAGACATGTTGGTGGTGAGTCTGACTGCAGTCAGACGAGACGGATAACGGGACAATCACAGGTTTTGCTAACCCTTTAGACTCCCTCATCGTATCCATCAGCTTCTTACAGAAAGCTGGCGGATAGGGTGAGGGCGTCAAAGGGTTAAGTTTTTGCAGTTGGTAGATAGGGCTGGCGGATAGGCTGAGGGAGTCAAAGGGTTAAGTTTTTGCAGTTGGTAGATAGGGTGCGGGAGTCAAAGGGTTAAATAATCTGAAACTGATGCTCTTGCGTCATATATTATTATATCATTTCCCCCAAAATCTGCAACATCACATGGCATTCTTCAAGTCCTGAAAAAGTACGATTAGCCAAGTGCAGAGCGTCTATTCACCAAACGCCAGCTGTATTAGACTGGCCACGTTTCCAGCAAGGAATACGACCGCATCCCAAAGACGCTGTGGAGAACTAAACAAGGACACCGTGATCAGGAAAGCCAGTTAAATTAAGCGATACAAAGACATGCTGACGTCCAACCTCTTCCCCTGTGGCATCAACACCACCAACCGTGAACGGAGAAATCTGATGGTAGCAGCAAAGAGTATAGTACCTGGAGGTACTATACTCTTTGGTAGCAGTACACCACTGACCTAAATAAAACACTATGCAGTGCACGCAGGGCACAATCGCATTTGCACAGCGCAGAGCAGCTGCTGTTCAACAGAAGTGGGACCGGCAAAGCAACCCACGCAAAGAACATGCGCCCCCCAAGACCGGTTCTGTGTCTCACATGAGGATGAACACGAGGTGATAACTCATCTGTTGGATCAACGTAAGAGTCCACCATCAATAGCACGCAGAGAAGACAACATAAATGCCGCTTGTCTAGGGGGATTTCTTGAATTAGGAAATAAATCTAAAATGGCAAAGACAAGTAATCGTAAACTTGGCAGCACCCGTAAGCTGGTGCTGTGAGCTTGTCTTTGAAGGTTTATACCTCTGAACTTTCCCTGCCTTGTGAGAATTTATGGGTAAAGTCCTGCGTTTGACGTCCTGGCTTACGTGCGTCCCCATCTACTACCTCCATCCACTCTTACCTCCCCACACCGGCACGTGGCTCATAATTATATTGACCCTTGTTTCAAACAAACTGATGGGGGGGGGGGGGGGGGGGGAGCTAGACTGGGTGGGACCTTTCATGATATTTTTGGCGAATTAGATATGACATTACATATAACAGATCGATACAGCCCACGAATTAGATATGACATTACACATAACAGATCGATACAGCCCACGAATTAGATATGACATTACATATAACAGATCGATACAGCCCACGAATTAGATATGACATTACACATAACAGATCGATACAGCCCACGAATCAGATATGACATTACACATAACAGATCGATACAGCCCACGAATTAGATATGACATTACACATAACAGATTGATACAGCCCACGAATTAGATATGACATTACACATAACAGATCGATACAGCCCACGAATTAGATATGATATTACACATAACAGATCGATACAGCCCACGAATTAGATAGAACCTGAAAACATAACCCCTCACCTTACCAGCCTGTAGGGTTTACACTGAAGCTTAGGACTTGTGCCATGAATGTTTTCTTTTCTTTTTTTTCTTTTTCCATCACACGACATCTGTGGCGTTACTGGATGTAGATTTGTGTGTGACCGGGCCAATTTGTATGTAGGATGGAACTTGCGATAACAGATGCTGAATATATCGCTCTTCGTCACCGAACCAACAAGCGCGCGTTCATTCAGACACAACACGAATTACCATAAAGTAAACAAAGTGACAAAGAGACATCTTTACCCTGACAGTGTCCTTGAACTGTGGTTGCGTACACAGCAGATTATCTTCAACATCTTGCAATTTGTCAGTATTTTATGTTGACTTTACGATGTTTGGGAGTACGGGAGAGGAGGGGCGGGGAGTACGCCGAGAATCCGAACCCAGGTCCTGTCCCATAAACTGTCTCAAGACGGGAAAGTGTAAAGTTATAAATTTAAACTGCTAAGCTCTCTTAGCGCCAGTTCACGGGTACTGTCAAGTTAACGATGATTTCTCTCCGCCAGTTTAGATTTATTCTGTAACGCTGCAAACCCCCGACGAGAGGTGGGGAAGCTTACAGACACAGAGAAAAGATATTAGTCACCACATCATCACCCACAGAGATACCAATAATCCACAAAAACTGTTAGATCTCTCCCCCCCCCCCCCCCACCCTCCCACCCCCACCTTTAGTTCTTAAGCAAACACCATCACTGTTGACTCTACAAATCAAATCCACCCCGCACTACAACTACTAACTCCCTCCATCTCCCTCTCTCCCACTCTTTCCTTCCCTCCCTCTCTCTCCCTCTTTCCTTCTCTCTCTCTCTCTCTCTCTCTCTCTCTCTCTCCTCCCTACCCCCTTCTCTCTTTCTCTTTCACATTAATTAGCTTTGTCGGATCAGTCAGCAACACAGTTCCATAGTGAATAAATTATTTAGTAAAGCAACTGAAAATCTGTTTCCTTGAACGGATATTCACTATGTGCATAGTTGAAATATTCATGCTGTGATTCATGTATAATTCAAGTGTAAAGTAGACCTTCTTTAGACGACGCCTGGATGTAAAGTAGTATGTACACTGCTTATTTCACACCCTCGTAAATAATCTGCTCCCCCCCCCCCCCCCCCCCCCCCCCCCCCCCCGTCGCTCTAAACCGCCCGCCATCGCCGAAATCAGCCAGCCGTGAAGGAGCATCTATTACGTAAAGCTTGGGGATCTCTCAGACTTCATGTTGCATCAGAGCGATCATGCGTGAGGTTGCAGGGACCACTGCTACCAGCTACAGCTAGATGCTTCCTTCCTCCCCGCGTTTCATGCCTGAATTAACCCCTTTCGTGTTTCTGCGGGTGGTGGTGGCCTTGGTTCGTGAGAAGAGCGGAGATTCAAAGAGAAGGAGGAGGAGGAAGAGAAAACCCGAGGAATAGAGGGGTTGGTGATGGTGGAATAAACGAGGCATATTGGCGAGTACACCAGTTAAACAACAAAGCTAAGATACCTTGCTATTTTCTTTCATATCATCATCATTCAAAGTCTACAAACATTATCAAGGTATGGTCGGCGCAAAAGTAGATACTTTATTGTTATTGTTATTTTTTTTAAAGCTCACCGACTGCGTAGAGCCATATCAGGGCTACAACCGTTTAAAAACATATAAAATACTTAAACCAGGGGAAAAAAAGGAAAAGAAAATTAAGTACACATATCAATGCATTCATGCACATAATCTAAGGAGATGCTCCTGGCGTTGACCACTCCGTCCAATTTATCGCACAGGGGATTTAAAAAAAACAACCTGAGTACAAATTCAAACATAAGTAAGGGCACTAGAACATAAATGAAAACAGGCTTAAATTACCTAAAATTGCTTCCGCATATCTCACCTCCCTAGAGCCAACAATGCACTTTATATATGTACCCAATCATCAATCCTAAGAGAAAGTATGTAAGACTTTATAGAACATACAGGTGAATGGACCAGCTAGGCAGAAAATGAAAGAAATGACAGAAAGCAAACAAGGAAGAAAGAAACAAAGAGAGTGACAGAAAAGAGGAAATTCCTAGCACAGAAGTTCCAGAGGATGAGGATATTGTTTATACTGAAAGAGCTCTCAGCATCCCCTTTGGTAAGTAGAGACTAGACTACTCGCCTTTCAACCTGTCTGCACGAGTTTGCAGGGGAGCAAATCATGCCCAGGGAACTGTTTATGTATATGTGGCCTCCATTCTACCCAGCCGAGAATGGGTGTCCGACGATCTTCAAAGTTAGGGAGAATAAAGCAGCCAGGGAGAGGAGATAAGCACCGCCCTCATATTGATGGCTCCAAGAAAATCTGGGTGTCTACCACCTCACTCTCCTACGATCTCAGATTTCTGGGACAATCTTTACTAAGCAGGTTGAAGAAATCAACAAAAGTATGATGATTTATAATTCTATTTCTTTGGTTCATATAGACGTTTCAATCATTTCCACTATAATTTTGCAAACTTAGTGAAATGGGGGAAATCAGACGACCCAGCATGTCCGCTCTGTCAGAAGAAACAAACAGTGGAACATGTCCTAAGCTCTTGCAAAGTAGCGCTAGCCCAAGGAAGGTATACATGGAGGCACAACCAAGTTCTGAAAGTGATCACAGATGTGGTTAGCGAAAAAACCATGACCCCAAACGCACCAATTGCTATGACAACGTTCTACAAAGCAGGAGGGAAACAGGTCTGGCCCGAAAGTGCTATGACAACCAGCACATTGCCAAAGGGTCTTCTGGATGGAGCAGTCGACTGGGAGTGTACAGCAGACCTCCCAGAGTGGAGAAATTACCCAGATGTCATCAGCAAGACAGGCATGAGACCAGACATCGCTCTTCACTCTGACTCCTCGAAACAAGTGATTCTGATAGAACTCACTGTGCCATACGAAAGCAGAATGGAAGAAGCACATATCTACAAGACCGAAAAATACGCCGGTCTTGCCAGCACCCTGAAGAAAGCAGGTCTGCGGGTCAAAATCTTCGCCATAGAGGTCGGGGCAAGAGGGTTTGTGGGCACCTCCGCTTATGATCTCATGAAACAACTCGCCATTTCTGGGAAGAAGAGGACTAGAGCCCTTAAAGCGATGGCAGAGGCAGCAGAAAGGAGCTCAAGCTGGATCTGGGCAAGGAGGAACCAAAAAAGTGAACTTCATAAGGATTAAATTCCCTACAGATGATGTGTGCCCCGTTAGCACATTGGTAAAAACCGCGTACCGCAGTTCTGAAGCGCAGAATCGCCCAGGTTCGCTCCCCGGCGTGGGGAAAAAAAAAAAAAAAAAAAAAAAGAAAAAGACAACAGCAGAAGGGCATCCAGGAGTCATGACCTGGATGTGGCCCGGCCCCCCGAGAGTGTAAGGAATTCAGGGCCGAAACACTTGTCTAAAGGGGGTTACTTCTCTGAAGACCTTCTGTTGTCTAGCTCTCCCTAGAGTTTCTTTCTACCTTGTGATGTTCAAAATTTCAAAAATGTGTAATTATTTTAAAAGTGATCTTTCACTGACAAAAATGTGTTTCGTTGTCGTAGACTGACCAAAGAAAGTCTGAAACAAAAGTACCTGAATTACGTTTTCATTTGCTGATCATCATCAGCATTTATGAGACTTCGCTATATTTTTAGTGTTTTTATTCCCAGATTCCTATGATAAAACACACATAAATAGACAGTATTTAATATTTTTTGACAATTTGAATGATTGGACGTCCTACAGAAAATATTAGAAGTTCCGCAGCACCGATTTTCTGTCGAGATAGATATTTGGTCTAAAATGTACTCAAAATCAGTGAACAAACTACAGAGAAATCCTTAATGAAACACTGCTGCCTCCATCCCCTTCCAACTTTTATTTAGATTCACACACACACACACACACACACACACACACACACACACACACACACACACACACACACACACACACAGTACTTCCCACAACCACCACTAAACTACTACACATTACACTAACAACATCAAAGACAACTACCAACATCACTGTAGTCAAGGCATAAAACACTACAAACACCACAATAGTCAAGTCATAAAACACTACCAACACCACAATAGTCAAGTCATGAAACACTACAAACACCACAGTAGCCATATAAAACACTACCAACACCACAGTAGCCATATAAAACACCACCAACATCACAGTAGCCATATAAAACACTATCAACACCACAGTAGCCATATAAAACACCACCAACACCACAGTAGCCATATAAAACACTATCAACACCACAGTAGCCATATAAAACACTACCAACACCACAGTAGCCATATAAAACACTACCAACACCACAGTAGCCATATAAAACACTATCAACACCACGATAGTCAAGTCATAAGGAAGAAGGATCCTACACGCAGATCTGGCCCATTAGCATCCGACGACAGACCAAAATAAACTTTCTGATCGGTGCCAGCCGTTCGCTCTCTCTGTCTGTCTGTCTGTCTGTCTGTCTCTCTCTCTCTCTCGCTCCCCCTCTCTCTCTTGCTCTCTCTCTCTCGCTCTCCCTCTTTCTCTCTCTCTCGCTCCCCCTCTCTCTCTCTTGCTGTTTCTCTCTCTCGCTCTCCCTCCGTCCCTCTCTCTCTCTCTCTCCCCACATACACATATACACATCTCATTCGTCACAACACTACCCCACTCGTGACGTTCTACATAAAATCACATCACGCCACATCACATACAGATACACACAAACACGCGCGGGAGAAGGAGGGAGAAAAGAGGGTGGTGGGGTCAAAGAGAAAACGTTACAGGTAGCACATTAGCAGCAGACGACAGACTAAAATAAACCGTTCCTAATCGGGGTTAGATGCAGAAATTTTACAAGGTAAGAGGCCTTGATGCCAAACTCGTTTAAACTCTTGCTCTCTCTCTCTTTCTTTCCTCTCTCTTTCTTTCTCTCTCTTTCCTTTCTCTCTCTCCCCCTTTCACACACACACA
>CM060315.1:39989661-39999661 GCA_030674185.1 Monoplex corrugatus | reverse complement strand
TTCATGCTCTACCGTTTCCTGAGACAAGACAGTGTAGCTAAGATCAAGAGTCAAGACTCAGATCACGAGTGACAGTGTAGCTAAGATCACGAGTGACAGTGTAGCGAAGATCAAGAGTGACAGTGTAGCGAAGATCAAGATTCAGATCAAGAGTGACAGTGTAGCAAAGATCAAGACTAACAGTGTAGCGAAGATCAAGACTAACAGTGTAGCGAAGATCAAGATTCAGATCAAGAGTGACAATGTAGCGAAGATCAAGACTGACATTGTAGCGAAGATCAAGAGTGACAGTGTAGCGAAGATCAAGATTCAGATCAAGAGTGACAGTGTAGCAAAGATCAAGACTAACAGTGTAGCAAAGATCAAGACTGACAGTGTAGCGAAGATCAAGAGTGACAGTGTAGCGAAGATCAAGATTCAGATCAAGAGTGACAGTGTAGCGAAGATCAAGATTCAGATCAAGACTGACAGTGTAGCGAAGATCAAGATTCAGATCAAGACTGACAGTGTAGCGAAGATCAAGAGTGACAGTGTAGCGAAGATCAAGATTCAGATCAAGACTGACAGTGAAGCAAAGATCAAGACTGACAGTGTAGCGAAGATCAGACTAACAGTGTAGCGAAGATCAAGACTAACAGTGTAGCGAAGATCAAGACTGACAGTGTAGCGAAGATCAAGACTGACAGTGTAGCGAAGATCAAGACTAACAGTGTAGCGAAGATCAAGACTGACAGTGTAGCGAAGATCAAGACTGACAGTGTAGCGAAGATCAAGACTAACAGTGTAGCGAAGATCAAGACTAACAGTGTAGCGAAGATCAAGATTCAGATCAAGACTGACAGTGTAGCGAAGATCAAGATTCAGTAGCAAGACTGAAGATGTAGCGAAGATCAAGATGACAGTGTAGCGAAGACCAAGAATGACAGTGTAGCGAAGATCAAGAATGACAGTGTAGCGAAGATCAAGATTCAGATCAAGATTGACAGTGTAGCGAAGATCAAGAGTGACAGTGTAGCGAAGATCAAGACTAACAGTGTAGCGAAGATCAAGATTCAGATCAAGACTGACAGTGTAGCGAAGATCAAGAGTGACAGTGTAGCGAAGATCAAGATGACAGTGTAGCGAAGATCAAGATTCAGATCAAGATCAAGATTCAGATCAAGACTAACAGTGTAGCGAAGATCAAGAGTGACAGTGTAGCGAAGATCAAGATTCAGATCAAGATCAAGATTCAGATCAAGACTAACAGTGTAGCGAAGATCAAGAGTGACAGTGTAGCGAAGATCAAGAGTGACAGTGTAGCGAAGATCAAGATTCAGATCAAGACTAACAGTGTAGCGAAGATCAAGAGTGACAGTGTAGCTAAGATCAAGAGTGACAGTGTAGCTAAGATCAAGAGTGACAGTGTAGCTAAGATCAAGAGTGACAGTGTAGCGAAGATCAAGACTGACAGTGTAGCGAAGATCAAGATTCAGATCAAGAGTGACAGTGTAGTGAAGATCAAAACTGACAGTGTAGCGAAGATCAAAGCTAACAGTATAGCGAAGATCAAGACTAACCGTGTAGCGAAGATCAAGACTGACAGTGCAGCGAAGATCAAGACTGACAGTATAGCGAAGATCAAGACTGACAGTATAGCGAAGATCAAGACTGACAGTGCAGCGAAGATCAAGACTAACAGTGTAGCGAAGATCAAGACTGACAGTGTAGCGAAGATCAAGATTAAGAGGAAAGATGGGCAGGGAGGAACAGGAAAACGAAAGCACACAAGAGAAGAATGGCGGATGATGGGAAAGAGCCAGAAGAAGCGGAGAAAGAGAAAACCGAGAGAAGGGATTAAAAGGGATTAGAAGAACAAGAGAGAGAGAGAGAGAGGAGAGAGAGAGAGAGTGTGTGTGTGTGTGTGTGTGTGTGTGTGTGTGTGTGTGTGTGTGTGTGTGTGTGTGTGTGTATGTGTGACAGACAGACAGACAGACAGACAGACAGCCAGACGGACAGAGAAACATGTAATGAAAGTGTGACAACCCAGTAGAGGGAAACACACAGAGAGTGAGAGACATGTAGTGACAGACACACACACTTATACACAGATAATGAGAGACAGAAAAACATTTAAATACAAATATATATATATGTATATAGACAGAGAGACAGACAGAGAGCGAGAGAGAGAGAGAGGGAGACAAAGAGACAGAGAGAGATGCAGCAACAGATAGACCGAAACAGAGACAGACACATATACAATCCAAGGAGACAGAGAAACACAGAGCAACAGACAGACAGACAGACACACATACAGATCCAAGGAGACAGAGAAACACAGAGCAACAGACAGACAGACTGACAGACACACATACAGATCCAAGGAGACAGAGAAACACGGAGCAACAGACAGACAGACAGACACACATACAGATCCAAGGAGACAGAGAGAAACATGTAGCAACAGACAGACAGACACACCTACATATCCAAGGAGACAGAGAAACACGGAGCAACAGACAGACAGACAGAGACAGACACACATACAGATCCAAGGAGACAGAGAGAAACACGGAGCAACAGACAGACAGACACACATACAGATCCAAGGAGACAGAGAGAAACACGGAAGAACACAACAGACACACATACAGATCCAAGGAGACAGAGAAAAACAGTAGCACACAACAGGACGACCACATACAGATCCAAGGAGACAGAGAGAAACATGAACAACAGACAGACAGAGACAGACACACATACAGATCCAAGGAGACAGAGAGAAACATGGACAACAGACAGACAGAGACAGACACACATACAGATCCAAGGAGACAGAGAGAAACATGATAGCAACAGACAGACAGAGACGACCATAATCAAGGCAGACAGAGAGAAACGGCAACAGTCATCATGGTGAAATAACAGTGGTGGATGTGAAAGGCCGTAGCGGGTGTTCATACTGGGATAGAGGGGATAATTGTGGGGTAGAGGGGGGGTGGAGGGGTGAGTAGGAGGGAAGAGGGGCAGAGGAGTAGGTCTGTAACCTCGGGTCTACAACCTACGACATACCTTGATTATTATAAACACACTAGTACCCCTATCAACAAAACACACGTTGTGCAGTGTGGTATGTGTGGCCTTGTGATCAAAGCACCTGACTAGGAAGCCAAAAACCTGGGTTTGAATCACAGATCAGACAAGGAATTTTTTTCTTCCCCCTTCCAGCCTGCTCGTCCACGTAGGCTTATAGTAAACGCAGGAGAGAGAGAGAGAGAGAGAGAGAGAGAGAGAGAGAGAGAGAGAGAGAGAGAGAGAGAGAGAGAGAGAGAAGAAAAAGAAGAAAAGGAAAAGAAAAGAAAAGACGAACGAAAGCTGTGTGAAAAGAAGAAGACTGCGAGAGACTGTGGGAGGACGACACAAGTCACAGAGCGAGACAGAGAGAGACGAAGAACAGAGATAAATAGAAACAAGAGATAAAAAACAAAAAAAAACAAAAAAAACCCACAACATTATGAGAGACAGAGAGACAGAAAACCAGAGACAGAAAGAGAGAGACAGTGACATACAGATAAAGAGAGAAAGACACAGAATGAAACAAGTGACAGGAAACAAGAGGGACAACAACAACAACAACAACGACAACACACACAGAGAGAGAGAGAGAGAGAGAGAGAGAGAGAGAGAGAGAGAGAGAGAGAGAGAGAGAGAGAGAGAAAACACAGAATGAGACAAGTGAGAAACAGACCATGAGAGAGACAGGAAACAAGAGAGACAAAACACACACACACACACACACACACACACACACCACACACACACACACACTGAGAAAGAGAGAGAGAGAAGAGAGAGAAGAGACAGACAGACAGACACAAACTAAAAGCAAGATACAGAGAAAGAAAGAGAGACAGACACAGAGAAACCCACCCACCCAGCCAGAACACAATTCCACACGTTCTTTCGCGTCTCATTCATTCATGCACAGCAATGTCCCCAACTAGACTGTGCAGACGTCCTTGCAGATAGACGCCACAAAATGATCAAGCCTTCGTTTTCCACACACACACACACACACACACACACACACACACACACACACACACACACACACACACACACACACACAACACACACACACACACACACACGCTCACGCACGCAGAGAGAGGAGAGAGAGAGAGAGAGAGAGAGAGAGAGAGAGAGAGAGCGAGCGAGAGAGAGACAAACAGACAGAGACAGAGACAGACACAGACAAACAGACAAGACAGAATATACCACCCCGCCAAGCTGAAGACAAGGAAAGACCTTACCAAACACCCTGTAATGTGATAAGATCTTGGAAAAGACAGATGAAAACTCTAGCACTGGACCAATGGTCTCCGATCCCTCGCAATACTCTCCGCACTGTCAACAACTGTCCCAGAGTCTGTGTGGCCATTCATACCCTGCTCTCATTTGACCTCAGTTTCGTATGTTAACGCCCTATCAGCCACCCAGCCCTACTCAGCCCTATCGGTATAATTATTTCGTTGAAAACAGCATACGCATCAGTATAGATCTACGAAATTTAAAGCTTAACGTTTCAACATATTGCTTCCGAAGATTATTAATCGTGATACACAAAGAAAATTAAAAAGGACAGACAGATGGAATGGGGTGTGTGTGTGTGTGTGTGTGTGTGTGTGTGTGTGTGTGTGATGTGTGTGTGTGTGGTGTGTGTGTGTGAGAGAGAGAGAATAGGTGAGAGAGACTGCAAATGAAGAGAGAGAGAGTGAGGGGGGGTGGGAAGAGAATGAAAGAGTGAGAAAGAGGGACATACAAACAGAGACAGACAGACAGGGAGACAGACAAGAGACAGTCTCCTCAAAATCCTCACGCTATGATGTAAGGCAGCGCGGTAGGGAATCTGTTTTCGGAACATGTTTGTTTGCAGTGTCAATGAACGGTGCCTTCCTCACTATGTCTCTCCCCCTTTTTTTTACCCCCACCACCCCATTTTCCTTTAAATATTCCCATCTCTCTCCCTCCCTCCCCTCCCCCCCTCTCTCTCTGGAACTTCTCAATATAACTAACGTTTTTCTTTCCTGCCTCTACTTCTATCTCATGTTTTACCCCGCCCCAATTCCCATCTCTCACTCTGTCTGTCTTCTCTCTTTCTCTGTCTCTCTCTCCCTCCCTCTGTCCCTCTCTCTCTTCCTCACTCGCTCGCTCGTTCTGAAACCTCTGTTTGTTTGCATTGTCAATCAAGGGTGGCTTCCTCGCTATCCGTCTTTCTACCCTATTTTCTGGCTTTGATCTCTTTCTCTGTCTGCCTGCCGCTCTCTCTCTCTCTCTCTCTCTCTCTCCTCTCTCTCTCTCTCTCTCCTCTCTCTCTTTCTCTCTCTCTCTCGTGTATTTGTGAGCCTTGAACAAACTGGCTACCGTTACGTCATAGCTTAAGAAAATATTTTTTAAGCGTTCCGATATTTCTCGGATACGTGTATGCATGTTGTTTTTGTCCACACTGTGCAGCCGGCATGTTGATGCACAGTCTGCATACTCTGTCTTCGGTGGGCGTGAAGGCTGGGTATATTCACGTTTCCTTTAAGCTATCCAATACTGACAGACCTATAGGATCTTTAACGTGTATATTGATATTCTGCGTGCGTATGCACAGGAAGTAGATCTAGGTTTAGGCACTACCTGGGAGATAGATAAATCTTCATCTTTCATATAATTCATATTCATATGTGTTTAGGCACTACCTGGGAGATAGATAAATCTTCATCTTTCATATTATTCATATTCATATTCATTTCTTTTGTCACAGCGGATTTACAATGTGAAACTCGGGCTCCTCTCCCCTTTGAGAGCGCATCGCCGCAGTGCAGCACCACCACTTTTCCCCCCAAGACTTCGGACAGGTAAGAAGGCTAATTGGCTTTCAAGGGGGAGGGACCTGGGAAATTTCCCCTAGCAAGCGGGAGGTATCCAGGTGGGATTATCAAACCGGTACCCAAGGCCTTATACTGGGAGTCTGACGTCGTACCCACTTCATAACCCGTGCCCATTGTCACAGCTTTTCAGATCATATCCATGAATCTGAATGTTCTTTCTCTGTGAAATGTCTGAAATCCAAAATAAAATGTACTTTTTGTACTCAGCATATTATATGCCCCCTTTTAATAAGAAGCCTTGGCCTGTATTGAACGGATCATATAGAACTCCAAAACAAGTGCGAACGCCCGAGTTCAAGCAAACAGGAAACACAAGAACATGAAACTTTGAAAGAAGAATCAGAATGCGTATTTACTACAACCAGACAAGATAGGCCCAAATTATCGGCTAATTGGCATTAACACAAACATCAAACAACAAAAGTTTTGCTTTTTCCCTCCTTTTTTTTTACTTTTTTCTCCTAGGTTTGTTTGTTAATTTGTTGTTGTTTTTTCATCATATATGTGTACGCTTAAAAAAGGCCAGTTGGCCGAAAATTTGGGCCTGTCTTGTCTGGTTGTATTATTATGCGATCGGACTATGTGGATTTCGCTCTCTCTCTCTCTCTCTCTCTCTCTCTCTCTCTCTCTCTCTCTCTCTCTCTCCACAAACACACAGTCGGGAAAAAAGCATTCAACCCGGTTTATGCAAAAAAAGTAAGATAACATCATTAACAATGCTATGGCAACAAACTGATCTAGATCAAAGGCACCACCAGTCTTACAGCTCCTGCTGGGTTGCAAAAAGCATTCCTATTCTGAAAAATCACAATCTCCTGACGTATTCAATTCTTTCCCCATGGAAAGACAATAATTCTTTCGCTCTGGAAAGACGATAAACCAAAACTATGAAACCCAAATCAAACTGTTGATGAAATATATCTAAAATATCACATTTTCTGTCTGTCTGTTGTTTGTCTGTCTGTCTGTCTGTCTGTCTGTCTGTCTGTCTGTTTCTGTCTGTCTTTGTCTTAGCTTTTCCCGTCTGGCTTCTTTTCTGTGTCATGTTCTACTCCATCTTTTTAGCAGCCATCAATTCAAGACAATTTTTTACAATGCCATGACGATGCAGGACGATGGTGACAATTATTGTACTGCTATAGAGTTCCATTCTGGATGAAGACTGTGGCTGTGTGACAGGGCTTCTTTTCATAATATATCCTGGCGTTTATCAGGCCTGACAGAGAGAGAGAGAGAGAGAGAGAGAGGGAGGGAGGGAGGGAGGGAGGAGAGAGAGAGAGAGAGAGAGAGAGAGAGAGAGACGGGGTGCTGGTCAGAAACATTTGAGCAACATCCTTAATGACGCTTCCAAGAAGTGGACAAGACTCCACTGTGTAGTCGCAGCCTTCCTGAATGAACCTATAACACGCTCAACTCTGCGTGCTAGCCGGTTGGGGCCAAAAATCCCACAGAGATTTTAACATCAAGCTGATCCAGAAACAGCGAGTTTTTTTTTTCATCTGCTTATTTTCCCATGATCTTGTGATTCTAACACTGTCTACTGACAGCCTCTGCCGGGTGAATATACATAAGTCTTCGGCGCCCAGTGTGGATTTTCTTGTCTCACCTGCCTCACCTGTCTGCGTTATCGGGTTCAGTGTTGGCCACTGCACATCCAGACACCACCATCTCCCTCCAGGCATCTCTGCCTTGACTTCTTTGGACAATTTCTTGAATATTTAGGCCACTGATGTTGGCTATGTTCTCGATGTATGAGATTGAAGGTCTGCCTTTCTTCCTTTTTGCCACTGTTTTTCCTTGAAAGATGGTTGCCATGAGGTCCGTGTTCTTGTTGCGTGACACATGGCCAATGTATTTTAGTCTTCTCTTGATTTTCCAGTAGGATACAAAACTAATCTTGGAGGCACTGGAGGGGGTCCTAGGGCCTTGAGTTCTGCTTTTACAGTCCCTCTTCTGTTGAATAGCAGTTGTTCTGCGCTGTTCAAATGTGACTGTACCATGCATGCACTGCAGCTGCCAGCATACTCTGTTACGAGCATTGTCTTCCCAGTTGGAGGTGTTGCTGCCACAGCTGATGAGGTTGACTTTCAAAGCATCCGTGTATCACTTCAGTGATCTTCCCTGGTCATGGTAACCTTGCTTCAGGTTTTCTTACAGAAGCATCAGGGATGCTTTTGCCTTCCATACAGGTGTGTCTTGTTCAATGATGCAGGCACTTGACGAGGAGACACTCTATTGGCAAGACACACACTTTCAGCCCTTGGAGGTTGGACGCTGGATCTTGCCACATGATGTGGCTTTACGTTCTAATCCCAACAAGACACACTAAAAATAAAATTTCTTTTGGGGAAAAAAATCCTCTACGACACTGGTATCAAGCTGTATTTGAGCTAACCTTTTTCTTACTCTACACTGGTGTGTAAAGGGAACATTTGCTGCATGGACAGCAGCACGTTGTCCATATCAGTGTGCCCTGGAAATCACTTTACAGCAAGTTGTTCATAACAGTGTGCCCTGGATATCACTTTACAGCAAGTTGTTCACATCAGAATGCCTTGAAAACAGCTCAAATAAATTCTACATATCAGAATGCCTTGGAAACATGTATACAGCAGCACACAGTTCTTCGGGTTGAAAGGAGGCTATCACTGTGTGAACGGATAAAAACCGTGATCTGCCTCTATCAAGGATGTCACTGGGAGAGAGAGCAGACAGCAGCGAACGGGAAGACCTGGCGACGAAAAATGCCGATTGTCGTCAAGGTCTCCTTCACGCCTTTGATCCAGGTCATTTACATCGTATTTTATACATGATTACAATATTCTCCAAAGCACGATTTGACAAAAATGTGTGGACAGATACAAACCAATTTTAAGATCATAACAACGTAAAAAAAAAAATTATACATGAAAAAAAAAAACTAAAAAGAAAACAATTAGTATGGCCTGACAAGAATACATCTAGTGGAAGTCTGGGAAGACCCCTGGTTTCTAGCTTGACAACCCAATCATCGTGAGGCAGTTCAGGAGGCTGTCACATCATCTCTCCCATCTCAGACCTCGAGATGCGTCTACCAGCCGAAATCAAGCACAACAATAACGTAACGTCACGCGCCCGCCTGCAAGGCCACGGCGCGTGCGCTGTGGTATCAAAGAATTAGCCGCCGTTAATTAGGCCGCTCGGGCGACCAGCTCACCCGTGAGAGTACTAAGGGGCTGCTTACCTCTCTCTCTCTCTCTCTCTCTCTCTCTCTCTCTCTCTCGTTGCCGATAGTTGATGCAAAAGCCAGAGGTGTTGAGGATCAGTTTGGATGCAATGGCACTCTGCCAGAAACTAATGGATTTTCCCCAACACCCGAAAACGTGGGGGTACATGTGGAACTTCCGCCGAAGTCTAGAGATAAAGAAAGGGAAGTGAAAGAGAACAGACTGGCGATCAAAAGACACGTGTATGTATGTAGGCGCTTTGGACACCCTTGAAATCTTCCTTCACGTTGAAACGTTTTAACGTAAATTATTACCACTCCTGTTTAGATGTGAATGAAGACCACATTTTCAGTTCCTTGATGAGAGTAAATAAGGTCACATGAGTAAGACGAGAAAGTAGAGGAAGAAAAGAGACAGAGAGAGAGAGACATACAGACAGACAGACAACACACACCACACACACACACACACACACACACACACCACCCCCGACAAACAGAGACAGAGAGAGAAAGACAGAGGCAGAGGAGAGAGAGACAGACAGACATACATGTACATGCAAACAGGAAAGCAGACAGATGGTCAGAGAGAGAGAGAGACTGAGAAAGAGCGAGGCAGACAGAGAGAGAGAGAAAAGAGAGACAGAGAGAGAGACAGAGAGAGAGAGAGAGAGAGAGAGAAAGAGAGAGAGAGAGAACGACCAACTGACCAACACACACACACACACACACACACACACACACACACACACACACACACACACACACACACACACACACACACACACACACACACACACACAAAGACCGAGATAAATACGGAAAATGGGTCGTTCTGATTGTCTAGAAGCACTGATGAGATCTGAAAGCGGTA
>CM060315.1:39982161-39984661 GCA_030674185.1 Monoplex corrugatus | reverse complement strand
CAATCTAGTAGTATAAAGTCAACGTTTACCATGGTCATACTATACAAACAATGTAGTAATATAAAGTCAACGTTTACCATGGTCATACCATACGAACAATGTAGTAATATAAAGTCAACGTTTACCATGGTCATACTATACAAACAATGTAGTAATATAAAGTCAACGTTTACCTGGTCATACCATACGAACAATGTAGTAATATAAAGTCAACATTTACTATGGTCATATATACAAACAATGTAGTAATATAAAGTCAACGTTTACCATGGTCATACCATACGAACAATGTAGTAATATAAAGTCAACGTTTACCATGGTCATACTATACAAACAATCTAGTAATGTTATTATTGGTCATACCATACGAACAATCTAGTAGTATAAAGTCAACGTTTACCATGGTCATACCTATACGAACAATCTAGTAATATAAAGTCAACGTTTACATGCATGTCATACTATACAAACAATGTAGTAATAGAAAGTCAACGTTTACTATGGTCATACTATACAAACAATTGTAGTAATATAAAGTACAACATTTACTATGGTCATACTATACAAACAATGTAGTAATATAAAGTCAACGTTTACTATAGTCATACTATACAAACAATGTAGTAATATAAAGTCAACGTTTACTATGGTTATACTATACAAACAATGTAGTAATATAAAGTCAACGTTTACTATGGTCATACTATACAAACAATGTAGTAATATAAAGTCAACGTTTACTATGGTCATACTATACAAACAATGTAGTAATATAAAGTCAACGTTTACTATGGTCATACTATACAAACAATGTAGTAATATAAAGTCAACATTTACTATGGTCATACTATACAAACAATGTAGTAATATAAAGTCAACATTTACTATGGTCATACTATACAAACAATGTAGTAATATAAAGTCAACATTTACTATGGTCATACTATACAAACAATGTAGTAATATAAAGTCAACATTTACTATGGTCATACTATAACAAACAATGTAGTAATATAAAGTCAACATTTACTATGGTCATACTATACAAACAATGTAGTAATATAAAGTCAACGTTTACTATGGTCATACTATACAAACAATGTAGTAATATAAAGTCAACGTTTACTATGGTCATACTATACAAACAATGTAGTAATATAAAGTCAACATTTACTATGGTCATACTATACAAAGAATGTAGTAATATAAAGTCAACGTTTACTATGGTAAACTGTAAAACTCGTTCTCTCCTTCATAATGTCTCGCACTGACTATTGCAATTCACTCCTGTCTGGTCTTCCTGCCTCCACCATTCACATCCTACAGTGCATTCAAAACAATGCTGCACACCTTGTATTCAAAAAGAAAAAAGCTGACCACATATCTCCTCTCCTGGCACAACTTCACTGGCTCCCTGTATCAAAGCGCATACAGTACAAACTAGACACCATGTGCTGCAAAAGCCTCAATAACGCAGCCCCCGATTACCTGTCAAGCCTACTTGAGATCTATCTTCCCTCACGTACCCTCCGCTCTGCCTCCGATCCTCTGACTTTTCGCTTTCCACGCACTAAGCTCAATACCTATGGTCCACGAGCCTTCTCTGTTTCTGGTCCACTTTCCTGGAACAAACTTCCTCTCTCAGTCCGTCAGCAACCTACTTTTGTCTCCTTCAAGTCCGCTCTCAAAACTCACCTTTTCTCCTCTGCATAAAATCCTGACCTCACTCAATCCCCTCTGCAGCCTGTCTCCACTCGGAGGGGAATCGCATTGTAATATATAATTGTATATAATATGCTCTCTATAATTTTCCATTGCTTTTATTCTTTCTAATAATAATAATAATTACAATATTTATATAGCGCAAAATCTCGATAAAAATCAAATCTAAGCGCTGAACATACACTTACGCACGCGCGCACACACACACGCACACATGGCTATAAATGGGGAAAAAGAATAAAAGTAATGGAAAATTATAGAGAGCATATTATATACAAATATATATTACAATGTGATTCCCCTCCGAGTGGAGACAGGCTACAGAGGGGGGATGAGTGAGGTCAGGATTTCTCCCCATTTATAGCCGTGTGCGTGCGTGTGTGTGTGTGTGTGTGTGGTGTGTGTGTGTGTGCGTGCGTGCGTGCGTGCGTGCGTGCGTGCGTGCGTGCGTGCGTGTGTCTGTTTTAGCGCTTAGATTTGATTTTATCAAGATTTTGCGCTGAATAAATAAAATATTGTATTGTATTGTATTGTTTATTATGGTCATACCATACGAGCAATCTAGTAATATAAAGTCAACGTTTACTATGGTCATACCATACGAACAATCTAGCAATATAAAATCAACGTTTACTATGGTCATACCATACGAACAATCTAGCAATATAAAATCAACGTTTACTATGGTCATACCATACGAACAATCTAGCAATATAAAATCAACGTTTACTATGGTCATACCATACGAACAATCTAGCAATATAAAATCAACGTTTAC
>CM060315.1:39972161-39977161 GCA_030674185.1 Monoplex corrugatus | reverse complement strand
CAGGATTAAAAAAAAAAAAAGAAAGAAAAAACAGAAAATTAAGTATACATATCAATGCATTCGTGCACACAATCTAAGGAGGTACCCCTGGCGTTGAGTTGACCACTCCGACCAATTTATCACAAAGGGGATTTAAGAAAACATACCTGAACACAAATTTAAACATAACTAAGGACTCTAAAACATAAAAACAGGCCTAAATTACGTAAAATTGCTTCAGTATATACAGTTCCCTAGAGCCAAAAATGCACTTAATATATAATAAATACCCAAGAAAGCATGTCAGACTTTCTGAATACAAACAGGTAAATGAACCAGCAAAACAGAAAATGATGGAAAGAAATGACAGAAAGCAAAGGAACAAGGCAGAAACAAAGAGAGTGACAGAAAAGAGGAAATTTCTAGCACAGATTTTCCAGAAGGTGGAGATACTATTTATACTGAAAAGTCCCTGGCATCCCCACAGGAGGAAAATTCATATAGTATGAAAAATTCGTCTAGTATATGAACCAAATTATCAATCTCGACAGAAAATATGTAAGACCTTATGGAAAATATTCAACGCAGAAATGAGAAAGGAACAGATGACAGAAAGAAATTTTTTTTTTAAATAAATAAAAAAAAAAAATAAAAAAAAAGCAAGTCAGAAACAGACTGACTGACTCAAAAAAGAGAAATTTTTAGCACAGAGTGACCAGAAAGTGGGGATACTATTTAGACGGAAAGAGCCCCTGGGTCCTTTCCCCCAATATGGTAAAGATGAAACCAAAAACAGTTCAGAAAATCTTGCCAAAACATTTTGGCAAGACACACACACACACACACACACACACACACACACACACACACACACACACACACATATACACACACACACACACACACACACACACACACACACACACACACACACACACACACACAGCCCTCTCAGGTAATATGAAATAATCTCTGTGGTTTTTTTTAAAAGAGATATTCACAAAAAAATAGTGCAGTCTGTATGTCGAGTGCCAAGTTTGTTAAACGGAGAGCTATTCATCCCACAAGAAGAGGGGACGTAAGCGTGTTAACCCGTCGCGGTTACTGACCTTTGAAAACAGATGCTTACGCATGATCGATAACAGACGGACATATTACATATTACTATCAACAGGAAAACCCCACAATAGGGCGAATGTTACCAATCGAATGCTGCCATTTTCAATGTAACAATGCAGAGGCGGGGGAAAAAACTGAATAACCCAGCTGTCAGTTCAACGGTGTAACGGGGCTGGGTTAGAATCAGTTCAGTTTGTTGTTGTTGTTGTTGTTGTTGCTGTTTGTTTTTGTTTTGTTTTGTTTTGTTTTTGTCTGTTTGTTTGTTTGTCACACAACGATTTTTTTTCATGTAGAATGCGGGCAGCTTTCTCTTAAAAAGAACGTCACCACACAAAATCACGTCACCATACAAAAGCACATCACGTCACCATTCAAAAGCACGTCACCACCCAGTTTTATCTTGAGTGTATTTTTGTTGACATAACGACAACAGTAAAATGTGCACTTTTTACACAGAATTTTCCCCGGCGGGACAACTCTTTCGTTGTCGCGGATATTTTATCGTGCGCCAAGCGCATGTTGCACACACGAGACCTGAGTTCATCGTCTCATCGATCAGAGTAGTACCCAGACCACTACCCTGGATCTTGTGGAAAAGTGGAAGAGGAAGGCATATTTCTGTCCGGGAACTGAACCCGGGGTCTCTTGCATCCAAGGTGGGTGCTTTATCCGCCAAGCCCCACTCCATTTACACACCTCTCAATAAGACAAGATTCAGTTTTCAGTTTTTTTTTCTTTTTTTTTTTTTTCAAGATAGCGAACTGACGCCACTAATGCGACGTGAAAGAGAAGATCCACACTGATCGTGCCAAATGCCTGAAGCCTGAACATAAGCACTTAGGCGCCGTAAGGTCGTGAGATAGTACCTCGCGTATGAGTTTTATGTCTGTCATTGACACGAATCAGGTTATATTGCAGTAAAATGTACATATTTAGCGTTCATATTGCAGTATATATATCTAGATGATTGACGGTATGATGACTCGAGATTCTGTCACCTTAAGGCAAACTATTCAGGAAGTAATAATAATAAGTCAACGTGAGCGACCACACACACACGCACACACCCACACGCGCACGCACGCACGTACACACACACGCACACACACACGCACGTACAGACGTGCACACACACACACGCACATACGTGCATACACACACGCGCGCGCGCGCGCGCGCACGCACACACACACACACACACGTGCGCACGCACGCATACACACACACGCACATACGTGCACACACACACACACGCACGCGCGCACGCACGCACACACACACACACACGCACGAACACACACACACACACAGCCATCGCCTTCCCCCCTTCCACCCTCCACCACGACTTCATCGGACACACACTTTAAAGTCATCATGACATGGGACGACCTCTTGCGGCAGGTCAGGGCGCAGTCTACAAAGAGGAGGCAACTCTGGCAGCTTGTTTTTTTTCCTATCGTTACTCAGTCGATACATCATGCCAGCTGCTGGAAGGATGAGGCAACACGTGCCGCCTTCTGTGTGTGTGTGTGTGTGTGTGTGTGTGTGTGTGTGTGTGATTGTGTGTGTGTATGTGTGCGCGCGTGTGTTTGTGTGTGTGTGTGCGTGTGTGTGTATGTGTGTGTGTGTGTGTGCGCGCGTGCGCGGGAATATGTGTATGTATGTGTGTGTACTTGCATGTACGTGTCTGTATGTATCTATGCGTGTGTATTTGTATGTATATGTGTGTGTATGTGTATGTATATGTGTATGTATATGTGTATGTATATATGAGTGTGTGTATATGTGTGTGTGCGCGCGCGCATGCATGTGTATATGTGTGTGTATGTATGTGCATGTATGTGTGTGTATGTATGCGTGGTTGTATTTGTATGTATGTGTGTATGTGTATGTATGTGTGTACGTTTATGTATGTGCATGTCTATGTACATGTATGTGTGTGTATGTTTGCGTATGTATGTGTGTATGTGTGTGTGGCGCGCGCGTGCGTGCGTGCGTGCGTGCGTGCGTGTGTGTGCGAGTGTGTGTGCTCGCTTTATGTCCCGGGGCCTCCTCTATCCCATCAGCAGCTGACATATTCACACATGCATTCACGACACCAGCGTGCGCTATAGAGAGAAAAAATATGACGAATCATTTACCGACGACGGAAGATACTAATTAAGACTTGCCTTTTCTTAGATATGTATCTATAGATATCAAGAGAGAGAGAGAGAGACAGACAGACAGAGACAGACAGACAGAGACAGAGAGAGTGACAGAATGACAGAGAGAGAGAGAGTGAAAGAGGGAGAGAGAGAGAGAAAAAAAAAAGAGAGAGAGAGAGCTCAGAGAATACGAAAACCGTTCCAGGTTTTGTCAGCCCATTTACAGAGGCATACCCGAGACGGAGTGGTCAATGATTAAACTGTCAGCGATATATATGACCAATACTTTAACTTTTTGATTGCCTTGTCACTCCTAGTTCGGGCCTGTCACGCTTTACACGACTGTCACTGATATATTTATTTATTGTATACTGCTGCTGATAAATAAACATGCACTTGCGAGTCAAAATTGAAAATTGGATCTTAAAAATATTTATAGAAATCCAGCCCAATATGCTTCAGACAGTGCAAACCTACATTGTTTCACTTCGTTTAAAAAAACAACAACAACAACAACAACAACAACCAACCAACCAAACAAAAAACAAAATTAACGTAGGTTCAGTTTCCAATGCGGTGTAGCTGCAACTGCAACTTTATTTGTTCTTTTACAATATTCCCACTTTGTCTGTCTGTCTGTCTACTGCAATACCTACTACAGCTTTGTGTTAAGTCTGTGTCACAGATCATGTCGCACGTCCCACTACCCCAACCCCCAACACACACACCCGTGTGGATTTCTGAAGTTCTTTCCGTACAAACACTCCAAATTATACATGTCTAAAAACTATGCTGAGTATGTCCTCTGTGTCATCTGCATATTTGTTATTTCCTACATTACCTGTAAGTTTAACCATCCAAATGAAGATTTCTGTATATGTTTGGGTCTAGCTCTCCTACCCATCTAAGTCGAAAAACGAAGAAAAATGCAAAATACCCGAGTTTGTTTGTTTGTTTTAATTTTAATTTTTTATGGCGCTCCGATGCACCCGCTAACACCATGCATGACATGGATGCACACAACTTCACTGTGACTGTAAACTTCGAAATATTCAACTTTCACAGATGGCGAATATGTTCCCACTCGATTACGATATCAATTAATTAAAATAATATCGACGTATCGATGCATCCCCCCCCCCCCCCACTAAAAATTAAACCCAAATAGCTTGGATCTGAAAGGGGAAAAGACAACAGGTAGCGCCTAATGGGATTTCAATAGCCTAATGGTGTAGTTTAGGTCTGTCTCACTACTCGGCGATCTACTTACGGAGAAGACCAAGATGGGGTAATGTTGTACAATAGAATACGAAAATAATTGGAGCTAATTTCACGCACTTTTACGGGTGTTTTCGGTTCTGCTCGATGTAAAGAGACGTAAGACACCCTTACCTTCGATGTAAAGAGACGTAAGACACCCTTACCTACTCGCTTTGACCAGTCCTTCCCCACAAACATGCATTAAATATCCCTGAATGACTGGCGACCATAACCCTGATCACGTGGGTGACGTGGGTGAAAACGTCATCACTGTTTGTGTGTTTTTTTTTTTAAACCGAAAATAGGAAACACGTGGTAATGTTTACATCTAGATCGAGACCAGTAAACTCCGGAAAATGCCGAAAAAAAACGCGGAAAAAGCCAAAAAACGCGAGGTAGCCGAAGGGGTAAACAAGTGTTGCACTGCACACATATTTTAGGTCGGTGATTGCACTGACACACGTGGTTGATGTTACTATTTATAGACAATAACTC
>CM060315.1:39964661-39967161 GCA_030674185.1 Monoplex corrugatus | reverse complement strand
CCCTCTTTCTCCCCCCCCCTCCCTTTCTCTGTCTGTTTTCTTTTGTGTGTATGTATATATGTATGTATGTATGTGTATATGTATATATAATATATACATATATGTATATATATGTATGTATATATATGCATGTATATATATATATATATATATATATATATATATTTATATTTATGTGTGTGTGTGGTGTGTGTGTGTGTGTGTGTGTGTGTAGTGTAGTGTAGTGTTCTGTTTAAAACGCCTCACCTCATAGTAGCTGAGTCATGTTTATTATTATTATTATCATCATCATCATTATTATTATTATTATCAATATTATTATTATTATTGTTGTTATCATCATCATCATACATTATTACATTTGGTTTATGTTAGCTTTATCAAGTAGATGTTAACAACGGCAGATATGAAAAATTGGCCAAACACTGGTGTTTTGTGTTATGATCGTAATTGTTGGACATTAAATACAATCAATCTATGTATATCAAACTATCAAGAAATGACATCACTCTCTTTCTGTCTGTCGTCTGTCTGTGTCTGTCTGTCTGTCTGTCTGTCTCTTTCCCAATCTTTCAGGCTCTGTCTGCCTGTCTTTGTCTCTGTCTCTCTGTGTCTCTGTCTCTCTCTCTGTCTCTGTCTGTCTGTCAGTCTCTCTGTCTCTGTCACTCTCGCTCTTACCCAATCTCTCTCTCTCAATCTCTGTCTCTGTCTGTCTGTCTGTCTGTCTCTGTCTTTTGTCTGTCCTGTCTGTCTGTCTGTCTGTCTGTCTTCTCTCTCTCTCTCTCTCTTTCTCCTCTCTCTCTCTCTATCACCCTTTTCAATTTCATGTTGGTACAGAAATATCCATCACATATCGATTCAGTTATTTTTTTCACTTCCTGCCTGTTCCCTCACCCCCTACTCCCTTCTTTTCTCAAGTCTGCATGGGCCGTGTTGTTCATCCGTATGGGTGTCCTTTGTGCTAGTCAATCAGTCTCGCCAATACCCACGTATGCACACATGCACTGTGCAATTTACACAGACGTTTTAATAGAGTAGCACGGAGAACTCAAGCTGACAGGCGAGCTGACCACAGTCCACTGTGTTGTACAGTCTGCACCTTTGGTGGACACGCATGTCTGGCGATTTCATGTGTCGATAAGCCAGCCGCTGACATAACATTCAGGATCTCGGATATGCATATTTGATAGTCTGAATGTATATGCACACGATGGCAGTTTAGGCTGTGGCGAGTATATCACTGGCATCAGGCACTGGCAAGTATCAATCACTGGCATCAGGCACTGGCAAAGTATCAATCACTGGCATCAGGCACTGGCAAGTATCAATCACTGGCAGGTATCAATCATTGGCGTCAGGCACTGGCAAGTATCAATCGCTGGCATCAGGCACTGGCAAGTATCAATCACTGGCATCAGGTACTAGCAAGTATCAATCACTGTCATCAGGCACTGGCAAGTACCAATCACTGTCATCAGGCACTGGCAAGTATCATCACTGGCATCAGGCACTGGCAAGTACCAATCATTGTCATCAGGCACTGGCAAGTATCAATCACTGGCATCAGGCACTGGCAAGTATCAATCGCTGGCATCAGGCACTGGCAAGTATCAATCGCTGGCATCAGGCACTGGCAAGTATCAATCACTGGCATCAGGCACTGCAAGTATCAGTCACTGGCATCAGGCACTGGCAAGTATCATCACTGGCATCAGCACTGGCAAGTACCAATCACTGTCATCAGGCACTGGCAAGTACAATCACTGTCATCAGGCACTGGCAAGTATCAATCACTGGCATCAGCACTGGCAAGTACCAATCACTGGCATCAGGCACTGGCAAGTATCAATCACTGGCATCAGGCACTGGCAAGTACCAATCATTGTCATCAGGCACTGGCAAGTATCAATCACTGGCATCAGGAACTGGCAAGTATCAATCACTGGAAGTATCAATCATTGGCGTCAGGCACAGGAAAGTATCAATCACTGGCAAGTATCAGGCACTGGCAAGTATCAATTACTGCACCAGACACTGGCAAATATCAATCACTGGCAAGTATCAATCATTGGCGTCAGGCACCGGCAAATATCAATCACTGGCAAGTATCAATCACTGGCATCAGGCACAGGCAAGTACCAATCACTGGCATCAGGTACTGGCAAGTACCAATCACTGGAAAGTAACAATCACTGGCATCAGGCACTGGCAAGTATCAATCACTGGCAAGTATCAATCACCGGCAAGTATCAATCACTGGCAAGTATCAATCACTGGCAATCACGCTGACCTGAGACATCAGAAAATTCCACCTTTTATCTACCAACGGAGGTACGGGCTTTGCAGTCGACGACCAACTTTATCTCCAGAACTAATCTTCAGGTTTAACGGCACCGAGAAGAGACTACCAACACCACCATAAGTGCTACAAACACCATCAACATACTACCTTTTCCACCAATATCACTATCATCACCATCACCATCACCACCACCACCAC
>CM060315.1:39957161-39962161 GCA_030674185.1 Monoplex corrugatus | reverse complement strand
CTAATTTATTTAACCAAAAGCTTTTTTTCTTAAAAGTATGTTGGCATAAAAACATACATAATCAAATGTCTGAGCGAATTTTGATTATGTTTTTATAACAACAACAACACGCAGCTCGTGGACAGCCTCCCCCCCCCCCCCCACTGGAAAAATGGCTACCAAGTGACGTCCGGAGTTGGCAGGTGATAAGATTGTCTGGTAAATGGTGAGGCATTGTTGTTCTGAGTCCCATCTGCACCCTTGAGTGTTTCTTGTTAACTATAGTCAAATGCCTGAGTGGCATTTGTTTTCAAGGCAAAAAGTGTTTAAAACCGGCAATACTGAACAGAAGAATTTTGGTATGTCCTGACCATTATATTTTCTGGCACACAGGTATACTAGCGCCAAGCTCCAAAGCCTTTAGCCTCCGGGCTAACGAGACCCATGCTTTTAACACAGCCACGGCTACACACCGGAAAATTGACAGACAACGAAAATTGGGCAGAAAATTGGCGGCGTGAAGCGAACGTCTGCACTACACCAACTGATACTGCCTAAATGAAGATGCCCTCGCGTGCGCCCGACGCTTGTGCGCATGCCTGACAGGATGAGTCTCGGGAAGCCCCCGGATGTTTGGGGCGAAAGAAGGTGGGTGAGAGAGAGTTACCTGGCTGCCTTGGTAACAGGTCGTTTCAGAAACAGGTTGTGAGGTTTTCATTGTTGGGCTCTGTTTTGGTTTGTGCGTCTTTCGTTGTTTTTGCTGCTGCTGCTATTGTTGTCGTTGTTGTCGTTGGCGTTGATGTTGTTGTTATTGTTTGGCGAAAGAGGTTGAGAAAACAGCGTCTCACTACCCAGTGTACTGGGAATGCAATACCAGGATAAAAACAGGTTGCGAAGTTTTACTTTTATTTTCATTAGTGACTATTGTAATCCGCTACTGTCTTGAAGGTCCACCGTAACTTCACATACTCCCGTTAGCCAGACTTACTGTTCACATCCCACGACGGTGGTGAGGGGTTGGATTTCAAATACATCGACAAACAATTTCACAGAAGACGGAAGAACCAACAGAGAGATTGAAACCAGAATCCAGAAAGGAAGCAACGTCAGGTATCGTCTTACTCCATTCCTGAAATACGCCCAACATCCTTATTGAAACAAAAGCCAGACTTATCACTTCTATTTTTCCATACCCACCGTAACACGCCGGTGCCAGACATGGACCCTGGCCAAGCCCACAGGGCACGATGCATTGTTTGAGAAGAGCTGTCAGCATGGCAGATACGACATGATCAGAAACATCAGGATGAAAGAAATGGAGGGAACAACATCGTTCCAACATCTTATTCGTCAAGAACCAGAAAAAAAAAAAAAACACGAAAAAAGAATAAGTACGCGTATTTAATACACAAGACAGACGCAATTTTTCGGCCAACTGGCCTTTGTCAAGCGTAAGATCACGAAACAAACAAACAAACATCAGATACAAAAATTAGGAGACAAAGACTGAAACTTCCCTGCTGCTCTGTCCAGTGTGAGAAAAGGAAAACGAATGTGAGAAAAGGAAAAAGGAATCCTTTTCTCACACTGGACAGAGCAGCAGGGAAGTTTCAGTCTTTCTCTCCAAATTTTTGTATCTGGTGTTTGTTTGTGTGTGATCTTACGAAAATTTGCGCCTGTCTTGTCTTGTTGTATTAAATACGTGTTTCTTGTTTCGTGTTTTTTTTTTTTTTCTGGTTCCTATTTGCTTGATCGCGGGCAGTCACACTTGTTTTCGATTTCCTATTCGTCAACAGAGAATTCAGTGGTCTGGTGACTTGACCAGAATGCAACCCAACAACTGGCCCAGCAAGCGTACAAACCAAAACATGTCAGCATTCGAAGCAAGATGAAGACCACAGAAGATGTGTGGATCGAATGAACAAAAAAGACCTTGACATCACACGGCAGTTCTCCATTTCAGGCCTGCCATTTCACTGTTGACCATCAAGTCGTTCTCCCTATGGTAGCACACGTACACTTGATAATTAGGAGAGGAGGAAGAGTAAACCCTTCGACTCTCGCACCTTATCCACCAACTACAAAAAAATTAACCCTTTGACTCCCTCACCCTATCCACCAGCTTCCTGCAGGAAGCTGGTGGATAGGGTGAGGGAGTCAAAGGATTAAGTTTTTGCTTTGTGAGCATGGTTGACGACACAAGATGCTGGTGGACAGGGTGCGGGAGTCAAAGGTTAATCAAGTTATCTGTGTTGTACTTTTGTTTTAAGTTTTCTTCGTCTGTTGTTGTTTTTTTGTTATTGTGTTGTTGTTATTGTTGTTCTGTACTATAAAAAAAAAAGAAGCAAATGCCGTTGTTATAATCCTCGGTTTGGTCTACTCAGCTGACACAAAACAACGTCCACACTCAAGGAAAAACAGAGGCAAAAATAAAATATAGGCAGACCTCCAATCTCATACACCGAGAACATAACCAACATCAGTGGCCTAAATATTCAAGAAGTTGTCACAAAAGTCAAGACAGAGCAGTCTGGAGGAGAGTGACGGGACCAAGGTGTGCAGCAGCCAACACTGAACCGGTGACGCCAACAGGTGAGACAGGTGAGAGTGTTAATAAAGTGAAACGAGCATTCTCTGACATCGACTGTTTGCGTTATACAAACATGGAATTATTACAATCGTTATTACTGACCTTTCTCTCTTTTCTCTTACTCCCTCTCCCCTACTTCCCCCCCCCCCCCCCACTCTTTCTGTTACTGTCTTTTATAACCAGTCATTCAGTCCTTTCCATTCAGCGCAGTGGCAATGCAGTGACCCTGACAGTCTGAACGTTTGACCACAAGATGGACACAGCTAACCTTTGCAAACGACTGCTTTGACCTCACTTGCCCTTCCCCCACGCCCAGCCCATCACATCCTCCTGGCCCACACGCTTTACATGTCAGCCACACTGCAATACATTCATGTCACTAATGGTAACAACAACAACATCAACAACAACGATAATAATAATAATAATAATAAATAAAAAGAAGAAGAAGAAGAAGAAGAGATGATGATGATGATGATCATAACAGTAATCACTACAACAATGATAATTATATTGACGTTAATAACAATAAGAATGATGATGATGATGATGATGATGATGATGATGATGAGATGATGATAACAGTAATCACTACAACAATGGTAATTATATTGACGTTAATAGCAATAAGAATGATGATGATGATGATGATGATGATGATGATGATGATGATGACAGTAATCACTACAACAATGGTAATTATATTGACGTTAATACAATAAGAATGATGATGATGATGATGATGATGATGATGATGATGATGATGATGATGATGATAACAGTAATCACTACAACAATGGTAATTATATTGACGTTAATAGCAATAAGAATGATGATGATGATGATGATGATGATGATGATGATGATGAATGACAGTAATCACTACAACAATGGTAATTATATTGACGTTAATAACAATAAGAATGATGATGATGATGATGATGATGATAAGTAATAATGGAATAATGACGTAATAGATAGAATGATGATGATGATGATGATATATACAGTAATAACTACAACAATGGTAATTATATTGACGTTAATAGAATAAGAATGATGATGATGATGATGATGATGATGATGATAACAGTAATAACTACAACAATGGTAATTATATTGACGTTAATATCAATAAGATTGATGATGATGATGATGATGATGATGACGATGACGACGACGACGACAATGATGATGATGATGACGACGACAACGACGACGACGACGACAACAACAACAACAACATTAACAGTAAGAACGATAATGATAATGACAATGACAATGATAATGACACTTCTACTACAACAACTACTGACGAACTCCTCGTTGTTCCAGCTTGCCTAGCTGTATGTCTGACACCAGCATAGGGGACTTGTTAGTGTGGGAGACAGCGTGCAATTCTCACCCCCACTATCTCGCCTACTGACGCTCGTAATTCCACATGGGCAATGACTACCACGTGCTAATGTTGATGCTAGCACCACCACTACAACTTCTACTACTACTTCTGCTGCCACAACTACTACTATCACTAGCACCGATACTGACAAAAAAACCAACAAAAAACCCCACTAACAATTAAACAAATATTACTATTATTGTTGTTAGTCCTGTTGTCGTCAGTAATCCATTTATTTCCTACTTTCTGTAAATATGATCTGATAATTTCACTAACCCACCTCAAACCACTTCCCCATCCACTCTTTGTCCACCACCACCAAGCGTCTGTCTGTCTCTTTATTTTGTTTTTTATATTTTCCATACAACAATGGTGTCAATGACGACCTATGGTGACGTTAGTGACTCAGGGCACGTGCATGAGTCATTCCGCAACGAAAAAGGAAGGTTTGGGTCATCATTGTTAATTGTCATGACACTCTTGGAGGCCACAATGATGGTGAGGCTGAGAGAGGGAGATAGTTTGCCAGGGGGTGGTGTGAGGTGTGTCTGGGTGTGTGTTTGTACATGCGTCTGCGCGAGTATGTGCGTGCGTGTTTGTGCGTGTTTGTGTGCGTGCGTGCGTGTGTGTATGTGCGAGTGTGTGTTTATGTGTGTGTTCTTCTGTGTGTACGTGTGTGTCAGTGCGTGTGTAAGTGTGCAGGTGCGAGCGCGAGCGTTCGTGCGTGCGTACGTGCGTGTATGTGTGTGTGTGTGTGTGTCGCGCGCGCGCGCGCGCGTGTGTGTGTGTTTATCTGAGAGAGAGAGAGAGAGAGACAGTGTGTTTGTGTGTGTGTGTGCGCGCGTGTGTGTATGTGTGTGTGCGTGTACGTGCATGCATGTGTGTGTGTCTGTGCGCGCGCGCGCGTGTGTGTATACAAGTGGGTTTTCGTGCCAGAGCGCACACGCGCGTGTGTGCGTGGATATGCGTATATATGCGTACGGGTATGCGTACATGTGTATTCGCACGTGTGTGTGTGTGTATGTGTGTGTG
>CM060315.1:39942161-39952161 GCA_030674185.1 Monoplex corrugatus | reverse complement strand
CGCGCGCGTGCACACACACACACACACACACACACACACACACACACACACACACACACACACACACACACACACACACACACACACACACACACACACGTGTTGTTTCCCAAGAGGTGGCGCTAGCATAGCCTCACAGTCACGTGACTGTCGAACGTTTTTTCTCGCATTCCACAAAACTGTGGGAAAGAGATGAAGAAACAGAGAAACAGCTTATATTGAATACACGTGAACAGATTACATCACGGTGTTGTGGAACACAGTACACCATTAGCTGCCTTCACACCTTCCTTCATCGTCCACCAACGTAGATGGACGACAGGATGCAGAATGGGAAGGGTGTAGGGGGTGGGGGGTGGAGAGGGGGACAGAGGGATGGGGCAGAAGGAGGAGGGGGATGATGGGTTTGGGATCGCAAGTCTGAGTGTGGCGTCAGTGAATATAGAAGGTATGCCGAGCGCAGAGACGCTATCTTAAAACAACAACAACAACAACAACAACAACAACAACAACAACAACAACTGAAAGTGAAGAAGAGTGACGAGAGGAACTCGAGTGTGGAGGGTCATCATCATCATCATCAAGTGCCTTGCCACATGGCGTTGGCGATCATGGCCCTCCATACGCATTTGTCCCTTGTTGCCGCAAGCACATCTTCCACCCTCAGCTACTCTGTAAGTCCATCCAATATTTTTTCCCTGGATCTATCTTCCCTCCAGCTTTCCTGTTGTGACCAGGTGCTCCAATTCCCCTTTCCTCATAAAATGGCCTATAAATGTTGCCTGTCTTTTCCTAATCTTCCTTATGAATGATCTTCTTGTGTCTGCCTCCATCAAGACTATCTCATTTGTTTTCTTTGCTGTCCATGGAACTCTCAACATTCTTCTTAGAAACCACATTTCGGCTGCCTCAATCTTGTTCTGGCTTTGGTTGTTGACTGTCCACGCCTCATATCGTATAACATTATCGGTTCTATGTAACATTCAAGAACTCTCTTCCTGATGTTAATTGATTGGCATTTGTTGGCTAGAATGCTTGTCATCTTTTTGAATGCTGTTTTGGCTTGGCCGATTCTGCTGGCTATTTCTGATGTGCATCTGCCGTCTGGTGAGATGATCGTGTGGAGGGTAGGGGCGGGGAAAAGACGGGTGACTGTGACTGCCTGAACATATTTAAAAAAAAGTACAGGATTTCCCCTTAAGCTGAGTGATCGTTCGGAGCAAAACGCAAAACGGTAAAGACCTCTGTTTCTCTCTGGGCCATTATCACGAGGGCGGTGCCCATCTCATTTGTGTGGTAACTTCTACCGTTCTGGAATAAAGTATCATCGTCATTGCCATTCTCTCTTTCCCTCTGTCTCTATCTCCTCCTCTGTGTCTGTCTCTCTGTCTCTGTCTGTCTGTTTGTCTCCGTCTCCGTCTCTCTCTATATATCTCTTTGTCTCTGTCTGTCTGTCTATCTCTTTGTCTTTCTATCTCTGTCTCTGTCTGTCTCTATCGCTCTCTGTCTCTGTCTGTCGGTCTCTCTGTCTGTCTGTTTCTCTCTCTCTCTCTCTCTCTCTCTCTCTCTCTCTCTGTCTCTGTCTCTCTCTCTCTCATCGTTTCTTCCTAGGAAACAACATTTACAGCTATATCTATTCTATGACCGCTCAGTCAAAACACACTCCTACAGGCGATACAGGGCAAATCTGTCACTCTTTATCAAGCCAGCCTTCTTTACCCGCCTCCCTTCCTTCTGATTTAGAAACCTGTTTCCTCCATACTACCTCATCAACCAACTCCTTCCCCCGCCCCCGCCCCCGCCCCCCCCCCCCCCCGCCCTTTCCCGCCTTGTGTTCGTGTCAAACTAAGTCTCCGACTGGCACTTAGGTCGGGGGATAAATGATTAGGGCGAAAAGTCATGATGGATCGATTACTGACATAGATAGATAGATACAGAGAGAGAGAGAAAAAAAAAAAAAAAAAAAAAAAAAAGAGAGAGAGAGAGAGAGAGTGAATGAGAGGGGGGTGCACGCGCCCGTGCGTAGGCATGCGCGCGTGTGTTTGTGCGCCGGCACACTCGCATGCATACACTTAAACTTAACCACACACACACACACACACACACACACACACACACACACACACACACACACAACACGTTCGTTTTCTGTGTACATGGCTAAATGGAATGGGAACACACCACACACACACACACACACACACATACATACATACACACGCACACACACACTCACACACACAAACATACACACACATACATACACACACACACACACACACACACTCACACACACGCACACACACACTCACACACACACACACACACACACACACACACACACACACACACACACACACACGTGTATGTTTCCCAAGAGGTGGCGCTAGCATAGCCTCACAGTCACGTGACTGTCGAACGTTTTTTCTCGCATTCCACAAAACTGTGGGAAAGAGATGAAGAAACAGAGAAACAGCTTATATTGAATACACGTGAACAGATTACATCACGGTGTTGTGGAACACAGTACACCATTAGCTGCCTTCACACCTTCCTTCATCGTCCACCAACGTAGATGGACGACAGGATGCAGAATGGGAAGGGTGTAGGGGGTGGGGGGTGGAGAGGGGGACAGAGGGATGGGGCAGAAGGAGGAGGGGGATGATGGGTTTGGGATCGCAAGTCTGAGTGTGGCGTCAGTGAATATAGAAGGTATGCCGAGCGCAGAGACGCTATCTTAAAACAACAACAACAACAACAACAACAACAACAACAACAACAACAACTGAAAGTGAAGAAGAGTGACGAGAGGAACTCGAGTGTGGAGGGTCATCATCATCATCATCAAGTGCCTTGCCACATGGCGTTGGCGATCATGGCCCTCCATACGCATTTGTCCCTTGTTGCCGCAAGCACATCTTCCACCCTCAGCTACTCTGTAAGTCCATCCAATATTTTTTCCCTGGATCTATCTTCCCTCCAGCTTTCCTGTTGTGACCAGGTGCTCCAATTCCCCTTTCCTCATAAAATGGCCTATAAATGTTGCCTGTCTTTTCCTAATCTTCCTTATGAATGATCTTCTTGTGTCTGCCTCCATCAAGACTATCTCATTTGTTTTCTTTGCTGTCCATGGAACTCTCAACATTCTTCTTAGAAACCACATTTCGGCTGCCTCAATCTTGTTCTGGCTTTGGTTGTTGACTGTCCACGCCTCATATCGTATAACATTATCGGTTCTATGTAACATTCAAGAACTCTCTTCCTGATGTTAATTGATTGGCATTTGTTGGCTAGAATGCTTGTCATCTTTTTGAATGCTGTTTTGGCTTGGCCGATTCTGCTGGCTATTTCTGATGTGCATCTGCCGTCTGGTGAGATGATCGTGTGGAGGGTAGGGGCGGGGAAAAGACGGGTGACTGTGACTGCCTGAACATATTTAAAAAAAAAGTACAGGATTTCCCCTTAAGCTGAGTGATCGTTCGGAGCAAAACGCAAAACGGTAAAGACCTCTGTTTCTCTCTGGGCCATTATCACGAGGGCGGTGCCCATCTCATTTGTGTGGTAACTTCTACCGTTCTGGAATAAAGTATCATCGTCATTGCCATTCTCTCTTTCCCTCTGTCTCTATCTCCTCCTCTGTGTCTGTCTCTCTGTCTCTGTCTGTCTGTTTGTCTCCGTCTCCGTCTCTCTCTATATATCTCTTTGTCTCTGTCTGTCTGTCTATCTCTTTGTCTTTCTATCTCTGTCTCTGTCTGTCTCTATCGCTCTCTGTCTCTGTCTGTCGGTCTCTCTGTCTGTCTGTTTCTCTCTCTCTCTCTCTCTCTCTCTCTCTCTGTCTCTGTCTCTCTCTCTCTCATCGTTTCTTCCTAGGAAACAACATTTACAGCTATATCTATTCTATGACCGCTCAGTCAAAACACACTCCTACAGGCGATACAGGGCAAATCTGTCACTCTTTATCAAGCCAGCCTTCTTTACCCCGCCTCCCTTCCTTCTGATTTAGAAACCTGTTTCCTCCATACTACCTCATCAACCAACTCCTTCCCCCGCCCCCGCCCCCGCCCCCCCCCCCCCGCCCTTTCCCGCCTTGTGTTCGTGTCAAACTAAGTCTCCGACTGGCACTTAGGTCGGGGGATAAATGATTAGGGCGAAAAGTCATGATGGATCGATTACTGACATAGATAGATAGATACAGAGAGAGAGAGAAAAAAAAAAAAAAAAAAAAAAAAAAAAGAGGAGAGAGAGAGAGAGTGAATGAGAGGGGGGTGCACGCGCCCGTGCGTAGGCATGCGCGCGTGTGTTTGTGCGCCGGCACACTCGCATGCATACACTTAAACTTAACCACACACACACACACACACACACACACACACACACACACACACACACACACACACACACACCACACGTTCGTTTTCTGTGTACATGGCTAAATGGAATGGGAACACACCACACACACACACACACACACATACATACATACACACGCACACACACACACTCACACACACAAACATACACACACATACATACACACACACACACACACACACACTCACACACACGCACACACACACTCACACACACAAACAAACACACACACACACACACACACACACACACACATACACAAACAAACACACAAACACACACACAGTCGGACAGGCAGACAGACAGACAGACAGACAGAGAGAATCCAAACCATGTGGAACACAAGCCATCGTGGACTTTGCCCCCTACAACAAGAATAATACCCCCATCAACACTCTCTAAGAATCACGGTGATAACTCAATGTTTGGAAAGCAGATATGTACAAGTCGTCGACACATTCCCTCCACAAAACCTGACAGAAACGTCCAGCTATTCGCTTCTATTTCCTAAGACCGTATCAGATACCCAGTAACAACAGCGCCTGTAGCAACGATTGCAAAAACACCAGCAACGATGACGACAAAAAAGACAAAATGACAACGAGGACGTCGACAACTCATCGCCAACAACAGCAACAGTAACGAGGATAAAACCAACATCAACAACATTAAAAGCGACGACAACGTCGATGACAAAAGCTGTAACAAAAATAGTAACACACAACAACAACAACAACAACAACAACAACAACAACAACAACAACACAGCAGGAACAGAAACAAAAATAAAGTCAAAAGCAACAACAGCAACAGCAACAACAACAGCAGATACAGCAGTAAGAACAACAACAACAACAAAAACAACAGCATACACAGCAGCAACAACAATAGCAACGATGACAACAACAGCAGCATGAACAACAACGACAACAACACTAACAACAACAACAACAGAAACAACAACAGCAGAAGCAACAACAACAACAACAACAACAACAGCAAAAACAAAAAATGACGACGGTAACAACAACAGTAACAACAAAAATAACAACGGTAACAATAACATCAACTAGAACTTCAACAACAATAACAGGAACAACAAAATAGAAACATCAAGACTGACAACATCAATAATAAAACACAACAACAACAACATCAACAACTAAATGACAACGACAACGACCATAAGCTACAGTAACAAGTAACAAAATCTTAATGATGAAAACCCAAATCACACACGGTCTCAAAACCTACACAGAATGGCCAACACTCTGCACTGCTTGAATCACGCCACACAATCCTGCCCTTCCACAACTTCCACCTTCAATCCTGCTAGCTAAACAGACAAAGCAGGAGACACAAACTAAGTGACAACAAGATTTTTGATGAACAATCACATAAAAACTTGACAAACTTCGTTGGCTCCCAGTCCAAGCCAGGGTAGACTTCAAATTCTGAACTTTTTCTCTGAAACCATCCTTGCGTAATTCTGTTTCTGATCTCCTCAGTGTTTATACTCTTCAAGACAGCTCCAGCCATCATTCTATAAATGCATGTGTTGTGTGTGTGTGTGTGTGTGTGTTGTGTGTGTGTGTGTGTGTGTGTTGTGTGTGTAGCGTGTTGTGTTTGTTGTGTGTTGTTGTGGTGTGTGTGTGTTAGCTGTGTGTGTGTGTGTGTGTGTGTGTGTGTGTGTGTGTGTGTGTGTGGTGCTTGTGGTGTTGTGTGTGATGTGTGTGTGTGTGTGTGTGTGTTGTTGTGTTGTGTGTGTTGTGTGTGGTGTGTTTGTGTTGTGTGTGTGTGTGTGTGTGTGTGTGTTGTGTGTGGTGTGTGTGTGTGGTGTGTGTGTTGTGTGTGTGTGTGTGTTGTGTTTAGTGTGTGTGTGTGTGTTCTCATAGGGAAGAGTGTTCTCATATCACACGCCTGTAATACTGTTGTTTTCTATTCTTATTCCATGTCATACCATACTCATTGATCTATCGTCGACTTATGAATAAATGTCTATAGATGCATAAGATTTTCTGCAAAGTGCAAAGTGCTTTGGACTTTATTCCCGGGATGTTGTGCTGTAAAGTCTTCTCATCATCACCATCGTCATCATCACCACCGTCGTATCATCATCACCATCTCGTCGTGTCATCATCATCATCTCTTGTCGTTCAGCTTATTATCATCATCATCATTATTATTATTGTTAATATCATTACCTGGCTTTTTCTTCTTATCATAAAAACCAAAAAAACAAGAAATAAACATAAAAAGAAACAAACATAAATAAATAATATAATAATTCAAATGAACAAAGAACAAGTTGATACAAAAGGGATTATGACACAATTCAATGTAATACTCAATACGCAATAAATACAATGAAATAAATAAATAAATAAATAAATAAATAAATAAATAAATAAATAAATAAATAAAAGAATTCAGGAGAATGAACCAAAAGAACAGAGTTTTGAGTTCTATCAAAAGGGATTCATCGCACCGACAATTCCATATGCGCTCCACCCGAATCTGCCAGCAATTTTACCTAGCAGACTCGCTGACCAAATCTTGAAATGGGAAGAGGAAGGGGATAAAGAAACCTATGAAACACTAAGCTGACACCACCAGCATGATGGAAACGTTAAGATGGACAGCCAACAGGTCCAGTTTTTAATGTTGCATGCTGGGACTGGACTCGAGATATCAGGATCTGGAGTCCATGGCTCTATGGAAAGAACCAACCAGACGTGTGATAAAAACGACAGACACAGGGTCACAGTTTTCAACTGGTGTATAAAAACGACAGACACAGGGTCACAGTTTTCAACTGGTGTAATAAAAACGACAGAAACAGGGTCACATTTTCAACTGGTGTAATAAAAACGACAGAAACAGGTCACAGTTTTCAACTGGTGTAATAAAAACGACAGAAACAGGGTCACAGTTTTCAACTGGTGTAATAAAGACAAAAGCGACAGGACACAAACAGGGTCACATTTCAACTGGTGTAATAAAAACGACAGAAACAGGGTCACAGTTTTCAACTGGTGTAATAAAAACGACAGAAACAGGGTCACAGTTTTCAACTGGTGTAATAAAAACGACAGAAACAGGTCACAGTTTTCAACTGGGGTGTAAATGACAGAAACGACAGAGAAACAGAGTCACAGTTTTCAACTGGTGTAATAAAAACGACAGAAACAGAGTCACAGTTCATGTTTCCCAGGCACGTTTCAAGTGAAAAAACGACAGAAACAGAGTCACAGTTTTCAACTGGTGTAATAAAAACGACAGAAACAGTAGTCACAGTGTTTCCAGCATCCCGTTTAATTGAAAAAATGACAGAAACATGGTCACAGTTTTCAACTGGTGTAATAAAAACGACAGAAACAGGGTCACAGTTTTCAACTGGTGTAATAAAAACGACAGAAACAGGGTCACAGTTTTCAACTGTGTAATAAAAACGACAGAAACAGGGTCACAGTTTTCAACTGTGTAATGAAAAACGACAGAAACAGGGTCACAGTTTTCAACTGTGTAATAAAAACGACAGAAACAGGGTCACAGTTTTCAACTCGTGTATGAAAACGACAGAAACAGGGTCACAGTTTTCAACTCGTGTAATGAAAACGACAGAAACAGGGTCACAGTTTTCAACTGGTGTAATAAAAACGACAGAAACAGGGTCACAGTTTTCAACTGGTGTAATAAAAACGACAGAAACAGGGTCACAGTTTTCAACTGGTGTGAAAAACGACAGAAACAGGGTCACAGTTTTCAACTGGTGTAATAAAAACGACAGAAACATGGTCACAGTTTTCAACTGTGTAATGAAAACGACAGAAACAGGATCACAGTTTTCAACTGGTGTGATCAAAACGACAGAAACAGGGTCACAGTTTTCAACTGGTGTAATGCGAAATACAACAGACTGAAACAGAGGTCACAGTTCTCAGTTTTCTCAAGACGGCGCTGTCGTATTCAGAAAATTCCTATTATGCTCTAACACCGCTAGATGCTACGTGATAGAAAAGGATCCCAACTATCGTGGCTTACCTACAAGCCTGTGCATAAACCCTACACGCTAGGGAAAGCCAACGTAATTTTTTTTTAATAAGTAAGGTTACGGCTAAACAGCATAGAAAAGTCGTCAGACAGGCCTGGGATTTACAGACACGGTGACTGAAGTGTTCAGACACACCGAAACACAGTACACGAATCCCTCTGCGAGGACCAGCCAGTGTGAACACCTCCCGTCCTCCTCCCCTTTCTCCCCCTCCTCTCCCTCAGTACCTAAACATAGCCAACGCAGACACTCCGACCACAATGGAAGGTTGGATAAAGACGAAGCACAAGCAGAAGAGAAAAGAAAGCAACTTCAGTTAGACTTAAATCTTTATTGTTGACAGAAAACAGGTCTGGGACTCAAAACTACACTTGCAGCCACTCAAAGGAGTCAGATAACGACATGCAGGAATAAGCAGAACGCCAGAGTTGTGTAATCACTCTAAATTACAAAATGCATATGTGACCTGCCAGCATGAAATCAGTCTTAACTAGCATTTTGGGTATTTTGAGATATACATATCACAGGAAAGTGTACATTCTGCTGATCATTTTGGTACTTGAATGAAGCTTGTACTAAAAAAAAAATGTAGAAGTTATGTATGTTTAAAGTCATTAAGTTGTATGATGGCCATTTTGAGAAAACGGCCTCTAAAGATTTTGTGTGCTGTACTACGCATTTTCCTTAAATTTCTTTATTTGGTAGCTTTGACCCGGTTTGTTTCTAATTTTAGTTGTCATTATCTGAAAGGTGCACCAAAGAGCTTTCTGTCAGTATATTACATGTGGGGGTACTGTACAGATTACGGTTCATAAGAACAGACAAAAATAGGTACTTTTGGTAGGAAACCGCGTTCTTTCTGCTGCGACCAGTGCATTAAAATACCATTTCAAATTGATTAGTAATATTTTTTCAAGATAGAAATCAATTTTGCGAAAAAGTCAAAACATCCCAGATAGACCCTCAGTCACCTTTTCAGCTCCAAGTGCTGTTCGACTGACTGCGAGTTAAGACTGATTTCGTGGTGGGAGGTCACATATAATGATTAATCCAAGATAAAAAAAAATCGATTGAAAAGATACAACATAACTGTCAAATAAACAAACAGTTGAAACAAACTAACAAAATAAACGAACAAAAAAGGGGGAAAAGAGAGAAAACAATAATAATAAGATGATGATAATGATAATGGTAATGATGATGGTGACGACGATGATGATGATTTTTACGTGTTTGGATTTTATTCAAGGGCGATTCATGCACTCAATCAATTCCATATTCGCTCACCCCAGTCTGCCAAGTATTATCTGGCAGACCCCATGAGCCAGCAGGAAACCTGTGCCGTAACAAAGTCTTGAAGGGGTGTGGAAGTGGGAAGTGGGAAGGGTGGGGGACAGGACTATGAACCATTAAGATGATACCACTAGAAGGATTGGAACATTATAAACGGACAGTGAACACCACTAGAAGGATTGGAACATTATAAACGGACAGTGAACACCACTAGTAGGATTGGAACATTATAACGGACAGTGAACACCACTAGAAGGATTGGAACATTATAAACGGACAGTG
>CM060315.1:39932161-39937161 GCA_030674185.1 Monoplex corrugatus | reverse complement strand
ACTATGATACCTTATGTACATACCTTAACTATGATACCTTGTGTACATACCTTAACTATGATACCTTATGTACATACCTTAACCATGATACCTTATGTACATACCTTAACTATGATACCTTATGTACATACCTTAACTATGATACCTTATGTACATACCTTAACTGTATCTTATGTACATACCTTAACTATGATACCTTATGTACATACCTTAACTATGACACCTTATGTACATACCTTAACTTTGATACCTTATGTACATACCTTAACTATGATACCTTATGTACATACCTTAACTATGATACCTTATGTACATACCTTAACTATGATACCTTATGTACATACCTTAACTATGATACCTTATGTACATACCTTAACTATGATACCTTATGTACATACCTTAACTGTATCTTATGTACATACCTTAACTATGATACCTTATGTACATACCTTAACTATGATACCTTATGTACATACCTTAACTATGATACCTTATGTACATACCTTAACTATGATACCTTATGTACATACCTTAACTATGATACCTTATGTACATACCTTAACCATGATACCTTATGTACATACCTTAACTATGATACCTTATGTACATACCTTAACTATGATACCTTATGTACATACCTTAACTATGATACCTTATGTACATACCTTAACCATGATACCTTATGTACATACCTTAACTATGATACCTTATGTACATACCTTAACTATGATACCTTATGTACATACCTTAACTATGATACCTTATGTACATACCTTAACTATGATATCTTATGTACATACCTTAACCATGATACCTTATGTACATACCTTAACTATGATACCTTATGTACATACCTTAACTATGATACCTTATGTACATACCTTAACTATGACACCTTATGTACATACCTTAACTATGACACCTTATGTACATACCTTAACTATGACACCTTATGTACATACCTTAACTATGCTAAATACATATACCTTAAGTCTGATAAATAGGAACAACAGGCCCATTGCTGATATGTTCCACAGCAGTGTTGTGTCTTCTCTGGTGACTGACCTCTCTGCAACCTCTTCCTTCTTCTCATTCGCCGTCACACTTGGAGTTTAGTCTCAAAGATAAAATAGGTCATCTACTGTAGCACATCCACAGTAGAGAATCCGACGAAAGCATCGGTATCTCACAATGCCACTAAATCTTTTTAAGACTTCTTTGAGCAACATTGTTATAGCTAGTCCTTGTATATTCTGAGAGTGGTAGGACTTTAAACTCAACAAAACAGAACAGCAAATCCACAGGCCCGTAAAGTTTGTGCAGCAGGCTCAGATGTGTCGGCCAGATCTCCTCCCTCAGATACCAACATCCCCTGCAGATCTCCTCCCTCAGATACCAACATCCCCTGCAGATCTCCTCCCTCAGATACCAATATCTCCTGCAGATCTCCTCCCTCAGATACCAACATCTCCTGCAGTCCTGGAAGATGTGTCCTGTTGTCTAGTCAGCTTCTCCATGGGGGCACCAGGGGTGGTACCAGTCGGAAGCGTTTGTTCATGTGGTGGTTCAGTCTGTTGTACCGAGTCCGCTGGTAGAGGATAATGACTTGGTCTTGCCGGGGCAGCTGGTGGTACCTGTCATGTAGCTGAGGTTCTCTGACCACAGACTTAATGAATGATGGTTTTCATCTTGGCCACAGACTTAATGAATGATGGTTTTCATCTTGGCCACAGACTTAATGAATGATAGTTGTCATCTAGGCCACAGACTTAATGATGGTTGTCATCTAGGCCACAGACTTAATGAATGATAGTTGTCATCTAGGCCACAGACTTGATGATGGTTGTCACATCTTGACCACAGACTTAATGAATGATAGTTGTCATCTAGGCCACAGACTTAATGAATGATAGTTGTCATCTAGGCCACAGACTTAATGAATGATAGTTGTCATCTAGGCCACAGACTTAATGATGGTTGTCATCTAGGCCACAGACTTAATGAATGATAGTTGTCATCTAGGCCACAGACTTAATGAATGATAGTTGTCATCTAGGCCACAGACTTAATGAATGATAGTTGTCATCTAGGCCACAGACTTAATGAATGATAGTTGTCATCTAGGCCACAGACTTAATGAATGATAGTTGTCATCTAGGCCACAGACTTAATGAATGATAGTTGTCATCTAGGCCACAGACTTAATGAATGATAGTTGTCATCTAGGCCACAGACTTAATGATGGTTGTCATCTAGGCCACAGACTTAATGAATGATAGTTGTCATCTAGGCCACAGACTTAATGATGGTTGTCATCTTGGCCACAGACTTAATGATGGTTGTCATCTTGGCCACAGACTTAATGATGGTTGTCATCTAGGCCACAGACTTAATGATGGTTGTCATCTAGGCCACAGACTTAATGATGGTTGTCATCTAGGCCACAGACTTAATGATGGTTGTCATCTTGGCCACAGACTTAATGAATGATAGTTGTCATCTAGGCCACAGACTTAATGATGGTTGTCATCTTGGCCACATACTTAATGAATGATAGTATTGTCATCTAGGCCACAGACTTAATGATGGTTGTCATCTAGGCCACAGACTTAATGAATGATAGTTGTCATCTAGGCCACAGACTTAATGAATGATAGTTGTCATCTAGGCCACAGACTTAATGAATGATAGTTGTCATCTAGGCCACAGACTTAATGATGGTTGTCATCTAGGCCACAGACTTAATGATGGTTGTCATCTAGGCCACAGACTTAATGATGGTTGTCATCTAGGCCACAGACTTAATGATGGTTGTCATCTAGGCCACAGACTTAATGATGGTTGTCATCTTGGCCACAGACTTAATGATGGTTGTCATCTAGGCCACAGACTTAATGATGGTTGTCATCTAGGCCACAGACTTAATGATGGTTGTCATCTAGGTCACAGACTTAATGAATGATAGTTGTCATCTAGGCCACAGACTTAATGATGGTTGTCATCTTGGCCACAGACTTAATGATGGTTGTCATCTTGGCCACATACTTAATGAATGATAGTTGTCATCTTGGCCACAGACTTAATGATAGTTGTCATCTAGGCCACAGACTTAATGATGGTTGTCATCTAGGCCACAGACTTAATGATGGTTGTCATCTAGGCCACAGACTTAATGATGGTTGTCATCTTGGCCACAGACTTAATGAATGATAGTTGTCATCTAGGCCACAGACTTAATGATGGTTGTCATCTTGGCCACATACTTAATGAATGATAGTTGTCATCTAGGCCACAGACTTAATGATGGTTGTCATCTAGGCCACAGACTTAATGAATGATAGTTGTCATCTAGGCCACAGACTTAATGATGGTTGTCATCTAGGCCACAGACTTAATGATGGTTGTCATCTAGGCCACAGACTTAATGAATGATAGTTGTCATCTAGGCCACAGACTTAATGATAGTTGTCATCTTGGCCACAGACTTAATGATGGTTGTCATCTAGGCCACAGACTTAATGAATGATAGTTGTCATCTAGGCCACAGACTTAATGAATGATAGTTGTCATCTAGGCCACAGACTTAATGATAGTTGTCATCTAGGCCACAGACTTAATGATGGTTGTCATCTAGGCCACAGACTTAATGAATGATAGTTGTCATCTAGGCCACAGACTTAATGATGGTTGTCATCTAGGCCACAGACTTAATGAATGATAGTTGTCATCTAGGCCACAGACTTAATGATGGTTGTCATCTAGGCCACAGACTTAATGATGGTTGTCATCTAGGCCACAGACTTAATGATGGTTGTCATCTTGGCCACAGATTTAATGAATGATAGTTGTCATCTAGGCCACAGACTTAATGAATGATAGTTGTCATCTAGGCCACAGACTTAATGAATGATAGTTGTCATCTAGGCCACAGACTTAATGATGGTTGTCATCTAGGCCACAGACTTAATGATAGTTGTCATCTAGGCCACAGACTTAATGATAGTTGTCATCTAGGCCACAGACTTAATGATGGTTGTCATCTAGGCCACAGACTTAATGATGGTTGTCATCTAGGCCACAGACTTAATGATGGTTGTCATCTTGGCCACATACTTAATGATGGTTGTCATCTAGGCCACAGACTTAATGATGGTTGTCATCTAGGCCACAGACTTAATGATAGTTGTCATCTAGGCCACAGACTTAATGATGGTTGTCATCTAGGCCACAGACTTAATGATGGTTGTCATCTAGGCCACAGACTTAATGATGGTTGTCATCTTGGCCACATACTTAATGAATGATAGTTGTCATCTAGGCCACAGACTTAATGATGGTTGTCATCTAGGCCACAGACTTAATGATGGTTGTCATCTTGGCCACATACTTAATGAATGATAGTTGTCATCTAGGCCACAGACTTAATGATGGTTGTCATCTAGGCCACAGACTTAATGATGGTTGTCATCTAGGCCACAGACTTAATGATGGTTGTCATCTTGGCCACAGACTTAATGATGGTTGTCATCTTGGCCCCATACTTAATGAATGATAGTTGTCATCTAGGCCACAGACTTAATGATGGTTGTCATCTTGGCCCCATACTTAATGAATGATAGTTGTCATCTAGGCCACAGACTTAATGAATGATAGTTGTCATCTAGGCCACAGACTTAATGATAGTTGTCATCTTGGCCACAGACTTAATGATGGTTGTCATCTAGGCCACAGACTTAATGAATGATAGTTGTCATCTAGGCCACAGACTTAATGATGGTTGTCATCTAGGCCACAGACTTAATGAATGATAGTTGTCATCTTGGCCACAGACTTAATGATGGTTGTCATCTTGGCCACAGACTTAATGATGGTTGTCATCTAGGCCACAGACTTAATGATGGTTGTCATCTAGGCCACAGACTTAATGAATGATAGTTGTCATCTAGGCCACAGACTTAATGAATGATGGTTGTCATCTAGGCCACAGACTTAATGAATGA
>CM060315.1:39922161-39927161 GCA_030674185.1 Monoplex corrugatus | reverse complement strand
GTGGGAGGAAACAGGATGTAATCAGGAAAGTAACACCACCAGAAAGAAGGGACCATTTCTTTATTATGATCTTCAGTACACAGCAGTCAGCCAGCTGGCAAACTGTGGTCTGTCCTGTGAATACTGACTGGCTGTAGTTTGTCAAGTGGTGACAGTTTTTAATCACTGACCTTTGTTAGTGGCATGGTGTCAGCCCTGATTGCGACCTTTCATAGTCGGCGGGGTTATACACACAACACAGACTGAGATGAACAGATCCAGAACTTGCAACTAAACCCTTTGACTCCCGCAACCCATCCATCAACTACAAAAACTTAACCCTTTGACTCCCTCACCCTATCCACCAGCTTCCTGCAGGAAGCTGGTGGATAGGGTGAGGGAGTCAAAGGGTTAAGTTTTTGCTTTGAAAATATGGTTGACAATGCAGGATGCTGGTGATAGGTGAGAGAGTCAAAGGGTTAAGTATGTTGGTGGACAGAGCGCGGTAGTCAAAGGCTTAAAAGTATCAGTAGGTTTGATACCTTTCAATACGAGTTCCACTGACCTTGCCCGTGCATACAGGTCTGGCATAAGTTCCAGGAGCCAGGGGTTTGTGAGATCATTAACTGACAGGTTGGCAGGCAGCGGGTAATTATGGCAGTGTGTGAGTGCACTACATTTCTCTTGAATAACACGCAACTTGCTTGCAGCTGGAGCGAAGGGGGATTGTAATTATTGAAAACAAGTGTTTAAAAGCACCAAGAAAACGGATTCCAGTGTTTGTATGTCTGTCTGTGTGTCTGTTTGTTTGTTTGTTTGTTTGTTTGTTTCTTATTTTTCCCCGTTCATTTCTTTCTGTATCATTTTCAGGTCTGATATTACTTATGTTTTAGTTCTGCGTCGAAAAAAATATTGACGTTATTGATGTTTTACTTACTTTGAGTGCAGCGTGGATCTCTCAAAGAGCAGCAAGCGGTCCTGATGAGGCTCTACACTGGCCACAACCAGCTCAATGCCCATAGGAACCAACAATTCTCAAACTGACGCCTTTACCGGCCTGCCCCTGTGGTCAAGAGTTTGATTTGGTTCAGTTTTTACTTCCACACCCACATCAGGTGATATGGCCGACAGTGATAACCATCCCAGGGAAGTGGGACTTATCTAATCCTTATACCGACACCACCAGAACAACGATGATGTTAAGATGGGACAGTGAGAAGGTCAGTTTTACTGTAGTGCACCACGGGATTCGAACCCACAACCATTAGCATGTGAATCCGACGCTCAAACCAACTGAGCTACTTGGGCCCGCTGTGATCAAGAGGACCAATCAGCTGAATATTGCTGCCACGTCATGGATGTTGTTTTTATCAAGTGGACCGACGCGACAGGTGACATGGCCGTCTTCAACCGTCTGGCCATCATGTGCCATGGTAGTCTGCAGGAAGTGGCCACGTTGTTGACAGATGTGGCCTGACAGTGTATAGATGGCATACGGAAGAAGTTGCTCTCTTTGTCTGCCTGCCTCTGTCTCTCTTTAACTGTCTCTCTGTCTGTCTGTCTGTCTCTGTCTCTCTCTTTCTCACTCACTCGTTCGCCGGCATGTACACACACACACACACACGCGCGCGCGCGCACACGCACACACATACACACACACACACACTCTCACACACACACACACACTCACTCACACACGCACACACACACACACACACACACACTACACACACACACACACACACACACACACACACACACACACACACACACATACAAACACACATACAAACACACACAGAGTCAAATATGTATCTGTATGCCCCTTAGAAAAAAATCCCCCTTTCCTGCAGATTGATGATAAACCCCCGGCTTCTCAAACATCTTGCCTGGAGTCGTGTGGTGGCAGGGGTTGTGCACCAGAAAGCCAGAAGCTAACTCTTCGCTATCGCACTCACACACCAGCTCTTCACAGCCCCCATAGACACAAACAGCCACATGGAACAGCTGCTCAGTGAACTGGTGCCATATCGCCTGGCATGCATGCAGACGTTCAAGCTCAGTTTCAACGTCAGTATACTCAGCCAACATCTTCCTCTTCTTTTGTTCATTGTCTCCATATCTGAAGGCCGTCCGTCATCCGCCACCTGTGACCCATTGGGTTGGGGATGGTCATCCCACTATCAAGGTCGAGGTAGCCTTTCCCACTCAGTCAACTCATGTCGCCCTGAGCACCGAGTTAACATCGCTGGCTACTCTACTCAGCGAACTCACAGACCGTGTTACGTCGGTGTATGCGTCGGTTTTGTGGATTACGGTCCTTGCACCTGGACATAACACTGAGACAAGTAACAGATTATTGCTCGTAAATGTCGTATTCAAGTGGCTACAGTATGCTCTTGTTTATGTACTAACGTGGCAACTCCTTCCCCCTTCATCCCCCTCTCTTTTAAAGATCCATTTAAAGTGTAACGGGCATTCTTTGACACGGACTGTTTGCACTACGCCATTGTTATAATTATTGTTACTACTGACAAACATAGACACTTTTTTGTCCAGCCTTTTTTCTCGTACATTTCCATTAGCAAGTTGAAATCTTGGCAATGTCTGATCGTAAAGTTCTTCGTTAAGAATGATTGTATCGTTATCATCATCTTCTTCTTTTTCTTTTTGTTTTCTTTCTTTTGTTTTGTTTTGTTTTTCATTAAACAATATAAAATTTTTACGCAGATCTAAGGCGTTAGTGCACATGGAATTTATTCCGAGCGCAGAGACGCCATCTTGAGAAATGAACACCGAAACTGACACAAATTTACAATGACGCCAAGTGAACGACAAAAGAACGTTTATATAGCTCTGTACGCTCTACAGTCCCGTGGCTGGAAACGGGCTACAACGTGTCGGTGATAGCACAGCGTGCGACAGAGCCAGTTAGTTGCCTGTCTGTCTGCCTGCCTGCCTGTCCATGTCTATGGCAGAACCAGCTTCTCGCTATCGCACTCCCAGACCAGACAAGCCAGGACTGCACCCCGACCACGGGAGTCAGGCAAGCTGTTGAATTGGAGGAGTGAAGCCTGTCTTTCCCTTGACAGGCGGGTTGCACTCCACAGACAGAGGTCACGGCTGAACGTTGTTGCTTCGTCCAAAGTTCTGTTGTTGTTCTTTTTTCCTGAGGTTGTGGAGCGGCTGTCATTAACTAGTTGGGCGCACTGTTTTCCCCCTACCTCCCATCTCGTTCCTTGCAGTCGGCGCGAGTTCAAATCCTATGTGTCTACACGTCTGCTTGCGGACAAAGCGGTTCATTAGAGTTTCTTATATGCTATGGATAACTTGTTTCTTTCCTTCGTTTTTCTTCTTTTTACTTATCTACCTCTGCAGTTTTCATAAAACCGAATTCGGATCACGTGTATGAACTGGGCCACAGTCACCGGTAATACGAAAATATTTCATGATGATTTCTTCAAAGTCACAACAACGATGACACCAACAATTACAACGACAACAATAACAACAACAACAACAATAACAACCACCTGTGGCAAGATATGTGAGAAAAGTAGTATTTACGAACAGACTGACTTTCGCACTTTTCAATTCTACCAACGGGAGAAAAGACACATCCACGGAATATGGGGACGAGGGTTTGTTTGTTTGTTTGTTTTCTACTCCTCTTTTGGTGGTCAGTACCAATGGTGTTCGAATGCTGTCTTCCTCGCCATCGTTTACCCTTTTCAAATGTCTGGATTCCGTAGTCTCCGCGTTGTAGGAGACCTCAGTCACGTCATATCCGCCATTCTTTACATGCTAGTGACGAAAGGGAACAAACTGTATTTGATGTAGCGCTCCTCTCGTACACGTAAACTTTGAGGGAAGTTGTGGAAGAGAGAGAGAGAGAGAGAGAGAGAGAGAGAGAGAGAGAGGAGAGAGAGAGGTGAAAGGAGGAGGGGAGAGAGAGAAGAGAGAGAAGAGAAGAGAGTGAAAAAGAACAGAGAGACTGAAATAGACAGAGAAAGAGAGAGAGAGAGAGAGAGAGAGAGAGAGGGGAGAGAGAGAGAGAGAGAGAGAGACTGAAAGAGACAGAGAACAGAGAGAAACTGAAGACGAGACAGAGAGAGAGAGAGAGAGAGAGAGACGAAAAAGAGAAGAGAGAGAAGAGAGAAACGAACAGACAGAAGAAGACGAGAAGACAGAGAGACAGACAAAGAGAGACAGACAGAAGAAAGCGAGAGAAGAGACAGACAGACAAGAGAGACAGAAAGGAGGGAGGAGAGAGACAGCAGAAAGCGAAGAAGTGAGAGAGAGCGAGAAAGAGAATGAAACAGTGAGGAAGCAGCAAAATTACAACATGTAAATTAGCAATTACCAATTCTGTTGTAACACCACAAATACTTGACATAAAAGAATACACTCTCTTCAAAACCACTTTCTAGTCCTTCTTTTTCTTTCTATCCTTTCCCTCCTTTCTTTCCCCCCTCTCTCTACCTCCTCCCTCCTCACACCCCCTCTCTCCCTCTCCTCTCTCTCCCGTTTTCCTATTACACTGAACTGTCCTGAAAGACTGATGAGTTGTGCGAAATTGAGACGCAGCGAGAATGACGAAGATGCAACAAAGATGAATTGGTTCAGCAGGTTCCTGTTGTGATTGAACAGTGAGAGAGACACTAGCACACCCAACAGCCATACATCAATGTTACAATCATCAAGATTTCTCTGTTTGTGTTTGTTGTTTGTTGGTGCTGTTATTAGTTGCTATTGCTGCTTATATTTTTGTTTGGTTCGTTGGTTGTTGTTCTTGTTTTTGTTGATGTTGATGCTGCTGTTGCTGCAGCTGTTGTTCGTTTACTTGGAAGACGACGAAAAAGAAGCAGAAAAAGTAGAAAAAGAAGAAAAAGTAGAAAAAGAAGAAGAAGAAGAAGAAAAGAAGAAGAAGAAGAAAAAGAAGAAGAAGAAGAAGAAGAAGTAGTAGTAGTCGTAGTAGTAGTAGTGTAGTAGTAGTAGTATAGTAAGATGTAGTAGTAGTA
>CM060315.1:39914661-39917161 GCA_030674185.1 Monoplex corrugatus | reverse complement strand
AACATGTATAGACACATATACAAACATGTATAGACACATATACAAACATGTATAGACACATATACAAACATGTATAGACACATATACAAACAAACATGTACAGACACATATACAAACATGTATAGACACATATACAAACATATATAGACACATATACAAACATGTATAGACACATATACAAACTAACATGCATAGACACATATACAAACATGTACAGACACTTATACAAACTAACATGTATAGACACATATACAAACATGTATAGACACATATACAAACAAACATGTATAGACACATATACAAACAAACATGTATAGACACATATACATACATGTACAGACACATATACATACATGTATAGACACATATACAAACATGTATAGACACATATACAAACTAACATGCATAGACACATATACAAACATGTACAGACACATATACAAACTAACATGTATAGACACATATACAAACATGTATAGACACATATACAAACAAACATGTATAGACACATATACAAACAAACATGTATAGACACATATACAAACAAACATGTATAGACACATATACAAACAAACATGTATAGACACATTACATACATGTACAGACACATATACAAACATGTATAGACACATATACAAACAAACATGTATAGACACATATACAAACAAACATGTATAGACACATATACATACATGTACAGACACATATACATACATGTATAGACACATATACAAACAAACATGTATAGACACATATACAAACATGTACAGACACATATACAAACATGTATAGACACATATACAAACATGTGTAGACACATATACAAACAAACATGTATAGACACATATACATACATGTACAGACACATATACAAACATGTATAGACACATATACAAACAAACATGTATAGACACATATACATACATGTACAGACACATATACATACATGTATAGACACATATACAAACAAACATGTATAGACACATATACAAACAAACATGTATACACACATAATTATACAAACATGTATAGACACATATACAAACATGTATAGACACATATACATACATGTACAGACACATATACAAACATATGTAGACACACATACAAACATGTATAGACACATATACAAACAAACATGTATAGACACATATACAAACATGTATAGACATATATACAAACATGTATAGATACATATATACAAACAGACAGTTGTACTTATTCAGTAATGGTCACCATCATCATCATCAACATCACCATCACATACACTAGTAGTATTACTAGTAGCAGCAGCAGCAGTGGTAGTATTGCGGAAATAGTAGCAGCAGCGGCAGCGACACTGGCACTAATAATAGAAGTAGAAGCAGCAGATAACAGTAATACCAGCATTAGCAGCAGCAGTCGTATAGTAGTAGTAGTAGTAGTAGTAGTAGTAGTAGTAGTAGTAGTAGTAGTAGTAGTAGTGGTGGTGGTGGTAGTAGTTGTTGTTGTTGTTGTAGTAATGGTTACAGCAGCAACAGAAGCAAAACTAATAGTAGCTATCATTGTTGTTATTGACAATGATGATGACGATGTTAGGGTTGTTACTGTTGTTACTGTTGTTATTCGTGCTGTTGTTGATTATGATTATTTCAGTTGTCTTCCTTCCATCAACCTCTGTACTTTTCTTTCTCTCTCTCTCTCTCTCTCTCTCTCACACACACACACACACACACGCTATCCACCCCCACCACCCATCCACCTACCACACATAAGAAGCACACTCAAGACTCCCAGTTTCGCCTGAGTGCGGAGTCAGCGAGCGCTTAATTAGCACTAACTTACATAAACACTGCTAATCAGCTACGTCCACAGAATGGATGGGGAGGGGGTTGGGGGAGAGTGTAGGGGTAAGGAGTTAGAAGATCGAGATGCAAGGAAGACAGGGATGGGGGCATCAAAAATACGGAAGAAAAAAAAGAAAAACCAACAAAACACCCCAAGATGATAAAAGCCAATTTAATTAAGAATCCTCCTTTCAAAAAACAAACCCAAAATCCACACACACACACACACACACACACACACACACACACACACACACACACACACACACACACACACACACACACACACACACACACACACACACACACACACACACACATTCTGCCAATACGCATTTGTCAATTTCTGAATGCAAGTTTATGCGCAGCTGCGTCAGTAACACAGAGAAGTATTAAAAGCCACAAATATCACAATATAAATGAGACATACGTACAATCTGACAAACAGAAAGAAAGAACGAAAGAACGAAAGAACAAAACAAAACGAAACGAAACGAAACGAAACGAAACGAAACGAAAGTAAAGTAAAGTAAAGTAAAGTAAAGTAAAGTAAAGTAAAGTAAAGTAAAGTAAAGTAAAGTAAAGTAAAGTAAAGTAAAGTAAAGTAAAGTAAAGTAAAGTAAGAAAGTAAAGTAAAGTAAACGAAACGAAACGAAACGAAACGAAACGAAACG
>CM060315.1:39902161-39904661 GCA_030674185.1 Monoplex corrugatus | reverse complement strand
TTTATAGGCCATTTTATGAGGAAAGGGGAATTAGAGCACCTGGTCACAACAGGAAAGCTGGAGGGAAAGAGAGCACCAGGTAGACCCAGGGAGAAGATATTGGACGGACTTGCAGAGTGGCTGAAGGCAAAGAGGGTGGAAGAGGTGCTTGAGGCAACAAGGGATAGAAATAGATGGAAGGCCATGATCGCCAACGCCATGTGGCAGGCACCTGATGATGGATGATGATGATGATGATGATGATGATGATGATGATGAAGTCCTTCCTCTTCTCCCCTTCATCACGACCCTGCCAGAGCATAGGGTTTTGTGCAGGCTCAGTGAGTCTGCCACATAACTGTTTGCAGGTCTGAGTGAGCGCAGACGGAACTGTCCGAGCGCGATGACGCCCTCTTGAAACTGTAAGACACAATAAAAGATCCACGGCTGGCGCTATTGTCTTTATCTCACGTATCATCATATCAGTTTTTATATAGCGCTGTCTTCGACAAATCCACACTGTTTGTTCTGCTATCTCACTTTGGATTCTATTCCTTGTCCTCATCATGATTATTCTTAACAGGATTTTTGTTACATGACTCATCAAGCTGATCGTACGATGGAGTTCGTATTCTATAGCCCCTGTTTTCTTTGGAAGTGTCTGGCCATGAATATTCTTGGGAAAATACGATGGTAGCTTCCCGTTGCCTTCCATCGTGTTGAGGCAGCCGAGATGTGGTTTCTAAGAAGAATGTTGACAGTTCCATGGACAGCAAAGAAAACAAACGAGACAGTCTTGATGGAGGCAGACACAAGAAGATCATTCATAAGGAAGATTAGGAAAAGACAGGCAACATTTACAGGCCATTTTATGAGGAAAGGGGAATTAGAGCACCTGGTCACAACAGGAAAGCTGGAGGGAAAGAGAACACCGGGTAGACCGCTAGCTCGCTCAATCGCTCACACACACGCACACAAACACACGCCCACACACATATATACAGAAACACACATACAGACAATCTCAAATCCCTTCAATCAACCTAAACCATTCTCTCACGTTCCTATGGTGAGACTGAAGGAAGAACAGACCAAAAACAAAGACGACTCAGTAAAGAAAGAAATACAGAAGAAGAAAGAAAAACAAAAGAGGAGAGGAAAGAGGGAAGAAAAAGAAAAGAAACATTCTGAAAAGGAAACTAAAAGACAATCCGCCCAGAAAGTCCCATTACATCACATGTTAATTAGTCAGGTATGCACGCTGCTCAGGTACGTACAGCCTGTGTGGGAACACAGCAAGACAGTCTGGGTCTTCTGCTTCTACTGCATTCATGGGTTGGTCTTTTTCCATTTTCCTTTCTTTTTCCTATTTTTCTTAGTTTTCAACGTTTTTTTTTTTTTTCTTTTTCCTTTTTTTTTTCTTTTCTAGGTTTTTGTTTTTTTTTTTTTTTTTTTTTTTTCTTTTCTTTTCTTTTTTTTTCTTCTCTCTCTGTCTGTCTGTCTGTCTGTCTGTCTGTCTGTTTCTCTCTCTCTCTCTTCTTTTTCCTCTTCTTCGTTTTCTACGTTTTCTTCTCTCTCTCTCTCTTTCCCTGTCTTTGTGTCTTGTGTCTCTGTCTATCTGTCTGTCTCTTTCTTTGTTACCTCACAATGAAGGCAGTCATAGTCCGTTTTCGGGATGGAGGGGCAGACGATGGTTTAATGGATAGTTTCTTCTTTCTAAAAGCCACAAATGTCTGATATGGCTTACAGGTTCTTTAACCTGCGTGTATCATGCTCTTATGTATGCGTGAAACGGATGCACACAAGAGATTCAGTCATAAATAGGTCTTTGCAGACCTGGCAGACAGAGGAAAATTCTCTCTCTCTCTCTCTCTCTCTCTCTCTCTCTCTCTCTCTCTCTCTCTCTCTCTCTCTCTCTCTCTCTGTGTGAGTGTTAAGTTTTTGTTTTGCTAGTATGGTTGACAATGCGTTACGCCAGTGGACAGGGTGCCGGAGTCAAAGAGTTAAAACAGGCCAGAGAGAGACAAAACTGGAGTAGATGGAAGGAGGTAGGAGTGTGGAGGGGGAGAGGAAGATAGAAGGAAAGGGGAGGGGGAGCTGCTATACCCTGGCCAGAGGTAAAGACAAATGAGTACACCCCTCCCCAACCTTCATCTCTCTCTCTATCTCTCTCTCTCTCTCTCTATCTGTCTTGGTCTCTCCTCTCTCTCCCTCTCTCACATACACAGACACATACACACACACTCACACACAGACACACAGACACAAACACAGACACACACACACACACACTCCTCTCTCTCTCTCTCACACACACACTAAATACACACACACACACACAAAACACACACACACACACACACACACACACACACACACACACACACACACACACACACAACACACACAACCCACATACACACAGATGCACGCACACATCAGAACATACATACATACTTTTTATGTATTCATGGTGAAATATCTTACGTTATTTGTTTTTCTTTGTTTCTTTCTTTCATTC
>CM060315.1:39884661-39897161 GCA_030674185.1 Monoplex corrugatus | reverse complement strand
AGGCGGTTGCGTTGAAAAATCGATTAGCGCGACTGTATCAGTTCACAGTTGATTGTTAGGTACATGAACATCTGTCTCTATTACTCTCTCTTCTCTCTCTCTCTCTCTCTCTCTCTCTCTCTCTCACCATCTGTGTGTGTGTGTGTCTCTCTCTGTCTCTCACTCTCTCTCTCTGTCTGTCTCTCTCACTCTCTCTCTCTCTCTCTCTCACCATCTGTGTGTGTGTGTGTCTCTCTCTGTCTCTCACTTCTCTCTCTCTTGTCTCTCTCTCTCTGTCTCTCTCTCTCTCTTTGCGCGTGCATGTCCGTGCGCGTGTGTTAAGGGTACACGGTAAAGTGGAGGGTGTAATGACGGGGACTCTGTTTGTCGACATAGTGTTTATTCCCACACTCTGGAAATTCTGTGCAAGATATTTCCTCTTCTCCTTTCACTTTCTTTGCTTCTCGCTTTTTATTTTCTTTCTGCCCCCTGTTCCTTGCAGTTTGTCTGCCATACAGGTCTGTTACGTGTATGTTGCAAAAACAATCCTTGCGTACTCCCTGTCTCTTTCTCTGTCTGTCTTTCTCTTTCCTCCTTCTCCCTCTTTCTCTTCCCCTCACTCCACCTCTCTCCCCTTCTTTCCCTTCTCTCTCTCTCTCCTCTCTCCCTCCCTCCCTCTCTCTACCTCTCTCTCTCTATCTCAATAGGTCAGACGACGGTATAGTTTAGACGTCACTGAAGGTGACAAGTTGGAAGGTGTTTTTTTCTAGCAAAATGACAAACGATTCTGCAGGAACCAAGTTAACATGGCGAAGTTTCTGATCGCTGCCTTCAAAATAACAGAAAACAGTATTTCTAGTGTACAATTGTGAAGCACTATTTATGGATTTCTATATTACTAGTTTACAATATAATCCCAAGTGTGCACACTGATACATGTTGATATTGTGTTTGATTGTATGTTAAACAACTGTGTGTCTCATGATTCCCCCCTCCTCCTCCCCTTCCACATGACAGGGGCTGTTGGCTAAATTCATGAAAACTTGAGTGTGGCGTTCTCTGTCTGTTTCTCTCTGTCTGTCTGTCTGTCTGTCTGTCTGTCTGTCTTCTCTCTCTCTCTCTCTTCCAACGTCACCCCGTTACCTTCTTCTTATGTGTACGGACAGTAGATGTTAATCTAAGTTGCCGATAGGTGAGATGTTAAATCTAAGTGTACGGATATGTGAGATGTTAAATCTAAGTGCCGGATAGGTGAGGTGTTAAATCTAAGTGACGGATATGTGAGATGTTAAATCTAAGTGCACGGATAGGTGAGGTGTTAAATCTAAGTGTACGGATATGTCAGATGTTAAATCTAGGTGTACGGATATGTGAGATGTTAAATCTAAGTGCACGGATAGGTGAGGTGTTAAATCTAAGTGTACGGATAGGTGAGATGTTAAATCTAATTGTACGGACAGGTGAGATGTTAAATCTAAGTTGTGGATAGGTGAGATGTTAAATCTAAGTTGCGGATAGGTGAGATGTTAAAGCTAAGTGTGCGGATAGGTGAGATGTTAAATCTAAGTGTACGTGCGTCTCTTTATAACATTTTGAATTTTGTAGGCCTAATTCAGAGTTGTTGTATTCAGAGTTGTATTTTTTCAAGTTTGCGATGTCTGTTTGAATCTGGAATACATTTCAGTAGCTCCTCTGTTTCTATTCATTCATGTCACCTTTGCCCATTTCCATCATCGAGTCTTTGTACAAAGAGACAAAGAAAAGTAATGAATCATTCTTGTACAGCGGTTATTCGCCAAACTTATTAGCAATCACTGCTCAATACACATATCATTTACAATACACAGAATGTAATACATTCAGAAGCATTGACATACCACACACAGACACATCAGAAATACACTAACACTATCCAACCATACACACACAGATACCTATGGATATACATGGACATGAACGATTCCACGATGCCACATGAACAAGAGTAAGAGGTGGAAGTACAACATATTGGTGAATGACCTGTTACGATGATCAAAAACAGATGTCTTGGATGAACAGGCAAAGTTCTAATTACTCATGTTATCTATGTTAAACTGTAGCCACACCTCTCCAAACACATTCACATACGTTAGTATTAACATGGAAAAGCCCCAAGTCGTTTTTCCCCCGCAATTCTTGAAGATGATTATAAAATAACAGACAGTATGTTTACTCCCCAATCCTTGTAGATGATTACAAAATAACATATTGCATGTTTTCGTGGGCAGTCTTTCCTCTGACATATTACATACTCCACTCCAGTACTAAATACATTTTTCGGTTGCTAACATATACATTTAGGGTGGGGGTTGGGGGGTTGGGGGTGGCAGTGGTTGGGAGGGAAGGAAGGTACAACGAGAACATGAAACACATTTCTATTTTCGAGGGCAATGGCATAAACACTTTAACGCTTTTTTTATATATATATTTTTTTTACATCATGCCTCCGCCCATAGGCTACACTTCTACACTACAATATTTATAAGGATACACTTCTACACTACAATATTCATAAGGAATCTACTACACTAATACAGACGATCTATACAAAACTGGAACATTAGTAGTAATCAAGTTAGAGAGAGAGAGAGAGACAGAGAGAGAGAGCGAGAGAGCGAGGGAGAGAGAGAGAGAGGGAGAGACAGAAAGAAAGAGAGAGAGAGAGAGAGAGACGGAGAGAGAGAGAGAGCGAGGGAGAGAGAAAGAGAGGGAGAGACAGAAAGAAAGAGAGAGAGAGAGAGAGACAAAGAGAGAGAGAGAGGGAGAGAGAGAGAGAAGAGAGAGGGAGAGACAGAAAGAAAGAGAAAGAGAGAGACAGAGAGAGAGAGACAGAGAGAGAGAGAGAGCGAGGGAGAGAGAAAGAGAGGGAGAGACAGAAAGAAAGAGAGAGAGAGAGAGACAGAGAGAGAGAGAGAGAGGGAGAGAGAGAGAGAGAGAGAGAGAGGGAGAGACAGAAAGAAAGAGAGAGAGAGAGAGACAGAAGAGAGAGAGACAGAGAGAGAGAGAAGACAGAGGCACAGGACAGACAGACAGACAGATAGACATGCAGAATTAGAACTGCATCAAGAATCACCTGCAAACCAACGCCTATAAAACGGGAAACACAACCGACTCGCCCAATGTTCAAATCAATATTGATTAGTGCCATGGCTCCACCCGTCAGCCAATACATGCATCATCAAACGTTGGAAATAACTGGGTGGATTTCAACGGCACGCAAATGACCACTTATCCCACCAGCCAGAGACAAGGATTTTAATTACACGCATTATGATTTAAGCACTATGATTACAAACCGGCTATTATACGTGTACTTTTATTTTTTGTGATCATTTTATCTTTATTCATCTGTTCCTCATTTTTTGTGTGTGATCATTTTATCTTTATTCGTCTATTTTTTCTCATTTATTGTGATCCTTTTATCTTTATTCTTCTGTATTTTTTCTCATTTTTTTGTAATCATTTTATCTGTATTCGTCTATTTTTTTCTCATTTTTGTGTGTGATCATTTTATATTTATTCGTCTATTTCATTTTTTGGTTTCATTTTCTAAGTCACTTCGGTGACTACAATGCCTAGAACAAGTTATTTACATGACGATGGGGATGATAACCATGGGTGCTATGGGGATGATAACCATGATGCTATGGGGATGATAACCATGATGCTATGGGGATGATAACCATGGTGCTATGGGGATGATAACCATGGTGCTATGGGGATGATAACCATGATGCTATGGGGATGATAACCATGAGTGCTATGGGGATGATAACCATGGTGCTATGGGGATGATAACCATGTGCTATGGGGAATGGTAACCATGATGCTATGGGGATAAGTGATAACCATGATGCTATGGGGATGATAACCATGGTGCTATGGGGATGATAACCATGTGCTATGGGGATGATAACCATGATGCTATGGGATGATACCATGGCTAGATAACCATGTGCTATGGGGATGATAACCATGGTGCTATGGGGATGATAACCATGGTGCTATGGGGATGATAACCATGATGCTATGGGGATGATAACCATGGATGCTATGGGGATGATAACCATGATGCTATGGGGATGATAACCATGATGCTATGGGGATGATAACCATGGTGCTATGGGGATGATAACCATGTGCTATGGGGATGATAACCATGGTGCTATGGGGATGATAACCATGATGCTATGGGGATGATAACCATGGTGCTATGGGGATGATAACCATGATGCTATGGGGATGTAACCATGGTGCTATGGGGATGATAACCATGATGCTATGGGGATGATAACCATGGTGCTATGGGATGATAACCATGGATGCTATGGGATGATAACCATGGTGCTATGGGATGATAACCATGTGCTATGGGGATGATAACCATGGTGCTATGGGAATGATAAACCATGGTGCTATGGGGATGATAACCATGTGCTATGGGGATGATAACCATGTGCTATGGGGATGATAACCATGGTGCTATGGGGATGATAACCATGGTGCTATGGGGATGATAACCATGGTGCTATGGGATGATAACCATGATGCTATGGGGATGATAACCATGGTGCTATGGGGATGATAACATGATGCTATGGGATGATAACCATGGTGCTATGGGGATGATAACCATGTGCTATGGGGATGATAACATGATGCTATGGGGATGATAACCATGATGCTATGGGGATGATAACCATGGTGCTATGGGGATGTAACCATGTGCTATGGATGATAACCATGGTGCTATGGGGATGATAACATGATGCTATGGGATGATAACCATGATGCTATGGGGATGATAACCATGGTGCTATGGGGATGATAACCATGGTGCTATGGGGATGATAACCATGGTGCTATGGGATGATAACCATGGTGCTATGGGGATGGATAACCATGAGTGCTATGGGGATGATAACCATGAGTGCTATGGGGGATGGATAACTATGATGCTATGGGGATGATAACCATGGTGCTATGGGGATGATAACCATGATGCTATGGGGATGATAACCATGGTGCTATGGGGATGATAACCATGATGCTATGGGGATGATAACCATGGTGCTATGGGGATGATAACTATGATGCTATGGGGATGTAACCATGATGCTATGGGGATGATAACCATGATGCTATGGGGATGATAACCATGGTGCTATGGGGATGATAACCATGATGCTATGGGATGATAACCATGGTGCTATGGGGATGATAACCATGATGCTAAGGGGATGATAACCATGATGCTATGGGGATGATAACCATGATGCTATGTGGATGATAACCATGATGCTATGGGATGATAACCATGTGCTATGGGGATGATAACCATGATGCTATGGATGAATGTTAACAACATGGTGCTATGGGGATGATAACATGATGCTATGGGTGTAATGGTGCTATGGGATGATAACCATGATGCTATGGGGATGATAACATGATGCTATGGGGATGATAACATGATGCTATGGGGATGATAACCATGTGCTATGGGGATGATAACCATGATGCTATGGGGATGATAACCATGGTGCTATGGGGATGATAAACCATGGTGCTATGGGGATGATAACCATGATGCTATGGGGATGATAACCATGGTGCTATGGGGATGATAACCATGGTGCTATGGGGATGATAACCATGATGCTATGGGGATGATAACCATGGTGCTATGGGGATGATAACCATGGTGCTATGGGGATGGATAACCATGGTGCTATGGGGATGATAACCATGATGCTATGGGGATGATAACCATGGTGCTATGGGGATGATAACCATGGTGCTATGGGGATGATAACCATGATGCTATGGGGATGATAACCATGGTGCTATGGGGAGGGTAACCATGGTGCTATGGGATGATAACCATGGTGCTATGGGGATGATAACCATGATGCTATGGGATGATAACCATGGTGCTATGGGGATGATAACCATGGTGCTATGGGGATGATAACCATGGTGCTATGGGGATGATAACCATGATGCTATGGGGATGATAACCATGGTGCTATGGGGATGATAACCATGGTGCTATGGGGATGATAACCATGGTGCTATGGGGATGTAACCATGGTGCTATGGGGATGATAAACCATGGTCTTGGATGATACATGGCTATGGGGATGATAACCATGGTGCTATGGGGATGATAACCATGGTGCTATGGGGATGATAACCATGATGCTATGGGGATGATAACCATGGTGCTATGGGGATGATAACCATGGTGCTATGGGGATGATAACCATGGTGCTATGGGGATGATAACCATGGTGCTATGGGGATGATAACCATGTATGCTATGGGGATGAGTAACCATGATGCTATGGGATGATAACCATGGTGCTATGGGATGATAACCATGGTGCTATTGGGGATGATAACCATGGTGCTATGGGGATGATAACCATGGTGCTATGGGGATGATAACCATGGTGCTATGGGATGATAACCATGGTGCTATGGGGATGATAACCATGATGCTATGGGGATGATAACCATGGTGCTATGGGGAGGGTAACCATGGTGCTATGGGGATGATAACTATGGTGCTTATGGGGATGATAACCATGGTGCTATGGGGATGATAACCATGGTGCTATGGGGATGATAACCATGATGCTATGGGGGATGGATAACCATGGTGCTATGGGGATGATAACCATGGTGCTATGGGGATGATAACCATGGTGCTATGGGGGATGATAACCATGGTGCTATGGGGATGATAACCATGGTGCTATGGGGATGATAACCATGGTGCTATGGGGATGATAACCATGATGCTATGGGGATGGTAACCATGATGCTATGGGGATGATAACCATGATGCTATGGGGATGGTAACCATGGTGCTATGGGGATGATAACCATGATGCTTGGGATGACTGGTGCATGGGATAACCATGGATGCTATGGGGATGGTAACCATGGTGCTATGGGGATGATAACCTGATGCTGGATGTACTGGCTTATGGGGGGCTATGGGGATGTAACCATGGTGCTATGGGGATGATAACCATGGTGCTATGGGGATGATAACCATGGTGCTATGGGGATGATAACCATGGTGCTATGGGGAGTAACATGGTGCTATGGAATGATAACCATGATGCTATGGGGGGGGCTGGTGTGCTATGGGAATGATAACCATGGTGCTATGGCGATGATAACCATGATGCTACGGGGATGATAACCATGGTGCTAAGGGGATGATAACCATGTTGCTATGGAGTTCCTTTCTGGGTTGAGACTGCGTGACTGAGCTGTGCTCTACGTTTCCCTTTCGAACGAAATTCTGGCGTCAACCAGGCCCGAGAGATACAAATACTTGGGGTGTTGGGGTCAGGAAATTTGTGTAACACCCTAATCTGTAATGTGGACGACGAAACTCGACACTGTGGTCCCGGTCTTCCCAATGAGCCCGTCACACTTGTTAAGATTCGAAAAGCATTCTTACCAACAAATGCCTGTCAATTAACATCAAGAACAGAGTTCTTGAATGTTATATAGAACCGATACTGTTATACGGTTGTGAGGCGTGGACAATCAACAACTAAAGCCAGAACAAGACTCAGGCACCCGAGATGTGGTTTCTAAGAAGAATGTTGAGAGTTCCATAGACAGCAAAGAAAACAAACGAAACAGTCTTGATAGAGGCAGGCACAAGCAGATCGTTCAAAAGAAGATTAGGAAAAGACAGACAACATTTATAGGCCACTTTATGAGAAAAGGGGAATTGGAGCACCTAGTCACAACAGGAAAGCTGGAGGGAAAGAGAGCACCAGGTAGACCCACGGAAAAAAATATTGGACGGACTTGTAGAGTGGCTGAAGACACAGAGGGTGGAAGATGTGCTTGCAACAACAAGGGCTAGGTATATATGGAAGGCCATGATCGCCAACGACATGTGGCAAGGCACCTGATGATGATGATGACTCTTGAGCAGGGTCAGGTCCCCTTTCACAGCTGGTGGACTGGAGGCCGCACATACAGTTTCTGTCATGCCCGTACAGTGTGACTGGAAGGTGGGACGTTTATCTCTGCGCCAACTTAGGCTCTGTTTCTCCGATAGGAAAAAGAAAGGTCTGAAGAAAATATTCAGTGTGTGTGGTGTGTGTGTGTGTGTGTGTGTGTGTGTGTGTGTGTGTGTGTGTGTGTGTGTTGTGTGTTGTGTGTGTGTGTGTGTGTGTGTGTGTGTTGTGTGTTTGTGTGTGTGTGTGTGTGTGTGTGTGTGTGTGAGTGTGTGAGTGTGTGTGTGTGTGTGTGTGTGTGCGTGTGTGTACATGTGTGCGTGTGTGTGTGAGTGTGTGTGTGAGTGTGTGTGAGTGTGTGTGTGTGTGTGTGTGTGTGTGTGTACGTGTGTGTGTGTGTGTGTGTGTTTGTGTGTGTGTGAGTGTATGTCTCTGTGTGTATGTGTGTTTATGTGCGTGTTTGTGTGTATCTATGTGTGTGTATGTGTGTGGTTTGTGGGGGGGGGGGGGTGTTTGCGTGAGTGTGTGTGTGTGTGTATGTTCGCCTCTTTGTACGTGCGTGTTTATTTTTTGTTTGTTTGTTTGTATGTGTGTGTATGCGTGCGTGATTATATGTGTGTTTATGTGTGTGTGGTGTGTGTGTGTGCGCGCCCGCATGTGTGTGAGACTGTAGTATGGTGTGGGAATCAGCGGACCCTGTGGCTCTCAGCGTGGTGTGAACATAGCCAGTCAGATATCCAATCAATCTCTGTAGCCACCAGCAGTTTATCTCCTTCATACCACACTCCTCATCCCCCTCCCCCCATCCCCACTGGAGGTTATCCTCTGCCTAATCTTTTAGACCTCCTCCCCGCTTTCCATCATCCTCTTTCCCCCTTTCTGACCCTTCCTCTACCCCCTACCCCCTACCCCCCTCTCTCTCTGTCTATTTATTTCTTCTCTCTTTCCAACCCGTTCGCGTGCATGTAGTCACCACGTATGCACGCCGGAACGTACGCCAACAGGCAGACAGAGCGCTCACAAACGAATATCTGCATGCGCGCGCGTATATAGATCTACATACGTAGGTCAACCGTGCTAGCAAAGCAAAAACTTAACCCTTTGACTCCCTCACCCTTTCCACCAGGTTCCTGCAGGAAGCCGGTGGATAAGGTGAGGGAGTCAGATGGTTAAGTTTTTTTGCAGTTGGTGGATAGGGTGCGGAAGTCAAAGGATTAACCTGTGATAAAAAACAAAAACTAAACAAAACAAAAACAAAAACAAAAAACAAAAAAAGCTGTCAGCAAGACCACACGCCACGTGATCAGAAACACCCAAGAACAGGGAAATGGAGGGAACAACAACGGCCCCCCATCAATGTCATCAACACATCACCATAATTATCACCTCCATTGTCATATTGTCATGCATCATTACAGCATTAGGAAAAACTGTCTCCGGTTCTGAGGTCAGTGAAAAGGCACAGAAAACTAGACAGCGAATAAATAAATATATACACGAATAAATATACGAATAAATAAAAATAAACTAAACAAATAACTTAAGAAAGAAACAAATAAAAGTAACAATAAATAAATATGATAACATGAATAAAAAGATAAATACAAATAAAAAAAGATAAAATAATAAAATAAAAACAGATAAATACAAAATAAAAAAAAGATAAAACAAAATAAAATAAACAAATAAAAACATACAAATAATCAAATAAATAAAATCTGATAAATGTAATAAAAAAAATAGATAAACAGAAAAGTAAGAAACAAACAAACAAACAAACAAAAAAAGTTAAAAAAAAGAAAAGAAAGAGACCTAATAATAATAATAATAAAAAGATAAAATAAAAATAAATAAACAAATGAATGAACAGTCATCATCACCATCATCAAACCTCTTTGATACAGGGATGTCGTTTCTTTTAAAATTTTTTTTAACCCTTTTACACCTTCGTTTTAACCCTGCCAACAGCTCATAAACAGAGCGAGGGCAGTGAAAGAGATAGCAGCCTCCAAAATCAACTGTAACAAACATCAGATTACCAGTCAAGGGTCATTCAAACACGCGAATAAACGTCTGCTGTTGCGGAGGGTGTGTGTGTGTGTGTTTGTGTGATTTTTCCCCCCCCCCCCCCCCATTTAACAGCGTTTCCAGCCAGAAAGGTGTATCTGCCTTTTGTGTTCCATTTGTGATAGACCATTGTGGTTGGTAACCCTCCCCACTCTTTCTTTGTGCCTGGAGACAACACAGATTGTACCCCCACCCACCCCACCACCACCACCACCACCACCACCACCACCCTCTCCACCGACCACGAGGATCACTTTGCTGGCCGTATGTTTGTGTTGCTGTTAGCCTTCCACACATTGGCGCTGTTTTCCTTAATTAATGATCTGCCGATCGTGGTGGTGGTGCTTCATGATGATGATGATTGCTCTTGTGATTGCTCTTGTGAGCGTTATCGCGCGCGCTACAAATCAGCTGAAAGGAAAACACACACACACACATACATACACACACACAGACACGCTCACACACACACGCGCGCGCGCGCGCACGCACACACACATACACACACACACACACAAGCACGCACACATACCACTACACACACACACACACACACACACACACCACACACACACACAGATATTCACACACAAGCACGCACGCACACACACACACACACGCACACAAGCATGTATACACACACACGCACGCACACACGCACACACAGACACACACAGTCACACACACACACACACAGACACACACACACACACACACGTACACACACACGCATACACACACACACACAGTCACACAGACACACACAGACACACACAGTCACACACACACACACGCATACACGCATACACACACACACACACACACGCACACACACAGACACGCACACACATCTGAAGACAAAGGCAACTCCAACAATGGGAACAAAGGAAAACAACCCGATCTGTTTCTGTTTGAAGGAGTTGTTTGACCGTGTGTGCGTGACTGACGGATTCAATCGGCAGCAGGAATAACTACTCTTTTCACACCTTGACGTTTGACCGCCAAGTCTGTTTGAAAACAAACAGTGAACTGTGACTACATGTAAATGACAACTTAAACAAGACGGTGAAGCCACTTTATCTACCTGTTTCATTATGTGTAAAAACGAAATACACAAAACCCAGATTCTGCAGCCTCCTCCCCCCGCCCCCCCCCCCCCCTCCCTGCGTGGGGATGCCGGGGGCTATTTCAGTATAAATAGTATCCCCACCTTCTGGAAATTCTGTGCTAGAAATTTCCCATTTTCTGTCATTCTCTTTGTTTCTGTCTCGTTCCTTCGCTTTCTATCATTTCTTCCTATCATTTTCTGCCTTGCTGGTCCATTCACCTGTATGTTTTCGATAAAGTCTGACGTACTTTTTCTAAGGATTGATAATTGGGTACATGTACTAAGTGCATTTTCGGCTCTAGGGAGGTGAGATATGCTGAAGCAATTTAAGGTAATTTATGCCCGTTTTATATATGTTTTGGTGTCCTTAGGTCGCTTAATGTGTGCGTGAATGCATTGATATGTGCACTTAATTTTCTTTTCTCCCCCCCCCCCCCCCTCTCTGTTGAAATTTTGTATGTTTTGAAGCGGTTACAGCCCTGATACGGCTCCACGCAGTCGGCTGGGCTTTAAACAACAATAACAATAAACAAAGATTCTGCACTCTCTCTCAAGGTGAGTGCAAGCTTGAACAGACTTCAGATAAAATACGATCTGACATACATCCAGGACAATGGTAGACTGTTTAGACCGTCACCACAGTGACAACAGATTTTATTAATTAAGCATTGTCAGAAGTTCCTGTCCACACATCCTCCTGATAAGTTGTTCATTTCAGGCACTTTTCCTTGGAGGAGCTTGTTAACCTTCCAAACACAAATCAAATATCTTATACATGTACGCGTATTCCCCAGCATATTAGGGAAATAAAGTACAACTGTCTACAAGAACTGATAAGACTCAGGTAATACACACAGACAGTTACAGACACACGGACGGACGGACAGGCACACACGGAGATAGATAGATGGATAGATGGATAGATACATAAATAGATAGATAGATAGATAGATAGATGGATAGATAGATAGATAGATGGATAGGTAGACAGACAGAGATCAATAGATAGATAGATAGATAGGTAGATAGATAGATAAATAGATAGATAGATAGACAGATAGACATGTAGACATATAGATAGATAGATAGATTGATAGACAGATAGATAGATAGATAGATAGATAGACAGACAGACAGACAGATAGATAGATATATAGATAGATAGATAGAAAGAAAGAAAGACAGATAGAAAGAAAGATCGATCGATAGATCGATAGATAGATAGATAGATCGATAGATAGACAGACAGACAGAGAGAACAGAGGCATACAAAAAGGCAGAGACAAAGCTAGGGAGACAGTGACAGAAAGACA
>CM060315.1:39869661-39872161 GCA_030674185.1 Monoplex corrugatus | reverse complement strand
TGTGTGTGTGTGTGTGTGTGTGTGTGTGTGTGTGTGTGTGTGTGTGTGTGTGTGTGTGTGTGTGTGTGTGTACGTGCCTGCGTGTGGGTTAACTGTGTTGATGCATATCTGTGTGCGTGAGTATGTATGTTTTGAATATCTATGCGCGCGTGTGTGTATATGTGCCTTTGTGTTTGTGTGCGTGCACATCTGTTTGTGTATAATAACTTACGACTTATTTCGCCTATCAACGGGCAAACTGCACAATAAAATTTTGCCATGTCTGCAAACCGTTGTAATTAAACTCATGATAATGTATTAACTATATTTAAACTGTTCTAGTCTGCTACGATGATGTATGAACTATTCTAGTCTGATATTATGTATGAACTGTTCTAGTCTGATATGATTATATGAATTATTCTAGTCTGATATAATGATGTATGAACTGTTGTAGTCTGATATAATGATGTATGAACTGTTCTAGTCTGATATAATGATGTATGAACTATTGTAGTCTGATATAATGATGTATGAACTGTTGTAGTCTGATATAATGATGTATGAACTGTTCTAGTCTGATATAATGATGTATGAACTATTCTAGTCTGATATATGATGTATGAACTATTCTAGTCTGATATAATGATGTATGAACTGTTGTAGTCTGATTAATGATATATGAACTATTCTAGTCTGATATAATGATGTATGAACTATTCTAGTCTGATATAATGATGTATGAACTATTCTAGTCTGATAGATGATGTATGAACTGTTTTGTCTGATATAATGATATATGAACTATTCTAGTCTGATATAATGATGTATGAACTGATTTAGTCTGATATAATGATGTATGAACTATTTAGTCTGATATAATGATGTATGAACTATTCTTGTCTGATATAATGATGTATGAACTTTTAGTCTGATATAATGATGTATGAACTATTCTAGTCTGATATAATGATGTATGAACTGATTTAGTCTGATATAATGATGTATGAACTGTTCTAGTCTGATATAATGATGTATGAACTATTCTAGTCTGATATAATGATGTATGAACTATTCTAGTCTGATATAATGATGTATGAACTATTCTAGTCTGATATAATGATGTATGAACTATTCTAGTCTGATATAATGATGTATGAACTATTCTAGTCTGATATAATGATGTATGAACTATTCTTGTCTGATATAATGATGTATGAACTATTCTAGTCTGATATAATGATGTATGAACTGTTCTAGTCTGATATAATGATGTATGAACTGATTCTAGTCTGATATAATGATGTATGAACTGATTCTTGTCTGATAATTTAATGATATGTAGAACTGTTCTAGTCTGATGATATGATGTATGAATTGTTCTAGTCTGATTAATGATGTATGAACTTTCTAGTCTGTATATGATGTATGAACTGTTTAGTCTGATACTGAATGTTCTAGTCTGATATGATGTACGAACTGTTCTAGTCTGATGATGTACGAAGTGTTCTATAGTCTAATTCATATAGAACTGTTCTGTCTGTATAGTACGAACTGTTCTAGTCTGTTATGATGTATGAACTTTTTAGTCTGATATATTATCTGAACTGTTCTGACTGAATGATGAACTTTCTATCTGATATGATTAGTGTATAAACTTACTAGTCTGATAATATATGATGATGTGTGAACTGTTTAGTCTGATAATTATCTATGATGTATGAACTGTTCTAGTCTGATAATTATACTGTGATGATGTTGAACTGTTCTAGTCTGATAATTATACTGATGATGTATGAACTGTTCTGTCTGATAATTATAATGATGATGTATGAACTGTTCTAGTCTGATAATTATAATGATGATGTATGAACTGTTCTAGTCTGATAATTATACTGATGATGTGTGAACTGTTCTAGTCTGATAATTATACTGATGATGTATGAACTGTTCTAGTCTGATAATTATAATGATAATATACGAACTGTTCTTGTCTATATGATGATATATGAACTATACTAGTTTGATATGATGTATGTGTGTTTATATTTATATATATATTATATTATATATTATAATATATAATTATATATGTATGTGTGTATATATATATATATATGTATATGTATATTATATTATTGTGTTATATATATATATATATATATATATATATTATATATATTCATATACGTATCAATAAATAGATAACAATAATTCTCAATAACTGTACAAAAATCGACACACTGTGGCTTGGTAAGACTGGTATACTTTTGTTGACACGTAGTCCATCAGATAGATAAAGTGATCATACACAACTTTTCACCAGACTGAGATTTGACATCGATCTAATAGAGAGAGAGAAAGAGAGAAAGAGAGAGAGAGAGAGAGAGAAGAAGAGAGAGAGGAGAAAAAGTGAGAGAGAGAGAAAGAAAGACAGAAATGAGGAGAGAAGAGTAAAGAAGAGAAGAGGAAAGAGAGAGAGAGAGAAAAGAGAGAGAGAAACAGAGATGAGAAACAGAAG
>CM060315.1:39842161-39847161 GCA_030674185.1 Monoplex corrugatus | reverse complement strand
GTCACGCACTTCAGTTTTCATTGATTGATTGTTTGTCACGCACTTCAGTTTTCATTCATTGATTGTTTGTTTGTCACGCACTTCAGTTTTCATTCATTGATTGTTTGTCACGCACTTCAGTTTCATTGATTGTTTGTCACACACTTCAGTTTTCATTGATTGTTTGTCACGCTACTTGTTTTCATTGATTGATTGTTTGTCACGCACTTCAGTTTTCATTGATTGTTTGTCACGCTCTTGTTTTCATTGATTGATTGTTTGTCACGCACTTCAGTTTTCATTGATTGATTGTTTGTCACGCACTTCGTTTTCTTTGATAGATTGTTTGTCACGCACTTCAGTTTTCATTGATTGATTGTTTGTCACGCACTTCAGTTTTCTTTGATTTGTTTGTCACGCACTTCAGTTTTCTTTGATTGTTTGTCACGCACTTCAGTTTTCATTGATTGTTTGTCACGCACTTCAGTTTTCTTTGATTGTTTGTCACGCATCTTCAGTTTTCATTGATTGTTTGTCACGACGTCTGAGTTCACGCTTCAGTTTTCATTGATTGTTTGTCACGCACTTCAGTTTTCATTGATTGTTTGTCACGCCTTCAGTTTTCATTGATTGTTGTCACGCTCTTAGCAGTTGTTTAGCCCATTCATGATTGTTTGTCACGCTCTTCAGTTTTCATTGATTGTTTGTCACGCTCTTCAGTTTTCATTGATTGTTTGTCACGCACTTCAGTTTTCATTGATTGTTTGTCACGCACTTCAGTTTTCATTGATTGTTTGTCACGCACTTCAGTTTTCATTGATTGTTTGTCACGCACTTCAGTTTTCATTGATTGATTGTCACGCACTTCAGTTTTCATTGATTGTTTGTCACGCTCTTCAGTTTTCATTGATTGTTTGTCACGCTCTTCAGTTTTCATTGATTGTTTGTCACGCACTTCAGTTTTCATTGATTGTTTGTCACGCTCTTCAGTTTTCATTGATTGTTTGTCACGCACTTCAGTTTTCATTGATTGTTTGTCACGCACTTCAGTTTTCATTGATTGTTTGTCACGCTCTTCAGTTTTCATTGATTGTTTGTCACGCTCTTCAGTTTTCATTGATTGTTTGTCACGCTCTTCAGTTTTCATTGATTGTTTGTCACGCACTTCAGTTTTCATTGATTGTTTGTCACGCTCTTCAGTTTTCATTGATTGTTTGTCACGCACTTCAGTTTTCATTGATTGTTTGTCACGCTCTTCAGTTTTCATTGATTGTTTGTCACGCACTTCAGTTTTCATTGATTGTTTGTCACGCACTTCAGTTTTCATTGATTGTTTGTCACGCTCTTCAGTTTTCATTGATTCTCGTTTTCTCCCCTCCCCTCCCGGGATATGTCAGTTCTTTATAATACCGTCTTGTGCAAACAATCCCCAGCCTACCGAACGGCACGGAATGATGGCGATACTAGATCAGTTTTTGATTTAAATCATCATCATCATCATCATCATCATCATCATCATCATCATCATCATCATCATCATCATCATCATCATCACCATCATCATCATCATCATCATCATCGATGACGACGACAACAACAAAAACGACAACGACGACAACAACAACAACAACAAGAACAACAACAACAACAAAAACAAAAACAAAACAGCAACAACAACAACAACAAATAAACTAACAAAAATCCAGGTCTGTCCCCATCCGTTTCACAGCGTTACAACTACCACCACCACCACCACCACCACCACCACCACCACCACCACAACAACAACAACAACAACAACAGCAACAACAATAACAACGACAACAATAAATAAACTAACCAAAATCCAGGTGTGTCCCTATCCCTATCCCTATCCCTATCCATCCATTTCACAGCCTGGTCCAGTCCATTCACGTATTGAAACATAAAACGCACAGCACCTGAAGTGTTTACCTGAGGGTTTTTGCTCTAGTTGTCTGCGCTCTTACGTCTCATTACGTGCAGGTGTGGGTGCTGTATACACTGTTACTGTCCAAGACGATGATGATTCATTCTCCACTGCCATGATCACTAACCTGTGTGTAGCATCACTGGTGGCGGGGTGGCGGCAAATAATCAGAAGAGTGGACCAACCGCAGTATGGCCGGCTTGGCTCGTTGCCTCAACTCCACCACAGGCCAAGAGATGGGAAAATCCTGTCGGCTGCTGTGCCCCTTCCCTTCACTTTGCCCTCTCCCTCCCCCTCCCCTCACAATAACAACAACGACGACGACAACGGTGACGATGGCGACGATGACAACAACAAAAACAACAACAAATGAATAATAATAATAACAACAACAACAATAATAATATCATTAATTATGATAATAATAACCAAAATAACAATAACTACAATAATGATATTACTATTAATATCAATAATAATAACAAATAACAACAATACCAACAATAGTAATAATAACATCGTTTCTAATAGTAATAACAATGATAATACTAACAACAACAACAACAACAATAATAATAATAATAATATAATAATGATAATGATTTTTAAAAAATACTACTGATAATGATGATGATGATAATGATGATGTAACGATGATAGTTTATCTCTATAGTTCTCCATGTTTCTTCCAGTTTCTCTCCAGAGCTCCCCAATGACGGCATATGGCTGCCTTTCAGGCGAGATATAGAATGGGTCGGTCATACACGCAAAAATCCGCTCCCTCTACTAGGTAGGTAGGTTTGTATCAATTTATCAATTTATTTGTTTAGATGGGGGGGGGGGGGGGGGTACTCGCAGGAGCTCTAGCGTGTGTTAGAAGAAGATGAATGCTGTTTGACTAGTTAAATTTCATACTCGAACTCAACTAAAATATATCTGGAATAGCAATACGGAGAGAGAGGGAGAGAGAAAAAAAGCAAGAGAGAGAGAGAGAGAAAGAGAGAGAGAGAGAAAGAGAGAGAGAGAGAAAGAGGAGAGAGAGAGAGAAAATCAGTGAGAGAGAGAGAGAGAGAGAGAGACAGACAGACAGACAGATAGACAGACAAGCAGACAGACAGAGACAGAGACAGAGAAACAGACAGACAGACACACAGAGACAGAGACAGACAGAGAGACAGATAGAAAGACAGACAGACAGACCGAAACAAAGACAGAGACAGACAGAAAGACAGACAGACAGAAGGACAGACAGACAGAGCTTAATGCATTACCACAGACTTATGGAGAACAGAGAAGCACAGGGCGTGGACAGTCAAGGGGACGAACGATGGTCAAAGAGTATAGTACTCTTTGCGATGGTCATTTGGCAACACAGGCACACACACACACACACACACACACACACACACACACACACACACACACACATACACACACACACACACACACACACACACACACACACACACACACACACACACACACACACACACACACACACACACACACACACACACACACACACACAGAGGAGAGTTACATGTAAGTGGTCCTTCCTTGACCTTAATTCATTTCACTCCTGTCATCTTCACGCCCAATTGGAAACCAACCACACGGAGCCGTTTTCTTTTTTTTCTTTTTCTTTTTCTTTTTCTTTTGTTTTTCAGCTGACTGACTGGTTTTGTTGACACCGCCAGTGGACTCGACATCTGATATCTGGAGGTCAGTCCCCGGCTAGCAGCATTAACCCTTTGACTCCCGCGAACTCTTGACCAGCATCCTGCATTGTCAACCTTGTTAGCAAAGCTAAAACTTAACCCTTTGACTCCCTCACCCTGTCCACCAGCATCCTGCATTGTCAACCTTGTTCGCAAAGCAAAAACTTAACCCTTTGACTCTTTCACCCTATCCACCAGCTTCCTTGTGCAGGAAGCTGGTGGATAGGGTGAGGGAGATAAAGAGTTACGTTTTTGCAGTTGGTGAATAGGGTGGAGGAGTCTTAAGATTAAAAACTGGTCCGTTCGCTGCCCATGGTGGACAGGGTGAGGGAGTCAAAGACTTAAGTTTTTACAGCTGGTGGACAGGGTGCGGGAGTCTAAGGGTTAAAAACTAGTCTGTTCGCTGCCCATCTTAATGTTTCCATCATTCTAGAGGTGTCAGATTAACGTTTTGACTCCCTCACCCTCCTATCCACCAACCGCAAAAAAAAATTAACTCTTTGATTGCCTCACCTTGTTCACTGTCTGGTGGACAGGGTGGTGAGGGAGTCAAAGGATTAAGTTTTTGCTTTGTTAGCATGGTAGACAATGCAGGATGCTGGTGGACAGGGTGCGGGAGTCAAAGGGTTTCTGTTTCATAGGTCCCTCTCCTCCTCCCCATCCCACCCCCGCCCACCAGCTCCCCGTTTCTAGACGTTACCAGCGCGTAGTGTTTTGCCCAGGCTCAGAGAGTCTGCCATATATGTAACTGCTGGCAGATTTGGATGGAGCGCATATGGAATTGTCCGAGTGCGATGAATCCTTCTCGAGCAAACGCCCAAACTCACAACTGTATTTCACACGAACTCGCACACGTTTCCGTGCATGCACGCACGCGCACAAATACATAGTACGCAAAGAAACACACAACACACACACACACACACACACACACACACACACACACACACACACACACACACAAAGACACCCACAAACACACACACACAAACACCCCCCACCCACACACACACACACAACCCCCCCCCCACACACACACACAAACACTCGTACATAGATATACACACGTTCACACGCATTACACGCACACGCGCTTTTCAGACACTTGAAATGCACCTGGGACTACATGGAATCCTTTTGCCCGCTTTTCCATTTTCTATTCCCAACGGAAACTGTGCCACAACACAACAATGTTATTGTAGTTCTTGCCACACACTTCTCCTCCTTCAGGGAGAAAAAGGGGAAGGAGGAGGAGGAGGAGGAGAGCGTAGAAGAGTCAGGGGAGGGAGGTGTTTATGGGAGGAAGGGTGGAGGATGAGGAGAGCTTCGCGCCAGCATAACCCTCCCCCCCCCCC
>CM060315.1:39817161-39829661 GCA_030674185.1 Monoplex corrugatus | reverse complement strand
TTATCATCATTACTATCATCATCATCATCATTATCAAGACTGCGCGACAGGGCTTAACTCTACATTTCCTTTCCTAATATATTCTGGCGTCAACCAGGTCTGAGAAGCACAGACACCTGCCGTGCCGGTGAGGAAATGTGAGCAACGTTTTAAACGACATACGCGTAACGTGGATGATATTCGACTGTGTGTGGTCCCAATCTTCCCAACGAGGCGGTAGATAGCACGACACGGCTCTGGGCAGGAGTTAGAAGGGTTGGAAAAATCCACAATAATTTGGGCACTATGGATGGGGGTAGGGGAGGGGGGGGTTCGAAACCATGACTTCGTAGACGGTAGCCTGTTGCGCTGCCCCCACTTCAACATGTTCACTGGGGATGAATCAAATGTCACTTTGTTTTTGTAGTTAATGAAAAAAAAAAAAAAAAAAAAAGAAAGAAAAAACCTCTGTTTTGCATGGTATAAGAGTGACATTGGGAAATTAAATGACACACGAAAACGATTAACATACAAAAAAACAAAACAAAAAAACAAACAAAAATCAAAACACACACACACACACACACACACACACACACACACACACACACACACACACACACACACACACACACACACACACACACACACATACACATCTTGTCTCTAAAAAGGCCAGTGCATACACACACTCTCCACTCCTTCAGGACACACACAGCTCAGAAATGCCAGACATGAGTTACCTAACGTCCGTGTCGGATGACAGAAATCTGTCGTTTCGCCAGTTCCAGTTCACTCCCTTGTCTGTAAAACACATGGCCCACGCAGACGAAACCATCTGTTGGTACTAACATACATTTTTTTGGTTTGAAAAGTTTGAAAAAGAAAAAAGGGGAAAGGGGAAAAAAAAGGAGAAAAAAATATAGAAAGAAAAAGGAAATGTTAATCCACACTGAAATATTCTCACACTTTTCGTACAGCCTGACACACAGCGGTGATGTGGAATAATTATTAGCGAAAAATTTATTTTCCTTGTGTTCCCATATGTATGTATGTATGTATGTATGTATGTATGTATGTATGTATGTATGTATGTATGTATGTATGTATGTATGTGTGTATGTGTGTATGTGTGTATGTATGTATTTTGTGTATGTGTGTATGTTGTATGTATGTATGTATGTATGTGTGTATGTGTGTATGTATGTATGTAAGTATGTATGTATGTATGTGTGTTGTGTGTATGTATGTATGTATGTATGTATGTAGTATGTATGTGTGTATGTTGTATGTATGTATGTATATATGTATGTGTGTATGTATTATGTATGTATGTATTGTTATGGTATGTTGTATGTGTGTATGTAGGTAGGTAGGTAGGCATCATGCATGCATGCGGTATGTATATATGTATGTAGTATTTATTTTCCTTATGTATGTATGTATGTATGTATGTATGTATGTATGATGTATGTATGTATGTATGTATGTATGTATGTATGATGTATGCATGTATGTATGTATGTATGTATGTATGTATGTATGTATGTATGATGTACGGCGTAGGTAGTAGGTAGTAGTTATAGGTAGGGGTATGTATCATGCATGTATATATACATGTATGTATGTAGTTACGTGTAGGGTATGTAGGTAGTAGGTATGATATGCATGTTGTATATATATGTATGTATGTAATGTATATTATGTATTATTATATGTATGCATGTAGTGTATGTGTATGTACGTATGTATGTATGTATGTACTGTATTACGTATGTATGTATGCATGTACGTGTGTCTTCTCCATCTCTTCCTTTTCTTTTCCACCACAGCCCTTCTAACATGGGACCATCTGCGGTGGTCCGGGTGACCAAACCTTTCTGTAGTGGGAGAGGAGACTGACGCCACTAAAGCCTACAGAACAGATGGGGATCAAACCTGGGTTGATGGACTTCGTTAACCTTGTCAAGGCGGTCTGTCTAGGAGAGGGACAACTTTGTTTTGAAACGCACGAAGTGTCCCAGCACTGGGTAAATGTGTCTGTCAGGGAGGTTGTAGAACCAGAGATTACACAAATGATATCCTGTACATCAAGGCCAGACCTAGCAAGACCGTTCTACAAGCGGCGAAAGGCACTCAAAAAGGAATTTAACCCTCTGACTCCCGCACCCTGTCCACCAGCATCCTGCACTGTCAACCATGCTAGCAAAGCAAAAACTGAAACCTTTGATTCCCTCACCTAATCCCCAGCTTCCTGCAGGAAGCTGGTGGATAGAGTGAGGGAGTCAAAGGGTTAAGTTTTCGCAGTTGGTGGAGAGGTGCAAGAGTCAAAGGGTTAATCACCAAGCTATGACACAACCCTGCAGTGATGTGGAAGTGGTGACGGGGACAGGCAGAGATGCTGCTGGAAGTCTCCATCAATGACTCTGTGTTTGTGGAGTGATGGTCGTCCAAACTTTGAGGTGGATGCAGTGCTCGTGTATTGCCACAGTCACAAAGCAAGCCTTTCCAGGGACATCACTCGTCATCATCATCATGTGCCCTGCCGCTTGGCGTTGGCGATCATGGCCCTCCATATGTTTCTATCCCTTGTCGCCGCAAGCATATCTTCCACCCTCTCTGTCTTCAGCCACCCTGCAAGTCCGTCCAATATTTTTCCCTGGGTCTACCTAGAGCTCTCTTTCCCTCCAGCTTTCCTGCTGTGACCAGGTACTCTAATTCCCCTTTTTTCATAAAATGGCCTATAGATGTTGGCTGTCTTTTCCTAATCTTCCGTATCAATGATCTTCTTGTGTTTGCCTCCATCTAGACTGTCTCGTTTGTTTTCTCTGCTGTCCAGGAACTTTTAACATTCTTCTAAAAAACCACATCTCGGCTGCCTCAATCTTGTTCTGGCTTTGCTTGTTGACTGTCCACGCCTCACAACCGTATAACAGTATCGGTTCTATGTAACATTCAAGAACTCTTTTCCTGGGACAGCACTGCTCTCCCCAAACGGGGAGGGGCGAATAAAGGACAGCCTGAACAAAGCCTGCCTCCTAGGTACCTGGTAGACAGACGCTTCAGCCTGGTCATCCGTCTCTGTGGTAAAAAAAAGTATAACCAAGAAAAGAAAGAAAACATGTCAAACTCGTGATATGCATGGAATGTCCACACCGTACTGGACAAAGATGACAGATCAGAATGACACACAGCCTTGATGGCCAGATGCTGGATAGCTATAAAATCGACATTGCTGCCTTAAGTGAGACCAGATTTGTGAGCCAAACCCAGCTGGGAGAAACTGGACAGGGCTACCTTCTACTGCACTGGGCAGCCCACAGACGATAAAAGACTGTCTGGTGTTGATTCGCCACGCGCACCAAGCTCTCACGAACATTGGACAGTCTATCTCATGTATCAAACATCACTGGGTAACTTCGCGAAATAATGAATCACAAGACAGGTCGATGTCTTTCAACCATACAGTTTTAAAATTTTCCAAATCAAACAAATCAAACATATATCATTTGTACAAAGTAAAAACGAATTTAAAAATCAAACCCAAAAAGACCAAAACAAAAAACAAACAAATAATAACCGCAACAACAACAATAACAAAAACACAAGCAATATTAGTGAAAACAGAGAGACAAACAAAGAAATATACAGTCGACATATGTTCATACAAGATAGTACGCGCACTTCTAGTATTTCACATACATGTACGTGTGCATAATTCCTGAACATACTAAAAAATCAGTATGGACGAATGCATAAATAACATAACTAAACAAATGTAGCCAAAATTTAGTAAGGCAAAAATCCGATGAAAAGCAGTTTGAGCTTCCATGTTTCGAGATATGCAATTTTGGAATCACAATGAAGAGGAAAATAGTCCATGGTTATAAATCACTTGTAAGAATCAATAACGGTTTGATCAACTGACCAGATTACAACCCCACCAGCTGGCTCAATATGCACAGTACACACAAAAATCTATTTGGGTTTCAAGCGAGAGGCAGACCAAGGAAGACCTGTATGGAGGAGGTGTGTAGGAGCTTCGACGTCACACAGCAACGTTTCTTCTTTTCAGGTCGTTCAGCTGGCTACTGGACGTCAGCTCTTTCTCCCCGTGACCCTACAGTGGTGTATGTGGACAATAAAAGAACCAAGACGGGCACTCACGTTGGGTCGAAAGTTGGCAACTGATTCAAAACACTGAGTACAGATCTAGATGCTGGCTGACACAATGCAAGTGCTACATATCAGGTTACAATCAGACCACACACACACACAACACAACCACACACACACACAACACACACACACACACACACACAAACACACACACACATACACACACAACACACACACACACACATACACACACAACACACACACACACACACACACACACACACACAACACACACACACACACACACACCAACACACACAACACACACACACACACACACACACACCACACACACACACACACAGAAGGCTTTCTTTCAGTCATCGAGTAAGCAGCCTCATGCAGAATAAACCAAGCACCATTCACAAAATCAACTTCAGTCAAGCATAAGTCTGACAGACACCTTCCGCGTGAAATCATTTTACGCTCGGAGGCCATTCTCCCCGCACAACAGATGAACCTTCTGTCTCCAACATGATGCAGACAACAAGTTACACACACGGTGTGAACAACTTTCCACTGGCCGTTTTCAGTCTTCATACATACATGTATACATGTATAATAATATATATACATAGATAGATAGATAGATAGAATAGATAGATAGATAGATAGATAATAGATAGATAGATAGATAGATAATAGATAGACAATAGATAGATAGATAGATAGATAGATTTTTAAACCCCCGTTGGGATGCCGGGGGTTCTTTCAGTATATATAGTATTCCCACCTTCTGGAAATTCTGTGCTAGAAATTTCTCCTTTTCTGTCACTCTCTTTGTTTCTACCTTGTTCCTTTGTTTTCTGTTATTTCTTCCTGTAATTTTTCTGTCTTGCTGATCCATTCACCTGTATGTGTTCGATAAAGTCTAACATTCTCTTAGGATTGATAATTGGATACATGTATTAAGTGCATTTCTGGCTCTAGGGAAACGAGATATGCAGAAGCAATTTTATGCAATTTGGACCCATTTATATATATATATGCTTTACTGTGTTTAGTTATGTTTGAATTTGCATTCAGATGTATTTTTTAAATCCTCTGTATGATAAATACGACGGAGTAGTCAACGCCAGGGGCATCTCCTTAGATTATGTGTACGAATGCATTGATATGTGTGCTTAATTTTTTGTTTTGTTTTTTGTTTGTTTGTTTGTTGTAGTACTGTTTGTGCGTTTGAAACGGTTACAGCTGTGATATGGCTCTACGCAGTCGGTTGGGGTCTAAAAAAAATAACAAAAACAATTTTCATTTAAACAAGATGTGCCCCATCCATCATCCCGTGGGGACGCCAGGTGGGGGGGGGGGGGGGGGAACTCTTTCAAGATATAATCCTCAAGCCAGTGACAGGAAGGAGCGACAACCATCCTCTGTACGGAGTGCAGCAACTGGTCCTGAAGAGGCTTCACCATGGCCACAACCAGCTACACGCTGGTCAGTTCCAGTTTCAGTTTCTCAAGATGACGTCTCTGCGTTTGGATTGAATTCCATATGCACTCACGTCACAGGTGCCATGTGATGGATAAGATCCAGAATGATTACGGCACATGCCTTTAAGCCTGCACATAAACCCATGAGCTGGCCAGGTCCTAAGGTCCTACCTAGATAGTTTCTTAACCCTGAGGTCGTAGGGGAGTGAGGTGGCAGAGACCTCAACTTTTCCCGAGGCCAGCACCACGAGGGCGGCGCCCATCCCCTCTCCCTCGTTTCAAATTCATATTCGATTTTTTTTAACTAACTGGACTTCAAGGGGTGGGACCTGGGAAATCAACCTTTATCTCCAATGATTTTTACCAAGGCAGTCGGTCACAACCAGCACAAGGCACATATTGCAGGGATGTCACCTGTATCAAGTGTTAGCGACAAGAGCGACATCTCCTCTGACCACCAATCTCTATGGCAGCCTGCAGGAACTGGGAAATACGGACATGTTCATCGCCAGATGTGTGTGGCCTGCCTGACCTCGCTGAGGGCGAATGAATGAAGGAGGATAATGAACAGTTGTAACAACTTCTGGACAATCTGTACAAGAAATTTCGTCTTTTGCTATTAGTGTTACTCTCTTTGTTTCTACCTTTCTGTTTTCTGTCTATCGTGTCTTCCTTTCTGTTTTCTGTCTATCGTGTCTTCCTTTCTGTTTTCTGTCTATCGTGTCTTCCTTTCTGTTTTCTGTCTATCGTGTCTACCTTTCTGTTTTCTGTCTATCGTGTCTTCCTTTCTGTTTTCTGTCTATCGTGTCTTCCTTTCTGTTTTCTGTCTATCGTGTCTTCCTTTCTGTTTTCTGTCTATCGTGTCTTCCTTTCTGTTTTCTGTCTATCGTGTCTTCCTTTCTGTTTTCTGTCTATCGTGTCTTCCTTTCTGTTTTCTGTCTATCGTGTCTTCCTTTCTGTTTTCTGTCTATCGTGTCTTCCTTTCTGTTTTCTGTCTATCGTGTCTACCTTTCTGTTTTCTGTCTATCGTGTCTACCTTTCTGTTTTCTGTCTATCGTGTCTTCCTTTCTGTTTTCTGTCTATCGTGTCTTCCTTTCTGTTTTCTGTCTATCGTGTCTTCCTTTCTGTTTTCTGTCTATCGTGTCTTCCTTTCTGTTTTCTGTCTATCGTGTCTTCCTTTCTGTTTTCTGTCTATCGTGTCTACCTTTCTGTTTTCTGTCTATCGTGTCTTCCTTTCTGTTTTCTGTCTATCGTGTCTTCCTTTCTGTTTTCTGTCTATCGTGTCTTCCTTTCTGTTTTCTGTCTATCGTGTCTTCCTTTCTGTTTTCTGTCTATCGTGTCTTCCTTTCTGTTTTCTGTCTATCGTGTCTTCCTCTCTGTTTTCTGTCTATCGTGTCTTCCTCTCTGTTTTCTGTCTATCGTGTCTACCTTTCTGTTTTCTGTCTATCGTGTCTTCCTTTCTGTTTTCTGTCTATCGTGTCTTCCTTTCTGTTTTCTGTCTATCGTGTCTTCCTTTCTGTTTTCTGTCTATCGTGTCTACCTTTCTGTTTTCTGTCTATCGTGTCTTCCTTTCTGTTTTCTGTCTATCGTGTCTTCCTTTCTGATTTCTTTCTATTGTCTCTTCCTTTCAAACTGTATACCTGTCTTATCGGTCCATTCACTTGTTTGTTTGTTTGTTTGTTTATTTGATTTTTCAAGAAAATATTCCACCTTGAAAAAGTAAAGAAACGATAACATCATCATCATCATCAGGTGCACTGCCGCATGGCGTTGGCGACCATGGACTTCCAACCATCTCTATCTCTCGTTGCCCCAGCATCTCCCCCACCCTCTTCATCCCCAGCCACTCTGCAAGTCCGTCCAGCATTCTCTTCCTGGGTCTACCTGATGCTCTCTTTCCCTCCAGCTTTCCCGTTGTGACCAGGTGCTCCAAATCCCCCTTCCTCATAAAATGGCCTATAAATGTTGCTTGTCTTTTCCTAAGCTTCCTTATGAGTGATCTACTTGTGTCTGCCTCCATCAAGACTGTCTCGTTTGTTTTCTTTGCTGTCCATGGAACTTTCAACATTCTTCTGAGAAACCACATCTCGGCTGCCTCGATCCTGCTCTGGCTTTGCTTGCTGACTGTCCACGCCTCGCATCCCTACAACAGTATTGGTTCTATATAACATTCAAGGACTCTCTTTCTGATGTTAATTGATAGGCATTTGTTGGTAAGAATGCTTGTCATCTTCTTGAATGCTGTTTTGGCTTGGCCGATTTTGCCAGCTATTTCCGATGTGCATCTGCCGTCTGATGAAATGACCGTTCCCAGGTATTTGAACTTATTAACCTGTGTCAAGGTTGTGCCATTTGCTGCTATTTTGCAGGAGGGGATTTCACGATAACATATGCAAAGGAAACGTCTAAATTTTAAACGTCAACAGCTTCTTTAAACCTACGACATCGCCAGCAAAAAGATCAGAAAGGAGAGACAGAGACACAGGTATACAGTAGATAGAGACACATGTATACAAGAGACAGAGACACACAGGTATACAAGAGATAGAGACACATGTATACAAGAGACAGACACACAGGTATACAAGAGACAGAGACACACATGTATACAAGAGACAGACACACAGGTATACAAGAGATAGAGACACAGGTATACAAGAGACAGACACACATGTATACAAGAGACAGACACACAGGTATACAAGAGACAGAGACACACAGGTATACAAGAGACAGAGACACAGATATACAAGAGATAGAGACACAGGTATACAAGAGACAGAGACACAGGTATACAAGAGACAGAGACACAGATATACAAGAGACAGAGACACACAGGTATACAAGAGATAGAGACACATGTATACAAGAGACAGACACACAGGTATACAAGAGACAGACACACAGGTATACAAGAGACAGACACACATGTATACAAGAGACAGACACACATGTATACAAGAGACAGAGACACAGGTATACAAGAGACAGACACACAGGTATACAAGAGACAGACACACAGGTATACAAGAGACAGACACACAGGTATACAAGAGACAGACACACAGGTATACAAGAGACAGACACACAGGTATACAAGAGACAGAGACACAGGTATACAAGAGACAGACACACAGGTATACAAGAGACAGAGACACAGGTATACAAGAGACAGAGACACAGGTATACAAGAGACAGACACACAGGTATACAAGAGACAGACACACATGTATACAAGAGACAGAGACACAGGTATACAAGAGACAGACACACAGGTATACAAGAGACAGACACACAGGTATACAAGAGACAGACACACATGTATACAAGAGACAGACACACAGGTATACAAGAGACAGACACACAGGTATACAAGAGACAGAGACACACAGGTATACAAGAGACAGACACACATGTATACAAGAGACAGACACACATGTATACAAGAGACAGAGACACAGATATACAAGAGATAGAGACACAGATATACAAGAGACAGAGACACAGATATACAAGAGACAGACACACAGGTATACAAGAGACAGAGACACAGGTATACAAGAGATAGAGACACAGGTATACAAGAGACAGAGACACAGGTATACAAGAGACAGACACACAGGTATACAAGAGACAGAGACACAGGTATACAAGAGACAGACACACAGGTATACAAGAGACAGAGACACAGGTATACAAGAGACAGACACACAGGTATACAAGAGACAGAGACACAGGTATACAAGAGACAGAGACACAGGTATACAAGAGACAGAGACACAGATATACAAGAGACAGAGACACAGATATACAAGAGACAGAGACACAGATATACAAGAGACAGAGACACAGGTATACAAGAGATAGAGACACAGGTATACAAGAGACAGAGACACAGGTATACAAGAGACAGACACACAGGTATACAAGAGACAGAGACACAGGTATACAAGAGACAGACACACAGGTATACAAGAGACAGACACACAGGTATACAAGAGACAGAGACACAGGTATACAAGAGACAGAGACACAGGTATACAAGAGACAGAGACACAGATATACAAGAGACAGAGACACAGATATACAAGAGACAGAGACACAGATATACAAGAGACAGAGACACAGGTATACAAGAGACAGAGACACAGATATACAAGAGACAGAGACACAGATATACAAGAGATAGAGACACAGATATACAAGAGACAGACACACAGGTATACAAGAGATAGAGACACAGGTATACAAGAGACAGAGACACAGATATACAAGAGACAGAGACACAGGTATACAAGAGACAGAGACACAAATATACAAGAGACAGAGACACAGATATACAAGAGACAGAGACACAGGTATACAAGAGACAGAGACACAGATATACAAGAGACAGAGACACAGGTATACAAGAGACAGAGACACAAATATACAGAGACAGAGACACAGATATACAAGAGAAAGAGACACAGGTATACAAGAGATACAGACACAGATATACAAGAGAAAGAGACACAAATATACAAGAGACAGAGACACAGATATACAAGAGACAGAGACACAAATATACAAGAGACAGAGACACAGATATACAAGAGACAGAGACACAGGTATACAAGAGACAGAGACACAGATATACAAGAGACAGAGACACAGATATACAAGAGACAGAGACACAAATATACAAGAGACAGAGACACAGATATACAAGAGACAGAGACACAGTTATACAAGAGACAGAGACACAGACATACAAGAGACAGAGACACAGGTATACAAGAGACAGAGACACAGATATACAAGAGACAGAGACACAGATATACAAGAAATAGAGACACAGGTATACAAGAGATAGAGACACAGGTATACAAGAGACAGAGACACAGGTATACAAGAGAAAGAGACACAGATATACAAGAGACAGAGACACAGATATACAAGCGACAGACACACAGGTATACAAGAGACAGAGACACAAATATACAAGAGACAGAGGCACAGATATACAAGAGACAAGAGACACAGACATACAAGAGACAGAGACACAGATATACAAGAGACAGAGACACAGATATACAAGAGACAGAGACACAGATATACAAGAGACAGAGACACAGGTATACAAGAGACAGAGACACAGGTATACAAGAGATAGAGACACAGGTATACAAGAGACAGAGACACATGTATACAAGAGACAGAGACACAGGTATACAAGAGACAGAGACACAGGTATACAAGAGATAGAGACACAGGTATACAAGAGACAGAGACACAGATATACAAGAGACAGAGACACAGGTATACAAGAGATAGAGACACAGGTATACAAGAGACAGAGATACAGACATACAAGAGACAGAGACACAGACATACAAGAGACAGAGACACAGATATACAAGAGACAGAGACACAGATATACAAGAGACAGAGACACAGATATACAAGAGACAGAGACACAGGTATACAAGAGACAGAGACACAGGTATACAAGAGATAGAGACACAGGTATACAAGAGACAGAGACACATGTATACAAGAGACAGAGACACAGGTATACAAGAGACAGAGACACAGGTATACAAGAGATAGAGACACAGGTATACAAGAGACAGAGACACAGATATACAAGAGACAGAGACACAGGTATACAAGAGATAGAGACACAGGTATACAAGAGACAGAGATACAGACATACAAGAGACAGAGACACAGACATACAAGAGACAGAGACACAGATATACAAGAGACAGAGACACAGATATACAAGAGATAGAGACACAGATTATATACAAGAGACAGAGACACAGATATACAAGAGACAGAGACACAGATATACAAGAGACAGAGACACAGATATACAAGAGACAGAGACACAGATATACAAGAGACAGAGACACAGATATACAAGAGACAGAGACACAGATATACAAGAAACAGAGACACAGATATACAAGAGACAGAGACACAGATATACAAGAGACAGAGACACAGATATACAAGAGACAGAGACACAGGTATACAAGAGACAGAGACACAGGTATACAAGAGACAGAGACACAGGTATACAAGAGATAGAGACACATGTATACAAGAGACAGAGACACAGATATACAAGAGACAGAGACACAGATATACAAGAGATAGAGACACAGGTATACAAGAGATCGAGACACAGGTATACAAGAGACAGAGACACATGTATACAAGAGACAGAAACACAGGTATACAAGAGACAGAGACACAGATATACAAGAGACAGAGACACAAGTATACAAGAGACAGACACACAGGTATACAAGAGACAGACACACAGGTATACAAGAGACAGAGACACAGATATACAAGAGACAGAGACACAGATATACAAGAGACAGAGACACAGGTATACAAGAGACAGAGACACAGGTATACAAGAGACAGAGACACAGGTATACAAGAGACAGAGACACAGGTATACAAGAGACAGAGACACAGGTATACAAGAGACAAAAGCACGGGTATACAGGGTACTTTCACTGGGTTACCGGGTGGACAGCAATCAGGTGTGTCAGTGTCAACACCAAGTCACTGCTCCACTGCATGTATCCAATTAAGTCACGGTTCTCTGTTCTTTCTGATTCTCCACTGACCTTAAGAGGGGTGTCCACTTACATGGTAAAAAGCGTCACAGGCTGCATTCAGATGAAAGACGGGGGTGAGGAGTGGGGTGGTGGTGGAGGACGATGGAAAAACAAAAAGGAAAGATGAAAGAGAGGGAGGGAAACCGGAGGACAGACGGGAGGGAGAGAAGGGATAAGGGAGGGAGAGAGAGGGGGAGAGAACGAGAGAAGTAGAACACGACCAGGAACTGTTCTTTTCCGAAAGCAATAGCAATGTAAGTAACAGTTTTTGTTAAATCATACAGTA
>CM060315.1:39807161-39809661 GCA_030674185.1 Monoplex corrugatus | reverse complement strand
CAGTAACAAGTACAACATAGCCTGAAACACATGATCCTAAGAAAGAGAAAATCCTAAGAGAGGAGAGAGACATACAGAGACAGACAGAGACAAGAGAGCAGAAGACAGAAGAGAAGAGACAGAGGAAAGAAGAAGAGAGAGAGAGACAGAGAGAGAGAACAGAGAGAGAGAGAGAGAAGAGAAGAAAGAGAAGAGAAAGAAAGAAAGAAGAGAGAGAGAGAGAGAGAGAGAGAGAGAGAGAGAGAAGAGAGAGAGAGAGAGAGAGAGAGAGAGAGAGAGAGAGAGAGAGAACGTGATATCTAATTTACAATAGTAGAAGTTATTAGCGAAAATCAGTTTTTCAAACTTGCCATTGCTAATCCAGATATATACCCTGAACCAAAAGGCTCTGATGAACAAACACATGAGTGAATCAGTAGTATAGAATACTGACACAACATCTTAGGTAATCAAACAGTGACAGCATTGTGCTGTCCATTGAGACAGGTAGCAGGAGAGACACAGGTAAGAAAACAGTAATTACTCTGTGTGTGTGTGTGTGTGTGTGTGTGTGTGTGTGTGTGTGTGTGTGTGTGTGTGTGTATGTGTGTGTATGTGTGTGTGTATGTGTGTATGTATCTGTATGTGTGTATGTGCGTGTATGTGTGTATGTATGTGTGTGTATGTGTGTGTGCGTGCGTGTGTGTATGTTTGTGTGTGTGTGTGTGTGTGTGTGTGTGTGTGTGTGTGTGTGGTGAGCACGCGTGAGTGAGACAGAAGCGGAAAGAGAGAGTGAGTAAAAGAGAAAACGTGTGCGTAAAAAAGAGAATGTGTGCGTAAAAAATAGAGTGCGCGTGCGTAAAGAGAGAGAGAGAGAGAGAGAGAGAGAGAGAGAGCGTGCATAAAAAAGCGAGAGCGCGTGCATAAAAAAAGAGAGAGTGCGCGTGCGTAAAAAAAATAGAGCGCGTGCATAAAAAAGAGAGAGCGCGTGCATAAAAAAGCGAGAGCGCGTGCATAAAAAAGCGAGAGCGCGTGCATAAAAAAAGAGAGAGTGCGCGTGCGTAAAAAAAATAGAGCGCGTGCATAAAAAAGAGAGAGCGCGTGCGTAAAAAAGAGAGAGCGCGTGCGTAAAAAAGAGAGAGCGCGTGCATAAAAAAGAGAGAGCGCGTGCGTAAAAAAAATAGAGCGCGTGCATAAAAAAGAGAGAGCGCGTGCATAAAAAAAATAGGGTAGAGCGCGTGCATAAAAAAGAGAGAGCGCGTGCATAAAAAAGAGAGAGCGCGTGCATAAAAAAAATAGAGCGCGTGCATAAAAAAGATGAGAGCGCGTGCATAAAAAAATAGAGCGCGTGCATGAAAAAGAGAGAGCGCGTGCATAAACAAGAGAGAGCGCGTGCATAAAAAAATAGAGCGCGTGCATAAAAAAGAGCGAGAGCGCGTGCGTAAAAAAAATAGAGCGCGTGCATAAAAAAGAGAGAGCGCGTGCATAAAAAAAGTAGAGCGCGTGCATAAAAAAGAGAGAGCGCGTGCATAAAAAAGCGAGAGCGCGTGCATAAAAAAAGAGAGAGTGCGCGTGCGTAAAAAAAATAGAGCGCGTTCATAAAAAAGAGAGAGCGCGTGCGTAAAAAAGAGAGAGCGCGTGCGTAAAAAAGAGAGAGCGCGTGCATAAAAAAGAGGAGAGCGCGTGCGTAAAAAAAATAGAGCGCGTGCATAAAAAAGAGAGAGCGCGGCGTAAAAAAATAGTAGAGCGCGTGCATAAAAAAGAGAGAGCGCGTGCATAAAAATAGTAGAGCGCGTGCATAAAAAAGAGAGAGCGCGTGCATAAAAAAAGCGAGAGCGCGTGCATAAAAAAAGAGAGAGTGCGCGTGCGTAAAAAAAATAGAGCGCGTTATAAAAAAAGAGAGAGCGCGTGCGTAAAAAAGAGAGAGCGCGTGCGTTAAAAAAGAGAGAGCGCGTGCATAAAAAAGAGAGAGCGCGTGCGTAAAAAAAATAGAGCGCGTGCATAAAAAAGAGAGAGCGCGTGCATAAAAAAAATAGAGCGCGTGCATAAAAAAGAGAGAGCGCGTGCATAAAAAAGAGAGAGCGCGTGCATAAAAAAATAGAGCGCGTGCATAAAAAAGAGAGAGCGCGTGCATAAAAAAAATAGAGCGCGTGCATGAAAAAGAGAGAGCGCGTGCATAAAACAAGAAGAGAGCGCGTGCATAAAAAATAGAGCGCGTGCATAAAAAAGAGAGAGCGCGTGCGTAAAAAAAATAGAGCGCGTGCATAAAAAAAGAGAGAGCGCGTGCATAAAAAAAGTTAGAGCGCGTGCATAAAAAAGAGAGAGCGCGTGCATAAAAAAGCGAGAGCGCGTGCATAAAAAAGAGAGAGTGCGCGTGCGTAAAAAAAATAGAGCGCGTTCATAAAAAAAGAGAGAGCGCGTGCGTAAAAAAGAGAGAGCGCGTGCGTAAAAAAGAGAGAGCGCGTGCATAAAAAAGAGAGAGGCGCGTGCGTAAAAAAAATAGAGCGCGTGCATAAAAAAG
>CM060315.1:39784661-39792161 GCA_030674185.1 Monoplex corrugatus | reverse complement strand
CCTACTACAGACATTCCTACTACAGACATCCCTACCACAGACATTCCTACCACAGATATCCCTACCACAGACCTTCCTACTACAGACATTCCTACAACAGACATTCCTACTACAGACATTCCTACTACAGACATCCCTACCACAGACCTTCCTACTACAGACCTGCCTACTACAGGCATTCCTACTACAGGCATTCCTACTACAGACATTCCTACTACAGACCTGCCTACTACAGACATTCCTACTACAGACATTCCTACTACAGACATCCCTACTACAGACATTCCTACCACAGACATTCCTACTACAGACATTCCTACTACAGACATTCCTACTACAGACATTCCTACTACAGGCATTCATACTACAGACAACCCTACCACAGACCTGCCTATTACAGACATCCCTACTACAGACATTCCTACTACAGACATCCCTACCACAGACCTTCCTACTACAGATCTGCCTACTACAGACATTCCTACTACAGACCTGCCTACTACAGACATCCCTACCACAGACATTCCTACTACAGACATCCCTACACATACATTCCTACTACAGACATTCCTACTACAGACATTCATACTACAGACCTGCCTACTACAGACATTCCTACTACAGACTTGCCTACTACAGACATCCCTACCACAGACATTCCTACTACAGACCTGGCTACTACAGACATTCCTACTACAGGCATTTCTACTACAGACATTCCTACTACAGACATCCCTACCACAGACATCCCTACCACAGACATTCCTACTACAGACATTCCTACTACAGACATTTCTACTACAGACATCCCTACCACAGACATCCCTACTACAGACATCCCTACTACAGACATTTCTACTACAGACATCCCTACTACAGACATCCCCACTACAGACATCCCTACCACAGACATTCCTACTACAGACCTGGCTACTACAGACATTCCTACTACAGACATTTCTACTACAGACAGTCCTACTACAGACATCCCTACCACAGACATCCCTACTACAGACATTTCTACTACAGACATTCCTACTACAGACATACCTACCACAGACATTTCTACTACAGACATTTCTACTACAGACATCCCTACTACAGACATTTCTACTACAGACATTTCTACTACAGACATCCCTACTACAGACATTTCTACTACAGACATTTCTACTACAGACATTTCTACTACAGACATCCCTACTACAGACATCCCTACCACAGACATTCCTACTACAGACATCCCTACCACAGACCTTCGTACTACGGACATCCCTACCACAGACATTCCTACAACAGACATTCCTACTACAGGCATTCCTACTACAGACATTCCTACTACAGACATTCCTACTACAGACATTCCTACTACAGACATCCCTACTACAGACATCCCTACCACAGACATTCCTACTACAGACATCCCTACCACAGACCTTCGTACTACGGACATCCCTACCACAGACATTCCTACAACAGACATTCCTACTACAGGCATTCCTACTACAGACATTCCTACTACAGACATTCCTACTACAGATATTCCTACTACAGACATTCCTACTACAGACATTCCTACTACAGACATCTCTACTACAGACCTGCCTACTACAGAATTCCTACTACAGCCTGCCTACTACAGACATCCCTACTACAGACATTCCTACTACAGACATTCCTACTACAGACATTCCTACTACAGGCATTCCTACCACAGATGCCCCTACTACAGACATTCCTACTACAGGCATTCCTATCACAGATGCCCTACTACAGACATTCCTACTACAGACATTCATATCACAAATGCCCCTACTACAGACATTCCTACTACAGACATTCCTACTACAGGCATTCCTACCACAGATGCCCCTACTACAGACATTCCTACTACAGACATTCCTACTACAGACATTCCTACCACAGTTGCCCCTACTACAGACATTCCTACTACAGGCATTCCTACCACAGATGCCCCTACTACAGACATTCCTACTACAGACATTCCTACTACAGGCATTCCTACCACAGATGCCCCTACTACAGACATCCCTACCACAGACATTCCTACTACAGACATTCCTACTACAGACATCACTACCACAGACCTTCCTACTACAGATATTCTTACTACAGACATTCCTACTACAGACATCCCTACCACAGACCTTCCTACTACAGATATTCCTACTACAGACATTCCTACTACAGACATCCCTACCACAGACCTTCCTACTACAGACATTCCTACTACAGACAGTCCTACTACAGACATCCCTACTACAGACATCCCTACCACAGACATTCCTACTACAGATCTTCCTACTACAGACATCCCTACCACAGACCTTCGTACTACGGTCATCCTACCATAGACCTTCCTACTACAGACATTCCTACTACAGACATTCCTACTACAGACATTCCTACTACAGACATTCCTACTACAGATATTCCTACTACAGACATTCCTACTACAGACATCTCTACTACAGGCATTCTTACTACAGACATTCCTACTACAGACATTCCTACTACAGGCATTTCTACTACAGACATTCCTACTACAGACCTTCGTACTACTGACATTCCTACTACAGACATCCCTACTACAGACATTCCTACTACAGACATCTCTACTACAGGCATTCCTACTACAGACATTCCTATTACAGATAGTCCTACTACAGGCATTTCTACTACAGACCTATGTACTACTGACATTCCTACTACAGACTTCCCTACTACAGACATTCCTACTACAGGCATTCCTACTACAGACATCCCTACCACAGACATGCCTTCTACAGACCTGCCTACTACAGACATTCCTACTACAGGCATTCCTACTACAGACATTCCTACTACAGGCATTCCTACTACAGACATTCCTACTACAGACATCCCTGCTACAGACCTGTCTTCTACAGACATTCCTACTACAGACATTCCTACTACAGACATCCCTACCACAGACCTTCCTACTGCAGACATTCCTACTACAGACATTCCTACCACAGACATCCCTACCACAGACCTTCCTACTACAGACATTCCTACAACAGACATTCCTACTGCAGACATTCCTACTACAGACATTCCTACCACAGACATCCCTACCACAGACCTTCCTACTACAGATATTCCTACTACAGACATCCCTACCACAGACCTACCTACTACAGACATTCCTACTACAGACATCCCTACCACAGACCTGCCTACTACAGATATTCCTACTACAGACATTCCTACTACAGACATCGCTATTACAGACATTCATACTACAGATATTCCTACTACAGACATCCCTACCACAGACCTGCCTACTACAGACATTCCTACTACAGACATCCCTACCACAGACCTGCCTACTACAGATATTCCTACTATAGACATTCCTACTACAGACATCGCTACTACAGACATTCCTACCACAGACATCCCTACCACAGACCTTCCTACTACAGACATTCCTACTACAGACATTCCTACTACAGACATTCCTACCACAGACCTTCCTACTACAGATATTCCTACTACAGATATTCCTACTACAGACATTCCTACTACAGATATTCCTACTACAGACATCCTTACTACAGACCTGCCTACTACAGACATTCATACTACAGACCTGCCTATTACAGACATCCCTACCACAGATATTCCTACCACAGACATCCCTGCCACAGACATTCCTACTACAGACCTGCCTACTACAGACATTCCTACTACAGACATCCCTACTACAGACATTCGTACTACAGGCATTCCTACTACAGACCTGCCTTCTACATACCTGCCTTCTACAGACATTCCTACTACAGACATTCCTAATACAGGCATTCCTACTACAGACATTCCTACTACAGACATTCCTACTACAGATATTCCTACTACAGACATTCCTACTACAGACATTCCTACTACAGACATCTCTACTACAGACCTGCCTACTACAGAATTCCTACTACAGCCTGCCTACTACAGACATCCCTACTACAGACATTCCTACTACAGACATTCCTACTACAGACATTCCTACTACAGGCATTCCTACCACAGATGCCCCTACTACAGACATTCCTACTACAGGCATTCCTATCACAGATGCCCCTACTACAGACATTCCTACTACAGACATTCATATCACAAATGCCCCTACTACAGACATTCCTACTACAGACATTCCTACTACAGGCATTCCTACCACAGATGCCCCTACTACAGACATTCCTACTACAGACATTCCTACTACAGACATTCCTACCACAGATGCCCCTACTACAGACATTCCTACTACAGGCATTCCTACCACAGATGCCCCTACTACAGACATTCCTATTACAGACATTCCTACTACAGGCATTCCTACCACAGATGCCCCTACTACAGACATTCCTACTACAGGCATTCCTACCACAGACCTTCCTACTACAGATATTCCTACTACAGACATCCCTACCACAGACCTTCCTACTACAGATATTCCTACTACAGACATTCCTACTACAGACATCCCTACCACAGACCTTCCTACTACAGATATTCCTACTACAGACATTCCTACTACAGACATCCTTACCACAGACCTTCCTACTACAGATATTCCTACTACAGACATTCCTACTACAGACATCCATACTACAGACATCCCTACCACAGACCTTCCTACTACAGATATTCCTACTACAGATATTCCTACCACAGACATTCCTACTACAGACATCCCTACCACAGACATCCATACTACAGACATTCCTACCACAGACATTCCTACTACAGACATTCCTACTACAGACATCCCTACCACAGACATTCCTACCACAGACATTCCTACTACAGACATCCCTACCACAGACATTCCTACCACAGACATCCCTACTACAGACATCCCTACCACAGACATTCCTACTACAGACATCCCTACCACAGACATTCCTACTACAGACATTCCTACTACAGACATTCCTACTACAGACAGTCCTACTACAGACATCCCTACTACAGACATCCCTACCACAGACATTTTTACTACAGACATTCCTACTACAGACATTCCTACTACAGACATTCCTACTACAGATCTTCCTACTACAGACATCCCTACCACAGACCTTCGTACTACGGACATCCCTACCACAGACCTTCCTACAACAGACATTCCTACTACAGGCATTCCTACTACAGACATTCCTACTACAGACATTCCTAATACAGACCTGCCTACTACAGACATATCTACTACAGACATATCTACTACAGGCATTCTTACAACAGACATTCCTACTACAGACATTCCTACTACAGGCATTTCTACTACAGACATTCCTACTACAGACCTTCGTACTACTGACATTCCTACTACACACTTCCCTACTACAGACATTCCTACTACAAGCATTCCTACTACAGATATCCCTACCACAGACCTGCCTTCTACAGACCTGCCTACTACAGACATTCCTACTACAGTCATTCCTACTACAGACATTCATACTGCAGGCATTCCTACTACAGACATTCCTACTACAGACATCCCTACTACAGACCTGCCTTCTACAGACATTCCTACTACAGACATTCCTAATACAGGCATTCCTACTACAGACAGTCCTACTACAGACATCCCTACTACAGGCATTCCTACTACAGACATTCCTACTACATACATCTCTACTACAGGCATTCTACTACAGGCATTCCTACTACAGACAGTCCTACTACAGGCATTCCTAATACAGACATTCCTACTACAGACCTTCGTATTACTGACATTCCTACTACAGACTTCCCTACTACAGACATCCATGCCACAGACCTTCCTACTACAGACATTCCTACTACAGACCTTCCTACAAAAGACATTCCTACTAAAGACATTCCTACTATAGACATCCCTTCTACAGACCTGCCTTCTACAGACATTCCTACTACAGAATCTCTACTACAGACAGTCCTACTACAGACATTCCTACTACAGACATTCCTACTGCAGACATCCCTACTACAGACAGTCCTACTACAGACCTTCCTAATACAGGCATTCCTACCACAGACATCCCTACTACAGACATTCCTACTGCAGACATCCCTACCACAGACATTCCTACTACAGACATTCCTACTACAGACATCCATACTACAGACCTGCCTACTCAGACATTCCTACTACAGACATCCCTACCACAGACATTCCTACTACAGACATTCCTACTACAGACATCCCTACTACAGACCTGCCTACTACAGACATTCCTACTACACACATCCCTACTACAGACATTCGTACTACAGGCATTCCTACTACAGACCTGCCTTCTACATACCTGCCTTCTACAGACATTCCTACTACAGACATTCCTAATACAGGCATTCCTACTACAGACATTCCTACTACAGACATTCCTACTACAGGCATTCCTACTACAGACATTCCTACTACAGACATTCCTACTACAGACATCTCTACTACAGGCATTCCTACTACAGACATTCCTACTACAGACATCTCTACTACAGAAATCCCTACTACAGGCATTCCTACTACAGACATCCCTACTACAGAAATCCCTACTACAGACAATCCTACTACAGACATTCTTACTAACCGAACGTTGGTATGGCTTACTGAATCTTTAAGATACGTATATGATGTTCTGTATGTGTATATATAATAATGATATTAATAATACTGATAATACCAATACTTACACTAATAACAGTATTTATGTGGCACTAAGTCTTGACTATTCAAATCAAAGCGCGCACACGCATCAGACGTATGCATGCGATCAACGCAAATCACCTTACAACACGAAGAAAAAAATCCCCACTCCCCCCCACACACACTGATGGAAAGAAGCAATTGCGGAATTCGTTTTAGGGAAAAGACGTGGATTTTCAAACTGGATTAAAAAGCAGAAAGGGTAGATGATAGACGAAGGGAGAATGGAAGTGTATTCCGGGCGAATGGTCCCGAAACAGCGAAAGAACGCTGGCCAACAGTTGATAATGTAAATCTAGGAACCTGAAGGGAAAGAGTATCTGAAGCTGAGCAGAGCGGACGGTGGGAGTTGGCGTATAAATATTGATGTTGTCACAAAGGTATGATGGGGCAGACTGGTGATTAGATTTTTAACGCAAGGTGGCCAGCTTATATTCAATTCCGTTCAAAGCAGGCAACCAGTGCAGAGAGCGAAGGAGAGGACTGACATGATTAAACTTTTTTTCTCTGAGGATAAGATGAGTACCTGAGTTCTGGATGTGTTGCAGACAGAGAAAAGAAGAAGGGGGTCAGGCACTAGCAGGTCTGCACACATGTTGATCTGGGACTGTGTAAAAATCTCTACTTTGCCATGTAGGTGTAAAAATCTCTACCTTTGCTATGCAGGTGTAAACATCTCTCCCCTTTGTCCAGTAGGTGTAAACATCTCTACCTTTGTCCAGTAGGTGTAAAAATCTCTCCCTTTGTCCAGTAGGTGTAAACATCTCTAC
>CM060315.1:39749661-39774661 GCA_030674185.1 Monoplex corrugatus | reverse complement strand
CACCAAGTTTTCTCCCCTTTCCACTAGACCTTCAGTGGAGGTGTCGGTGCTACTCTTTCCGATCAGACGATGAACCAAAGTCCCACGTGCAGCACGCACTCGGCTCACGTTAACCCCTTGACTCCCGCACCCCATCCACCAACTGCAAAAACGTGACTGTCTTCTTCACCCTATCCACCAGCTTCCTGCAGAAAGCTGGTGGATCGGGTGAGGGAGTCAGAGGGTTAAGTTTTTGTCTTGCTAGCATGGTTAGACAATGCAGGATGCTGGTGGACAGGGTGCTGGAGTCAAAAGGTTAACTATCTCACAGCAACAAAAGACTTGTCTCTGGCCAAAATCTGTTACACAAAAAATATACGTCCCTCCAGGGACGAAAACGGTGGCGCCGTAATATAGTGACGTGTTTCTCCCGGGTTGAGCAACCCGCAGTTCCACGTTGAAAAATTATGCTGTGACAACAACAAAACAAATCAAAAGAAAAAAATCAGATCCAAACTCAAGTACATGTGGGCATAATACGTAGATACATAATACTGATTCACCAAAAGCCATAACCCCTCCCCAAGGGGTGAAATTTGCAAACAAACATTACACATTTAAACGTAAGAAGAAATAAAAGAAGCAGAAGGGTAGTATTAGTAATATAGTAGTAGTAGTAGTACTAGTATTAACAGCAGTATTAGTAGCAGCAGTAGTAGAGTAGTAACTGAAGTAAAAGAACAAGAAAAAGAAGAAGAAGAAGAAGAGATGATGAGATGAGATGAGAGGAGGAGGAGGAGAATCCCCCTTGCATAACGCGAAGGAGATTCTTCTTCTAGCACAGCAGAGATAGTAGTATAGTGGTATGGTAGAAGAAGTAGTAATAGCAGTAGTAGTAGTAGTGAAGAAGCAAAGAAGGAAAACAAGGGTAGTAGTAGTAGCAGTAGTAGTAGTAGTAGCAGTACAGTAGAGTAAGTAGTAGTAGCAGTAGTAGTAGTAGCAGTAAGTACGTAGTAGTAGTAGCAGTAGATATGAGTAGTAGTAGTAGTAGTAGTAGTAGTAGAAGAAGCAAAAGGAAAAGAAGGTAGTAGTAGTAGCAGTAGTAGTAGTAGTATAGCAGTAGTAGTAGAGTAGCAGTAGTAGTAGAGTAGTAGTAGATAGATAGCAGTAGTAGTAGTAGTAGTAGTAGTAGAGTAGTAGAAGAAGCAAAAGGAAAAGAAGGGTAGTAGTAGTAGCAGTAGTAGAGTAGTAGTAGTAGTAGCAAAGATAGTAGTAGCAGTAGTAGTAGAGTAGTATGAGAAGCAAAAGGAAAAGAAGGGTAGTAGTAGTAGTAGCAGTAGTAGTAGCAGTGGTAGTAGCAGTAGTGGTAGTAAGAGAGTAGTAAGCAGTAGTATAGTAGTGGTAAGCAGTAGTGGTAGTAAGTATGTAGTATGTAGTAGTAATAGAAGAAAAGAAAAATGGGTAGTAGTAGCAGCAGCATATAGCTGCAGTAGCAGCAGTAGTAGTAGCAGTTGTAGTAGTAGTAGCAGTAGTAGTATAGTAATAGCAGTAGTAGTATAGTAGGAGTGAAGCAGTAGTTAGTAAACAGTAGTATAAGTAGTAGTAGTAGCAGTTGCAGTTGCAGTAGTAGTAGTAGTAGTAGTAGTAGAAGAGAAAAAAGAAAAAAGAAAGGTAGTAGCAGTAGCAATAGTGGTAGTAGTATAGTATAGTAGTAAGTAGTAGTAGTAGTATAGTAGTAGTAGTAGTAGTAGTAGTAGAGAAGAAAAAAGAAAAAGGGGTAGTAGCAGTAGCAATAGTGGTAGTAGTAGTAATAGTAGTAGTAGTAGTAGTAATAGTAGTAGTAGTAGTATAGTAGTAGTAGTAGTAGAAGAAATATAAAAAGGGGTAGTAGCAGAAGCAGTGGTAGTAGTGGTAGTGGTAGTAGTAATAGTAGTAGTTGTAGTCGTAGTAGTCGTAGTAGTAGTAGAAGAAATTGAAAAAGGGATGGTAGTAGTAGTAGTCGTGGTCGTCGTGGTCGTCGTAGTAGTAGTAGTAATAGTATACTGGTAGTAGAAGAAAAAGAAATAGAAAAAGGAGTGGTGGTAGTAGTAATAGTAATAGTAGTAGTAATAGTCGTAGTAGTAGTAATAATAGTAGTAGTAGTAAGTAGTAGTAGTAGTAGAAGAAGAAGAAGAAGAAAAAAAGAAAAAGAGGTAGTAGTAGTTGTAGTAGTAGTAGTGGTAGTAGCAGTAAAGTAGTAGTAGCAGCAGTATAGTAGATTAGTAGTAGTAGCAGCAGTAGTAGTAGGATTAGTATAGTAGTAGCAGTAGTAGTAGTAGTAGAAAAAAAATCGGCAGCAGAAGCAGTAGTAGTAATAGTAGAAGTAGAAGAGGAAGAAAAAGAAAAAGGGTAGTAGTAGAAATAGTAGTAGTAGTAGTAGTAGTATAATAGCAGCAGCAGCAGCAGGAAAAGTAGTAGAAGAAGAACAACAACAACAACAAATACAACAACAACAACAACAAAACAACACCTCCCTTCAAACTTTCAACGCCCACGAAAATAATGACAGCTGCTTTCTCTTCTCTCCCCTCCTCCCCCAAACACACACACACACACACACACACACACACACACACACACACACACACACACACACACCACACACACACACACACACACACACACACACACACACACACACACACACACACACGCGCGCACACACACACACACACACACACACACACACACACAACCAACACGTTTTAGCAGGACCAATGACTTAATGTTTTAATGGTCGTTGAAGTTGCTTCCAGGCTGACGCAGCATGGTGTCCAAGTTGTCGTCCCTCACAGGAGGCAAGGCTTTCTGCGGTCATTGGATTCATGAAAGGCTTCATTACATGTCCTTTTAAGACTGTGGAGAACTTGATTTAGACTGACAGGAGGTGTCTCTCTCTTTCTTTCTCTTGACCTATGTCTGTCTCTGTCTCTCCCTCTCTCTTCTGTCTGTCTGTCTCTGTCTCTCCCTCTCTCTTCACTCTGTCTGTCTGTCTGTCTCTGTTTCTCTGTCTCTGTCTCTCTCTGTGAGAAGCGCTGCGAGTCAGTACTCGTGTGTGTGTGTGTGTGTGTGTGTGTGTGTGTGTGTGTGTGTGTGTGTGTGTGTGTGTGTGTGTGTGTGTCTGTGTGTGTCTGTGTGTGTATGGTGCGTGCGTGTGTGTGTCGTCTGTGTGTCTATGTGCGTGTCTGTGCTTGTCTGTATATGTGTGTCTGTGTGTGTCTGTGTCTGTGTCTGTTTGTGTCTGTGTCTGCGTGAGTGCATGTGTACGTGTATGCGAGAGAGAGAGAGAGAGAGAGAGAGAGAAGAGAGAGAGAGACAGAGAGAGAGACAGAGAGAGAGACAGAAAAAAGACATACAGACAGAGAGAGACAGACACAGAGAGAGAAGTAGACAGACAGACAGACAGACAGACAGACAGACAGACAGATACACAGACAAGTTGGGTTTCTTTTTTCTGTGTTTATGCGTGAGTGTTTCTGCTCAGACAATTTACTAGATGGACCCCCCCCCCCCCCCCTTGCTAAAGTCAATACACAGCGCTTTGAAAAGAGCTGTCTGGACAGTAGGCCTAATAAATCCCTCTTAAAACACAGGAAAAAATACTGTCTTCATAATCATTTCAATTAATATTTGAAAAAAAAAAAGATTGCATTCATGATTTGAAGCTGAATGTAACAATGATAGATTATCTTTGGCAATTTAATGCTGTTTTCAAAAAACAATTTCTCCGATTCGATTCAAGCTCACAAAATTTGCCCTTTGATAAACCCGACCCCTGCTTTTAAACCTTTCAAACCAGACTTCAGTCGAACTGAATGTTCAAAATGTTTTGATCCAATTCCATTAAGAACATAAAAAGCTGTCCTTTGAACTCGCGTTACCATTTTACGGCCTTTTCTTTCAATCCACTGCATGCTGAACCATAGAAAATCGTCCTCTTCCATCTCAAGCTTGGAGGTTGCTCAAGAAGGATTCATCATACTCCAGACAATTCCATATGCGCTCCACCCAAATCTGCCAGCGATATCTGGTAGACTTTCCTGGACTTGCCATCTCGAAAACAACAATGACTTGACTTATTAAGCATAAACTATAACACATGCCGTCTTTCAATGATTTCGCATGTGCGTTCCGAAATGCTCCAGTTTTCGAGCGTTCCTATCATTTTCACATTGAATTATTCAGATGATACTTTTAATCCATTAAAATGCTTCTGATGTATGGAATCCAGCATAACTAAAAACCGACTGCAATTTCAATAATCATGTTCGTGAACAATTTTGTCATCAATCTTTTTTTTTTTTTTTTTTTTTTTTTTTTTGTAAAATGGCTGAATATTTGAAACATGTTTATCAGTACATGTGATATTACTGATGTAGAGACAAACTACTGGACAAACCACATATGTGACCTTGAAGAAACAGATGAAACACAACTTGAAGCGAGGACAGTGGTAGAGTGTCTTTTTAGTGAAAACATACTGTAAATGACGCCGAAAATTCCCGAAAAAGTGCTCATCACGCATCTGTCTCTAAACAACTTCATTCTTGGCGTTATTTTAGGTCTGTGTGGCCTTGACCTTTGCGCTACATCAGTCATTCGCCATCCTACAGTCCCTCTCTGACCCAAAAAGAGTTGTTTAAGATCCACCAGAAACAGCTGAGAAAATCTTGCTGACGTCTGTCTGTCTGTCTGTCTCTCTGTCCTCTCTCTCTGACTTTCCCTCACACACACACACAACACACACACCAAACAACACACACACACAACACACACACACACAACACACACACGCACACACACACACACGCACACACAACCACGCACACACACACACGCACGCACACACACACACACACCGCGCGTGCACACACACACACACACGCACACGCACAACACCACACACGCACGCACATCACGCACTCACGCATCACGCACACGCACACATGCAATCACGCACGCACACACGACGGCACGCCACACACACACACATACACACATACGCACACACACGCTTTCTTTATGGGTATGAAACAATGTCTCCCATGCCATCTACTTTCTCTTTATATTAAAGAAAGAAGATCGAATGAACAAACCACTAACTTTTCGCCCTGGTCTTCACATAAGCCACAGCCAATCCAGATGATTGATTTTCAAACGACATTTTGAGCCGAACTTGAAAATCCTGTAAAGGATTTCCTCTCAAAGTGGCCAGGCAATCTTTCATGGTGGATTTTCTGTTTTAATTAGAACTATTACTACTAGGACAAATGATTATAATCGTGAACGGTTCTGAGCCGTATTGAATTTGGGCGTGTTAGGGCGATTTTTTTAAAAATCCAGTTTTGAGGAAAAGCCATCGAGAGATTGGCGCAAGTTCTTTTAAGAATCACCACTTTCTCTCACTTTCACTTTCCTTCTTTATGTAAACGTGAACACATTCGGTTGTGTGTTTTGTGTTGTGTGTGTGTGTGTGTGTGTGTGGTGTGTGTGTGTGTGTGTGTGTGTGTGTGTGTGTGTGTGTGTGTGTGTGTGTGTGTGTGTGTGTGTGTGTGTGTGTGTGTGTGTGTGTGTCGTGTCGTGTTGTGTTGTGCCTGTGTGTGTGTATGATGTTGTGTGTGTGTGTGTAGTGGCGTGTGTGTGTGAACGTGCTTGTGTAATGGTAGGGGACAATTCGACGTGTACGGTAGTAGAAAGGGGACGTGTTTGTAATTTGGAGACGTCCCCAAAATACACAAATTGAAATTGGCTCAAAATCACAAAATAAGCTTAAATAATATACCATTGCGTATAAAATATGAACTACTATTCAAAAAAAAAAAAAGTCCCCTAATTACTACATATTTTGCTTGGAGTAATTTGGGGACGTCCTTTACTTACTACATCCCACTGACCCTGTTCTCACACAGATTGAGTCACACAGCTTTTCAGTCTTAGTCCGTTCAAAAGCGTATGTCTTTGGCTTCTTTACTGTCTGAGATTGATCTGTTGTTTTCTTTGTGGATTTCTGTCTGTTGTTATTGCTGTGTAAGTGCTGATGGTGTTATTGTTGCTATTTTACCATTTTCCTTTTAAAGAAAATAACAGATTTTGTTGTCTAGCACTGCCATTAATACATTTATTGACTGAATAATTTACATTCGTGTTGATTAATTTTATGGTGTTTTGTTTTAATAGTTTAATACACTTGGTTATTTTTTCATCAAATGCTGTCTGTGTGGCTTGATTTCAATTGTTAATTTATTCATTTAGTTATTTATTTATTTATTTATTGTTTTTGTTCGTATGTTTGTTTGTTTGTTTGTTTACGTATTTATGTATTCATTTATTTGTTTATATTATCACCCCCCCAGGATGACTTCATAAGTGCTTTCACCACAGACTACCTAACATCACACAGACATGTAAATAGCCTTGTCATGCTGTTAAGGGCACTTGAGATATACTGCTCTGAGTTTGGAGTTTGTTCATGAGGGGTTCGTTGCACTCTGACAATCCCTTATGCGCTCCACCAAATCTGCCATGTGCTGTCTGACAGACTAAGCCTGCGTAGAACTGTATGCGCTGACAAGGTCTTGAAATGGAGGTAGGTGGTGGTGGTGGTGACGGACAGCACCTATGAGACACTTGACTGACACTGCCAGAATGATTAAAACATAAAGATGGACAGTGAACTCGCCAGTTTTTTTTTTTTTATGTTGCGGGCTGGAAGTGGACTCGAGACATCAGACCTTGAGATCCAGGGTTCAGATCCAATAGCCAGCCAGCCTGCTCAAAAATGAGAGATAGAAATTGCACCCTAAACTACACTTACACACACACACACACACATACACACGCACACACACATGCACGCGCACACACACACATGCACGCACAGACGCACACACACGCACGCACGCACACTCACGCGCACAAACGCACGCGCATACACACACACGTACGCATGCACGCACCCACGCACACACGCACTTGATATTGAATCTTTCACGTACGCAAACCCTGTAAGGTAGCAAGATCTTCACAACAATACCGATGTAAAAGAAACAAAACAACAGAGAAGGAGCCAACCTACACGACCTTAAAGGTCTATTGGTTACCTTCGCGTCCATTTTCATTGACAACAAATATCTACATTGGAGGCCAACTCATGGAGATTAGAGTGTTTACGTCTCCGAGATGGAGGTAGACTGCTATATTGAAATATAAGCTTGCTCCTCCTCACGCTCCTCCGTTTGGTTCAGCAACACCGGGGAAATGGGAGGGACATGTGAGGGACGATTCCAATTGCGGGTTTCATTCCACTGATTCCCACCAAAGTTCTTTCCAATTGGTTCCTCCCGAATTCCCCCTCCCCCTTTGTTTCCCCCACCCTGAGTCCATCTCTTTGGTTCTCTCCCAAATCTCCACCCCACTGCTATTCCCCCTGAAGTTCTTTTCCATTTGTACCCCTCCCAACCGTTTCCATCTTTCTCTGAGCGTCCCTCCTCAAATTTCCTCTCAGTGCCCCCACTCCCCAAGATCTAACCCAGAGTTCCCTGTCTTAAGTAAACCCCTTCTCCCGCCCGACTCCCCTTCATTGGTTATCTTCTCCTGAAGTTCCCTTTCCCAAGTTCCCTTGTCTATAGATTCCTCCAATGTTCCCTCCCCTTGTTCTTCTTGCCTGAAGTTTCCTTTCCTTGTTTCTTTTTGAACTTCCCATCCGCTTGTTTACGCCTCCCAACCAACAGTTTCCTCCAATTTGTCTCTCCCAGAGAGTCTCTCTTCCCTCCCCCCATTAATTGTTTCTCCCTATTTTCCATTCTACTTGTACACCTCCCTTCCACTTAACTCAACTTGTATCCCTCCCTCTCTGCACCTTCCTTTAGGCTCCTTTAGGTTCCCTTCCACTACCTTCCCCCCTTCCAAAAGTTCCACCGAAGTTTCCTTCTTTTGTCTCTTTGTCCTATTCTTATTTCCCTTGCCCACCCTACCCTGAAGTTCACTCTCGCTTGTTTCCCCATTCCACCCCATTGTACCCTTACATTTGTCCATCTGCCAAACTCCCCCCCTCCTGAGAGTTCCCTCGCACTGGTTCTCCTCCAGTGTTTCCTCGATTACTTCCTCTCCAAGTCTTAAGTTCCCTCCCCTTGCTCTCCTTGCCCTGTAATTCCTTCCCCTTGGTTCTCCTTGAAGTTCCTTCCAACTTATCCTCTTTCCACCCCAAAATTGCATCCCATTTATACTCCTAATCATAATTTAAGGGCCACTTCTTCCTTCCTCTCTAATTTTAAGTTGAAATAATTGACAATGTTTAGAATTGATTCTATGTTTTATTTCATCATTTCCACACCTGTTTTGGAAAAAGAAATTAGCACAATGACCCATTAGTGAACAGCACATGCATTTAAAGGAACATCCCCCCCTTTTCAAAAAACAGAAAGTGTCAGATTTGGCCAATCTGTTTTCAATATCGCGTGTGTCCGCCCCGAGCCTGGATGCATGCTTCACAGCGCCGATGCATCGACCCCACAAGGGTACGGAGTGTGTCCTGAGGGATGGCCGCCCACTCGATCTGCAGGATGTCGACCAGCCTGGCCAGGGTGCCCGGTGGGGGGTGGTTGTCCCTGATGCGCCTCCCGAGCACATCCCAGAGGTGTTCAATTGGGTTCAGGTCAGGTGAGCACGCTGGCCAGGCCATACGGACGACTTCATGCTGCTCCAGGAAGTCGGTCACAAGGCGTGCTCGATGCGCAGGTGCATTGTCGTCCTGGAAGATGGCGCCTTGACCAAGGTCCACAAGCGCAGGCAGTGCCACGGCCGCCAGAACCTCGTCCCGGTACCGGACCCCGTTCAGGATGCCGTCAATGGGGAGCAGGGGGGTCCGGGTACCACGGCTCATGCCACCCCACACCATCACCGACCCGCCGCCGTACCGGTTATGCTCTTGGACAGTGGCGTCAGCGAACCTCTCCCCTTGACGTCGCCACACCCGAGCCCGGCCATCGTTAAAGGTCAGGGTGAACCTGGACTCATCCGAAAACAAGACCCGGCCCACTGTTGCCTTGTCCAGGTCACGTGCTCCCTGGCCCAGGTCATGCGGCGCACTCTGTTGACGGGTGACAGCACGGGTCGGACGGCCGGTCTCCGTGACCTCAAGTTTGCCTCATGTAGCCGTCTTCTCACCGTGCTGCAGCTGATGTTAGCACCTGTTGCGTCCCTCAGCTGACCCCTCAAGGTCACCGCAGTGGATGCCCTTTCCCTCAGGACGGAGAGGGCAAGGTAGCGGTCTTGCTGTCTTGTCGTTACTCTGGGTCGACCCGTGTGACGCCTTTCCTGGACTGCTCCAGTCTCATTGAAGCGCTCCAGCAGTCTCTGGATTGTGGAATGCGACACTTCAAGTCGTCTAGCAACTTCCCGCTGCGCTAGGCCTTCATCAAGCAGAGCGAGGGCTCTCCCCCGCTGCTCATCCGTCATCCGTCGTCTTGCAAGCATGGTTAAAACGAACCAAGAACGGGTCCTTTTTATCCTCGTCTGCGGGCAACTTTGGCTGGAGTAGTGTTCAAAAAGGGCTTGCCTTGCACGTGCAAAGCGAATTTTGTCGCTACCTTGCCTGCGTCGTCAGAGAGACCCTGCTGAAGATTCGACAATTTCGTGTGGAAATTGTCTTCCTTGGGCCGCCCATTGCAAATCGGCAAATCCCCAAACACGTGCCAAAAGGAAACTGCAATGTTGTCTGAGCTCTTATCCATTCAGTTACGGCAACGAATTGGAGAAAAGAGTAAGAGAAAATAGGTTATTTCTCCTTTCAAAAATTGACTCAAAAACGTTCTGGCCCTTCAATAATGACGTGTAGTATATCTCCCTGGTTCTCTCCCAAATTTCCACCCCGTGGTTCCCCTCCCAAATTCCCCTCTTCCCCCTACACACTACCTTTGTTTTCGTTCCTCTTAAAATCCTTCCCTCTTGGTCCACTTCCTTCCTATTTTGTACGCCTTTTTCTTTTTATTACCTCCACCTAGAGTTCTCTCCCATCGTGTCCTCCACCCTGAGTTCCTCCATTTTTTTTCTTCACCGAGAATTCCCTTCCTTTGGTGCTCTCCGAAGTGTCCACTCCAAAGTTATAGTTTGTCTTTTGTCTTTCTGTGTTACTTCCTGAAGTTCCCATCTATCTGTAACCCTCTCCCTTTAAAAAAAACAAAACAAAACAAAAAAAAACTTACCCCCGTTGTTCTTTCCCATTTGGATATTTTCTCCCCTTTCTTGAAGTTCCCTGGAAGAGCCTTTGCCTTATCCTCCCTGCCTGACGTTCTCTCCCCTTGTTTCCCCTTGAATTTCCCTCTCACTTGTCCCCCTCCTACTCCATTGCTTCTGCCAGACTTCCTACCGCCAACTTCCTTCTAAGTTCCCTCTTTTTGTTTTTCCTTTTAATCGTCACTTCCTTTGTCCCCATTCCCAGAGTTTTGACTTTTGTTCCCCCACCCAAATGTCCCTTCAATTGTTTCACCCTATTTAGAGTTCCCTCCCTCTGTTTACCCCCACCCAGAGTTCCCTCCTTCTGTTCCAACCCCCCCCCCCCCCCACTGGAGTTCCTTCCCTCTTTTTCTCTTTTCAACAAAAGTTCCTTTCCTTTATTTTCCTCCTCAACCAGAGTTCCCTCCCACTGTTTCAATTCCACCCAGAGTTCACTCCTTTTCTCCCCCCCCCATCCCCACTCCAACCAAGGACCTTCTGTTCTCCCCCACCCGGAGTTCTCTCTTCTGTTTCCCCCCACCCAGAGTTCCCCTCCCTTTATTACTCCCATCCAGAGTTCCCTCCTGCTGCTACCCCACCTGGAGTTCCCGCTGTCTGTTACCTCCCAGAGTCCCCCCCCCCCCTGTTTCTTCCCCACCAGAATTCTCGCCATCTGTTACCGCCCAGGAGTTCCCTCAGTCTGTTCCCCTCCACCTGGAATTCCCTCCTTCAGTTTCTTGCTCACCGGGTGTTCCCTCCCTCTGTATATTCCCCCCCCCCCCAAGTTCCCACTCTGTTTCACCCCACACAGAGCTCCCTTCCTCTTTTTAGCACACCCGGAGTTCCCTTCCACTGTTCCCCCATCCAGAGTTCCCTCCCTCTTCTCTCCACCCCTCCACCCAGATTTTCCTTTCACTGTTCCTCCTATCTGGAGTTCCTTCCCTCTGTTCTCCAACCCCCCCCCCCTCACATCTAGAGTTCCCTCCCTCCGTTCCCTTCCCTGAATGCCCTCCCTTTCTTACCCCCAAGTTCCCTTCCTCTGTTCCCCGCATCCAGCCCCTGAGTTCACTCACTCTGTTCCCGTCCCCGACCCCCCCCCCCCCAAGTTCCTTCCCTTTGTTCTACAGTCCCCCTCCCAGTTCCTTTCCAGTTTTCCCCCCATCCAGAATTCCCTCGCTCTGTTATCCCCCCTGGAGTTCCCTCCCTGTATTCTCCCACCCAGACTTCCCTCCTGCTGTTTCCCAACCTGAAGTTCCTGCTGTCTGTTATCTCCCGGAGTTCCCTCCCTCCGTTTCTTCCCCATACAGATTTCCCTCCATCTGTTACCGCCCTGGAGTTTCCTCAATCTGTTCCCCCCAACCAGAGTTCCCTCCATCTGTTCCCCCCACCCAGACTTCCCTCTCTCTGTTTCTCCCTCTCCAGGAGTTCCCTCCCTCCGTTCCCCCCCCCACACACCTGGAATTGCCTCTCTCTGTTCCCCCACGGATTTCTCTTCCTCTGTACCCCCCCCCCCTGGATTTCCTCACTGTTTCCCGCTCCTGAGTTCCCCACCCTCTGTTTCCCCCTATCCATAGTTCCCTCCTCTGTCCCCCCCCCCCCAACCTGAGTGTCCTCCCTCCCTCCCTCCCTCTATTCCCCTCCCCCAGCCCCTGAGTTCACTTACTCCGTCCCCGTCCCCCCCCCCCCCCGGAGTTCCCTCCCTCTGTTCTACTCCCCCTGGAGTTCCCGTCCTCTGTTCTACTCCCTCTGGAGTTTCCCGTCCTCTGTTCTACTCCCCCTGGAGTTCCCCTCCCTCTGTTCTACTCCCCCTGGAGTTCCCTCCATCCGTTCTACTCCTCTTCGAGTTCCATCCTTTTGTTTTACTTCCCCTGGAGTTTCCTCCCTCTGTTCCCCGCACCCCCTCGTGTTCCTTCCTTCTGTTCCCCATTCTCCCATCTGGAGTTCCCTCCCTCTGTTCTTCCCCACTCCGGAGTTATCTCCCTCGTTCGACCGGCCTCTGGAGTTCCCTCCCTCTGTTCTATCGCTCCCTGGAGTTCGCTCCCTCTCTTCTACTCCCCGAGTCCCCCCCCCCCCTCTGTTCTACCCCCTTGGAGTTCCTCCTCCTTTTCAACCCCCACCTGGATTTCCCTCCCTCTGTTCCCCACCCATCTGGAGTTCCCTCCCTCTGTTCTCCCCCCATCCAGAGTTCCCTCCCTCTGTTCTCCACACACACACACACACACACCCATCTGGAGTTCCCTCCCTCTGTTTTCCACCCACCTAGAATTTTTTTCTCCCTCTGTTTCCTGCACTCCACTCCACCCCCATCCCAAGTTCCCTCCCTCTGTTTCCCCCCCCCCCATCCAAAGTTCCCTCCCTCTGTTCTCACCCCCTATCTGGAGTTCCATCACTGTTCTCTCTCCCCCCCTCCAGAGTTGCCTCTCTCTGTTCTAGCAAGCAGCTTTTCGTCTCGGTTTCTCGGTTTTTCGTCTCGCTGGTTTCTAGTCTCGTTCTCGTTGTCCTCGTTGTCGTTCTCGTTGTTCTCGTTGTCCTCGTTGTCGTTCTCGTTGCGTTCTTCTCGTTGTCCTCGTTGTTCTCGTTGTCGTTCAAGTTGTCCTCGTTCTCGTTGTCGTTGTCGTTGTTCAAGTTGTCCTCGTCGTTCTCGTTGTCCTCGTTGTCGTTCAAGTTGTACTCGTTGTCGTTCAAGTTGTCGTTCTCGTTGTCCTCGTTGTCGTTCTCATTGTCCTCGTTGTTCTCGTTGTCGTTCTCGTTGTCCTCGTTGTCGTCCTAGTTGTCCTCTGTTGTTCTCGTTTGCTCGTTGTCGTTTTCGTTGTCCTCGTTGTCGTTCTCGTTGTCCTCGTTCTCGTTGTCCTCGTTGTCGTTTTTGTTGTCCTCGCTGTTGTCCTCGTTGTTTTCGTTGTTCAAGTTGTCCTCGTTGTCGTTCTCGTTGTCGTTCAAGTTGTCCTCGTTGTCCTCGTTGTTGTTCTCGATGTTGTTCTCGTTGTCGTTCTCGTTGTTCTCGTTGTATTCGTTGTCGTTGTCCTCGTTGTCCTCGTTGTTGTTCTCGTTGTCGTTCTCGTTGTTGTCGTTCTCGTTGTTGTTCTCGTTGTTCTCGCTGTCCTCGTTGTCCTCGTTGTTGTTCTCGTTGTCCTCGTTCTCGTTGTTGTCCTCGTTGTCGTTCTCGTAGTCCTCGTTGTTCTCGTTGTTGTTCTTGTTGTCCTCGTTGTCGTTCTCGTAGTCCTCGTTGTTGTTCTCGTTGTCGTTCTCGTTGTCATTCTCGCTCTTGTCGTCGTTGTCGTTCTTCTTGTTGTCGTCGTTCTTCTCGTTCTTCTCGTTGTCGTCGTTGTTCCTCTCGTCGTCGTCGTTGTTCTTCTCGTCGTTCTTCTCGTTGTTGTTGTTCTCATAGGTGTTGTTCTCGTTTTTGTTGTTCTAGTTGTTTTTTTGTTGTTGTTCTCGTTGTTGTTCTCGTTGTTGTTCTTGATGTTGTTCTCATTATCATCGTCGTTGTTCTTCTCGTTGTCGTTCTCGTTGTCATTATTGTTCTCGTTTTTCGTCGTTGCTCTTCTCGTTGTCGTAGTCGTTCTCGTTGTCGTCATCGTTGTTCTTCTCGTTGTCGTAGTTGTCGTCGTTGTTCTTCTCGTTGTCGAAGTTGTCGTTCTTCTCGTTGTCGTAGTTGTTGTTATTCTCGTTGTAGTTGGCGTCGTTTTCGTTGTCGTTTTTCGCGTTGTTGTTCTTCCCGTTATCGTCGTTGTTCTTGTTGTTGTAGCTGTCGTCGTTGTTGTTCTTGTCGTCATCGTGCTGCGTTCTTCCGTTCTTCTCGTTGTAATTGTTCTTCCGTTCTTCTCGTTGTCGTCGTTGTTCTTCTCGTTGTCGTCCTTGTTCTTCTTGTTGTCGTCTTTGTTATTCTTCCCGTTGTCGTCGTTGTTCTCGTTGTCGTCGTTATTCTTCTCGTTGTCGTTATTCTTCTCGTTTTCGTCCTTGTTGTTCTCGTTGTCGTCCTCGTTGTTCTCGTTGTCGTTGTTTTTCTTCTCGTTGTTGTCGTTTCTGCTCTTCTCGTTGTCGTCCTTGTTATTGTTATCGTTGTCGTTGTTGTTCTTCTCGTTGTCGTCGTTGTCGATCTTGTTGTTCTCGTTGTCGTCCTTGTTGTTGTTCTCGTTGTCATTGTTCTTCTCGTTGTCATCCTTGTTGTTCTTTTCGTTATCATTCTTGTTGTTCTTCTGTTCTTCTCGTTGTCGTCGTTGTTCTCGTTGTCGTGGTTCTTCTCGTTGTCGTCGTTGTTGTTCTCGTTGTCGTAATTGTTTTTCTCGTTGTCGTCGTTCTTCTCGTTGTCGTCGTTCTTCTCGTTATCGTCGTTGTTCTCGTTGTCGTCGTTGTTCTTCTCGTTCTCGTCGTTGTTCTTCTCGTTGTTGTTGCTGTTCTTCTCGTTGTCGTCCTTGTTATTGTTACGATTGTCATTGTTGTTGTTCTCGTTGTCGTCGTTGTTCTTTTCGTTGTTGTTCTCGTGGTCATCCTTGTTCTTCTCGTGGCCGTCCTTGTTCTTCCCTCTGTAGTGGTTGTTCTCGTTGCCGTCGTTCTTCTCGTCGTAGTTGTCGTCGTTGTTCTTCTAATTGTCGTAGTTGTTATTGTTGTCCTCGTTGTTGTCCTCGTTGTCCTCGATGTCGTTCTCGTTGTCGTTATTGTTGTCCTCGTTGTCCTCGATGTCGTTCTCGTTGTCCTCGTTGTTGTTCTCGTTGTTCTCGTTGTCGTTCTCGTTGTCGTTCTCGTCCTCGTTGTCCTCGTTGTCGTTCTCGTTGTCCTCGTTGTCCTCATTGTCGTTCTCGTTGTCCTCGTTCTCGTTGTCCTCGTTCTCGTTGTCCTCGTTTCGTTGTCGTCGTTGTTCTCGTCGTCGTCGTTGTTCTCGCTTTTGTTGTTGTTTTTCTTCTCGTTGTCGTCCTTGTTGTTCTTGTTGTCGTCGATTTTCTTCTCGTTGTCGTCCTTGTTCTTCTCGTTGTCGTCGTTGTTCTCATTGTCGTCCTTGTTGTTCTTCTCGTTGTCGTCATTGTTCCTCTCGCTGTCGTTGTTCTTCTCGTTCTAGTTCTCTTTGTTGTTCTCGCCGTTTTCTCGTTCTAGCTATTTTTCTCGTTGTCGTTCTCGTTGTTATTGTTGTTCTCGTTGTTGTTGTCCTCGTTCTGTCGTTGTTCTCGTTGTTGTTCTAGTTGTTGTCGTCGTTGTTGGTGTTCTCGTTGTTGGTGTTCTTGTCGTTGGTATTCTCGTTGTTTTTGTTGTTCTCGTTGTTTTGTTGTTCTCGGTGTTCTCGTTGTTGTTGTTGTTGTCGTGGTTGTTGTTCTCGTTGTTATCGTTTTTGTTGTTCTCGTCGATGTTGTTCTCATTGTCATCGTCGTTATTCTTGTCGTTGTCGTCGTTGTTCTTCTCATTGTCGTTTGTTGTTCTTCTCGTTGTCGTCGTTATTCTTCGCGTTGTCGTCGTCGATTTTCTTCTCGTTGTCGTCCTTGTTCTGTTCTTCTCGTTTGTCGTCATCGATTTTCTTCTCGTTGTCGTCATCGATTTTCTTCTCGTTGTCGTCATCGATTTTCTCTCATTGTTGTCGTTGTTCCTCTCGTTGTCGTCGTTGTTCCTCTCGTTGTCGTCGTTGTTCTCGTTGTTGTTCTAGTTGTATTCGCGTTGTTGTTCTCGTTGTTTTTCTCTGTTTTTCTCGTTGTTGCTTTCTGGTTGTTTTTCTCGTTGTCGATCTCGTTGTTGTTGTTCTCGTTCTTGTTGTTGTTCTCGTTTTGTCGTTCTCGTTGTTGTTGTTCTCGTTCTCGTTGCTGTTTACGTTGTTTTTGTTCTCGTTGTTGCTGTTGTTGTTGTTTCTGTTGTTCCTCTCGTTGTCGTCGTTGTTCTCGTTGTTGTTCTCGTTGTTTGTTTCTAGTTGTGATTCTCGTTGTCGTTGTTCTCGTTTTTTCTCTCGTTTTTCTCGTTGTTGCTTTTCTGGTTGTTTTTCTCGTTGTCGATCTCGTTGTTGCATTTGTTCTTCTCGTTGTTGTTGTTCTCGTTGTTGTTCTCGTCGTTGGTGTTCTCGTTGTCGTTGTTATTGTTCTCGTTGCTGTTTTTGTTGTTACGTTGTTTTTTGTTGTTTGTCGTCGTGTTGTTGTTCTCGTTGTTATTGTTCTCGTTTGTCATCGTTCTCGTTGTTCTCGTTGTTATCGTTCTCGCTGTTCTTTGTTCTCGTTGTCGTCGTCATTGTTCTTCTTCTCGTTGTCGTTCTCTCGTTGTTGTCCTTGATTCCTCGTTGTCGTCCTTGTTGTTCTCGTTTCGTTGTTCTCGTGTCGTTTTCTTCTCATTGTCGTCATCGACTTTCTTCTCGTTGTCGTCATCGTTGTTCTCATTGTCGTCGTTGTTCTCGTTGTCGTCGTTGTTTTCGTTGTCGTCGTTGTTGTTCTTCTCGTTGTCGTCCTTGTTATTGTCGTTGTCGGCCTTGTTGTCGTTGTCCTTGTTTTTCTTCTCGTTGTTCTTCTCATTGTCGTCGTTCTTCTCGTTGTCATTGTTGTTGTCTCGTTGTTGTCGTTTCTCGTTGTTGTTCTCGTTGTCGTTGTTGGTCTCGTTGTTGTTATTCTCGTTATTGTTCTCGTTGTTGTTCTCGTTGTTCTCGTTTTCTCGTTGTCTTGTTATCGTTGTTTTCTCGTTGTTGTTATTCTCGTTCTTGTTGTTCTCGTTCTTGTTGTTCCGTTCTTGTTGTCGTTCTTTTGTTGTCATTATTGTTGTCGTTGCTATGTTGTTGTTGTCTCGTTCTCGTCGTCGTTGTTTTTCTCGTCGTCGTTGTTGTTCTCGTCGTTGTTCTCGCTGTTGTTATTGTTCTGGTTGTTGTATTTCTTGTATTTCTCGTATTTCTCGTATTTCTTGTTGTTGTTCTCGTTGTTGTTGTTCTGCTTGCTTTCTCGCTGTTGTTCTCGTCGTCGTTGTTGTTGTTCTCGTCGTCGTCGTTGTCTTGGTTTTGTTCAACTTTTAAATTTTTTCTTTTCTTGTTCATGTTGGCGGCCTTGGTGCTGTAAGGCTTCGTTTTTGTTCTTGTCGCTCTTGTTGTTTTCCAGTTTTCGTTTGTGTTTGTCTTGTATTAGTTCTGCTTTGTATTTTCTTCCTGTTCCTGTTGGTGTTGTAGTGTTGCGACACAGACATTTGTTGATAATGTTATAATGATAATGTACTCCTGATGTCAGGTTTTACTTTTCTACCCTTGATCTTTCTTCTTGATCTTTTTTTATATCATTTTTGTTGTCGTTCCTCTTTTTCATGACATTTATTGTTTGGGGGGTGGAAGGCGGCTTGCTTATTGTGTACTTTGATTTGCTCTGTGTTTACGTATATGTTTCGGTTATTTTCGATTGTGGGGTCAAGTTTGTTTTACTTGCCCTTCGCCCTTCTTGCCTTTTGACTTCATCTGTATTCCATTCTTTCGTTTGTCTTGTCCCACGTCGTTTTTTTCCTGTCTTCTTGTTCCATTTACTTCTTTGTTTTTTCTGTTCTTGGTTTTCTTTTGCATTTCCGCCAAATGTTTCTTCTCCTATTCTTTTTGTTTCTTTGTTTCCCTTCTTTTCGTTTCGTGATTTTGTTTGTTATCGTGTTCTTAGATTCTTGTTTCTGTTGTTGCATGTCTTAGTTCTCTGTTTTGTTTATTTGTTTCCTCCTTGTTTTCTTGATCATACTGTTTTTTCTTTTGTGTTCTTATTCCATTTTGCTGGTAGTTTTAGTAATCATGGTTCTTGTCTTTCTGTTGTTTTCGCGTTTAATGTTGTCGCCTAGTTTATGCACGTTCTGCCTTTGACCTCAATACTTTATTTTCCTTTTTTTGTTTTTTTGTTTTCCTTTTCTAGCTTCTTTGATCCTCCTCCTATTGGTATAATTGTTCTTGATGTATTTATTCTCGGTTTTTTCCCTTTTACTCTTCTTCTTCATGCTGTTCTTGGTGTTTTGCTGGTGGTGTTTTTGTCGCTGTTGTTATCATTGATGTCCTTTTTCTGTTTGTTGTCGTTCTGCTTCTCATCGTTTCTGCTCTTGCTGTTCTCTTGCTTTGCTTGTTGCTACTGTTTTTGTTTCCATTTCTGTTTCTCCATGTTGTTCCTGTTGTGGTGGTTGTTTTCAACTGTAATGATAACAATCATGGATTTTCTTTATATAGCGTATTAGTCGCTTTTCTACTTGGTTTGTGTGTTTCTCTACTTGTTTGCGTGTTTTTGTTTTACATGTAATTTTGGTTTTGTGTTTTTGTTTTATAGTGCAAGCTTTGTGACTGTTCCTTATCTTCTTGCTCAGTTTTATGCCGTATCTGTTGTTGTTCTGTTTGTCATTTTCCCTCTCCTATTTTTCTTGTTGTCCTTGTTCTTGCCTTTCTTGTTCGTGTTCCCTTGTTTTTTTCATTTCCTCTTCATCTTTTCGTTCCTTCTTTTTATTTTACATATTTTTGGCGTTTTGTTTTATTTGTTTTTCTTGTTTTCTTGTTTGGTCTCTCTTCCTTTGTTTTTTTTTTCTGGTTTCTATAACATATATAATGGAAGACTTACTTGGTTTTGATCTTCCTGCTGCTGCTGCTGCTTTTTACAATGCAGAGCGTACGCTACTATCCTGGCGTGATGTGAGTCATTACGGGCAAACTGCAACAATGTGAGACCAAAACTGTATGTGCAAAGACTTATACAAAATACGTGAATAGACATAGAAAAATCAAAAAAGTCCAAATAATTTAACGTAAATGGATACAGACATACAAGGTAAACAGTGGATGCATGCGTAGACATGTCGATCGACAGGGTCGGACAGATGGAGGGAAGTACAAGATTCCACGACAAAAGAACTGCCTCTGGCAAAATCGTGTAGAAAACTTGCTTTCATAGGAAAACAAACACATGCACACACCGGAAAAACAATCAAAACCGACTATCAATTAGTCATACGCACTTAACATAAAAACAAGCCTAGTAGTCTCTGAACGGTTGCACAGTCGCACGAATCTGGAACAGATTCAAAAGGAAATACAGTATTCTGGAAACTTAACCAGCATTTCAGGTCACTACACTCAAATTAGGGACTATTTCCGTTTATGTTTAAAAATGTACTCCTGTTGGTTTGAAGGATGTACCATTTTGCGCTGTATAACTAACATTTCACAACAAGAAAGAAAGTCTCGGACAATTTTCTCCTTGCTTTGATCGAACAAACTAGACTGGATTGGATGGCATTGGACTCATTGTTTTTGGACGTAACGCAGTTTTACCACGTGAAATGAGGATTGACCTGCATGGAGAAAGCACATCGCCATTGCACAGCGCCACCTCCCTTTGGTATATCTATTTGCATGCATTTTTGCTTACTTAAGTGTGTTTTTTTTTTGCCAAGGAACACTACTTCGCTGCCGCAGGTTTTTCAACACAAAGCGCATCGCCATCGTACGGCGCCACCTCCCTTTGTTATATCTATATGCATGTATTTTTGTTTACATAAGGGTGTTTTCTTTTGCCAAGGAAAATTTTGCTGCCGCAGATGTTCAACATGCCCAAAATAATTGCTGCTTACAGCATCTCCGTTTATTACAATCATTATTACTGTTTAAAACCCAGCTGCCTACGCAGAGCCATATCAGTGCTACAACTATAGCAAAATGTACACATCTCGATGACCCTGACAAAAAAAAAAAAAAAAAAAAGGAAAGGAAATTCGAGTATAAATAACAATGCATTCACATACTAATCTAAAGATATGCTCCCGTCATTGATCATTCCCTTAAATTTATCTCCATGAGGTTTTAAAAACAAAACTGAACACGAACATAAAGATCACTAACGACACTAAAACATATAAAAACATGGCCTAATTACCGAAAATTGCTCGCCTATCTGTTTCCTAAGCAAAATGAAGTTAATACCTGTACCGACAACTAATATCAATAGAAAGCATGAAAGACTGCACAGATCAATAGACCAGCATAGCAGAATATGATAGGAAGAAATGATAGAAAGAAAAGGATCAAGGAAGAAACAGATGAAAGAAAGGGGGAAATTTCTAGCACTGAATTTTCCTAAGTGGGGATGCCATCTGTACTAAAGATCCTCCGGCATCCACACCCGACCCCATCCCACCCCTTTTCGGGTACAGCAATTCAGTTTAGTATGTCATCTGAAAGACTAGCACTCAGACGACCGCTCAAGGTGTAGTGGAGGGAGGAGAAAAATCACCGTCCGATGGGAATATAACTTGGATTTCTAGGCGCGTACTCTTTCCGCTACGCCATACTCTGTTTTAAATACAGACTTTTGGATTGGGCTTTCGTAGCGTTTGTCGCATGAAACCAGAAGAATCAACAGCGTTTGAAACTGTGTGGTCAAGTTCACAACAGATGACCATCTCTACATGTACTCCTCGGTAGTATACTTGTCAATATCACCGCTTGTTAGGCAAGAGGACTGGGGTTCAAATCTCCGCCGGTAATTTTTTTTCTTAAATTAAGTTAGGTAGAAACCTCAAGATCTCGCTTATGAGAAGGGTTTAGTAGTGGTAGGCCTCCGGCAGTTCTTTTATTACCGTATGATCTTCAACGTGCGCTAGATGTATACTGTGTACGGCACTTAACTTTATTATCTTATCTAAGGACTAGCAATCAGACCACCACTCAAGGTCTAATGGACAGGGGAGGGCAGACACGTACGATCAGTAAATGGGTTTCTTTAGTAGTAGTAGTAGCTGAGGGCTGGCTCGTAGCCTAGGCCTTCTGGCCTTTTAAACGCCCTATCTTTTTTGTTTTACGCTTTCTTCATCGGGGTCTGAAAAGCATGCTTAATATTCATACTTGAGCAAATCTGCTTCAGTCTATTTTTTTAAATAAAATTTTGAATTCTGCGTCATCGTCCAGGAAATTTTTGAATTTGTTAATGCTGTTAGTAAATTTAATTTCAAAAGGAATTTTATTCCACAATTTAACAATTCTGTTAGAAAAACAAAACGCTCTTGTGTTAGTATTTCTGTGTTTAAATATTTTACCTTCAGCATTCCTTGTTATACTAGCTTGTGGAAAGGAAAAAAATGTTTCAACTGATAGCTTATCCATCCCATTCATTATTTTGTATACCTGTATTAAATCCCCCCTAACCCTCCTACCTTTCAGTGAATGAAGTTTTAAAAACTTAAGCCTTTCTTCATAACTCATACTTTTTTTTACACTCTATAAGCAACCTAGTTGCCCTTCTTTGTACATTTTCAATCATTTTTGACTGTCTTATCAAATACGGATTCCAAACAACACTTGCGTATTCTAAATGTGGTCTAACAAAAGCCTTATACAACATTAAAAATGTATGTTTATTCATGTACAAAAATGTTTTTTGATAATTCCTATCATTTGGTTAGCCCTATTTGCTACTCTTTTAATGTGCAGGTCAAAAGATAATTCACTATCAAATGTAACTCCCAAGTCTTTCTCCGTTTCACACACACTAATTATCTGTACATTTCCAATTTTCATGAAATACTCTCGTCTAATATTCTTCTTACCAACATGCATTACATGGCATTTTGAAACATTAAAATATAAATTCCAAGTATCTGACCAGTTTTGTAGTATTAGCAAGTCCTGTTGAATTAAATTAACATTGGCAACCTTGTCATATAGTTTTGTATCGTCAGCAAAAATTTTGCAAGTACAGTGCAGTGAATCAGGTAAGTCATTTATAAATACTGTAAACAAGATTGGACCCAGTACACTGCCCTGAGGGATCCCGCTTTTTACTTTTGTTTCTTCTGATTCAGCATTTCCTACCTTTACCCTCTGCTTTCGATCATACAAAAAATTTTGGATCCATTTGAGTGTATTTCCTGTAATACCATAAGATGCTAATTTTATGAGCAGTCTTTCGTGAGGTACAGAATCAAAAGCTTTTCTAAAATCAAGATACACGATATCAAAGGGGTCCCCATTGTCCATCATATTGGTGAAATCCTCCGTAACTTCTAATAATTGGGTTACACAGGATCTTTTCCCTCTAAATCCATGTTGACATTTTGCATAAAATTTATTACTTTCAAAGTGAGAAATGATACAATCTCTTACTAGTGATTCCAGTACTTTACAAACAATACAAGTTAAACTTACAGGTCTATAGTTCCCAGCGTCACTCCTATTTCCTTTCTTAAACAAGGCTTTAACATCGGCTATTTTCCAATCCTTTGGTAACTCACCTGATTCTAAGGACTTATTAAATAATATACAAAGTGGCTTTGCAAGTTCTTTACTTCCTTTAGTATCCTAGGGGATATCAAATCTGGTCCTTTAGCTTTATTCGGGTTTAGTTCCTGTAACTTTTTTTCTACCGCAGTTGGAGTAACTCTGATATCACATAATGATATACCATTTGACTTTGAATTTTCTCTTAAATCTGGTAATGTACTGATATCTTCTGTTGTAAAAACGGTTGCAAAAAAAATTATTTAAAACTTCAGCTTTGTCTTTATCTGTAACAACCAGTTACCAATGATGGAAAACTGGTTGTTACAGATAAAGAACCAGTTTTCCATCATTGGTTTTTAAGGGGCTAATACCTGTATTAACTTTTGTCCTTTCTTGTACATATTTCCAAAATTTTTTCGGGTTACTTTTACTTTCCTTAGCAATATTTTTCTCATACTCTTTTCTGGTTTTCTTCAACAATTTGGCACATTCATTTCTTACTGTTATATATCTATCATAATCACTACCTTTTTTGGTTCTCAAATATCTTTTATGTGTATTATACTTCTTTTTAATTTTCCTCAGAGCCTTTTTATCTAACCATATAGGTCTGAAATGTTTATAATTACTAACTTTAACTTTTGGGACACATTCCTCAACACCATCATTTAACACTTTTTTTATCATACCCCAAGCACTCTCAACATCCATATTGACCAAGTCACTCCAATCTTCATCCTTCACAATATTATTAAGTTTTCTGTAATCACCCTTATTAAAATCATACTTGTATTTGTCTACTATAGGTGCATTATACATTGAGACATACAATTTGAATTTCAATACGTCGTGATCACTTTTACCAACCGGTTGTAAGTGCTCTATATCTGAGATTAAGTTTTCTTCATTTACTAGTACCCAGTCATCCAGAATTTGTCCTTTCCTTCTTCGAGTAGGTTCTGATACCTTTTGAATTAAAAATGCATCACGTAAATTCTCAATTATTTTGTCACTTTTATCACCTCTCCACTCTCCATCCCAACCAACATTTGGAAAGTTAAAGTCACCAACAATACAAATCTTATCATACTTATTAAGTTTATCAGATTTTAAAACATCAAACAGCTTTTTGTCATTTTCTACTGTGCTTGTATTAGGACTTCGATATATACATCCTAACAATACTTCTTCACCATTAGCACCACTAAAAGAGCACCACACACTTTCTTCAAGGTCTTCATTATTTAACTCTTCACACTCTCTTGCATTCAACCTTTTTTCAGTATATAATACAACTCCCCTTTGGGGATTTTTTGACACAAACATATCAAAATTAGGAAAAGAATATTGATTCTCAATAAAATCTCTCTCATTCTTCGGCTTGATTTCTGTCAGCCCAATCACACTTGGTTTTAAATCATCTATGAGGGCCAAGAACTCATCTTTTTTGTTTAACAAACTATCAACATTTGAGTATACAACAATGCACTCTTCCTGAGTTACATGTTCATTTCTATTTACATTATGTACATGATCTCCTTTGTCGGTTCAATATGTAGCTTTCTCCCTCCCACTTCCTGTTGGCCCTTTCCCACCCTCTGCTCCTCTTGGCCTGGAACTCAGTCACAATCTGTCCATTCCTGATTACTATGTTCTGTTCGCCCTCATCCCTTCTTCTAATCAGTTCTTCACTCAGCTCTTTGTACTTTTGCCTCTGTTTGGGAGTGTAGTCATGGTTGACATAGATTTTTTTTGTCAGATCTGTCACTCCGGCATTCAGCTCAGGAGACTTTCTCACTACTTTCTTCTTTTCCTCATTTGTCATGGTTACCTTCAACATCCTGGGCCTATTTCCTCCCACCTTTCCAGGTCTGACAAGCTCTTTCACATCATTGTCTTCTATCTTTGTCAGTTTTCCCTGAATCGTTTTGGCAGCCTTCAAGTCGTCTTTCTTCCTATCCTATGCACTATCTTCAGAGTTCTCTCTAACACCCACTATGATCACATTCATCTTTCTTTTTTCTTTCTCTTCTCTCTCCTCCATCGCCTCCTCAACTTTCTTACTCACTGCCTCATCGATTTTCTTGTCCAAGCTTTCTCCTCCTAGCCGTTGCTCTAGATCCTTCACCTGTTTGGTCAGATCATAAACCCATTTGCAATAGTTTGTCTAGGCGGACATCCGAACGCGATTGTATGTCCCGACTGTCCATGCATTTAAGACAAACATACTGCACATTCGGGCAGTTCAGTGTATCATACATTTCGTCCATTTGGGCGCATTTCTGGTGTGTCCACTGTTTACAGACAAAACACTCAAGGTCTCTAGGTCCCTCGCTAGGGGTGTCGCACACCGTACATTGCCATGTACCTAATTCCTCTATTTTGCTCCTTCCTCTTTGCCCTTTCCCCACGCGACCCTGATTTCCATCTCTACCTCCACGACCCCTGCAGGACATTTTAGTTTAGCCTTCTAAGTAATAAAACTACAATTGTACTAACTATTGAGCAGTATACTTACAGCCTGACAAAAACTTTGGTTAGTAATGAAAAAACGAAAAACGAAACTGTGAACGTAAGTAAGAGTGAATACTGAGTACTGTGCGT
>CM060315.1:39734661-39744661 GCA_030674185.1 Monoplex corrugatus | reverse complement strand
GAAACAGACTGAGTTTAAATAAGACAGAAAGTAAAGGAAAGAGAAAGAGAGAGCGAACAGGAGTGAGCGAGCGAGCAAGAGAGAGAAAAATAGAGAGAAAGACAGAGAGAGAGAGAGACATACAGAGACAGAGAGAGAGAGAAGGTGAGAGAGAGAGACAGAGAGAAACAGAGACAGAGACAGAGAAAGAGACAGAGAAAGAGAGAGAGAGGAGAGGAGAGAGAGAGAGGGAGAGAGACAGAGAGAGAGAGAGAGAAAGAGAGACAGAGAGAAAGAGAGAGAGAGAGACAGACAGACAGACAGACAGACAGAAGACAGAGGAAATTACAGTGATACTTACTTATGGCCCGCCGACCACTAGAGCTAACATCATTTAAAAATAAACTCAAAGTTTAATTAAAAAAAAAAAAAAAAGACAACAAGCTCACAATAATCCTTTCTAGTCTAAAATGCATTTAAAATTCTTTCTTGTACATGTCATCATATAAGATGAAATTTACTGATCTTTTGTAAAAAAAAAAAACGCTTGAAAATGTCATCCAGAAAAACATCCCTAAAGAGATTCTTTAAGGAGTCCGCTGTAAAGCGTCCATGTCTCATGTCTTGCATGTTCAAACATTCAATAGGAATTCAACAGGAAGATGTTTTATGCCGAGTGGATCGTCACACGGTGTACACCACGTTGCTTCTTCGTTTTTTAGAAGGTATGAGGGAGCGTAGGATGTGTGAACCGTGTGAAACTTCAACAACATTGTCTCTTTCCTGCAGTTCCCTGTAACAGATGGGAGACGCCGTGGATTTGGAAAAGTTTGTTGACTATCTGGTTGTTCCAATCTTCCTGCCAGAGATTTTTCTTGTGAGTTTGTATGTTGGGTTTCCGATCTGTGAAAAGGATGAAGGATTTAGACATCTTTTTCCTTGTGGCATTCTTGGCAAAGCAGTCTGCCTTTTTTTCTTATTGCCTTGAATACCAACGTGGCCAGGAACTCAGTGGCAATAAAACAATATGGTAACCTTCAGTTGTAAGAGAGGAAAAGAGTTCAAAGAATTTCAGACACTTTGGATGACTGATGTTTCGGCCAGCTACTGCCTACAAAGCGGATATGGAATCTGAAAAAATGAGAAAGTCTTTATGCTTGGATTGGGACACTATTTTTAACGCCCTAACCAGAGCAGTCAGTCCGACGGAAATGTCAGAGGGAATTGTTTTGAGAATGATCGATTGGGAACAGCAGAACAGGAGGCAGCAGCAGCAACATCTTCATCAGACTTTGATCCATCTGTGAATATTTTGTGGGCTGACGGAAATTTTGGACAGAGTTCTGCATAAAATGGCGTTGTACACCAGTGAACAGGTACAGTCTTTACAGATGAAAGCAAGATCAAAACAGACATTGCGTGTTTTGAAGTTCCACAGTGGCTGTCCGAAAATGTAGAGAAATCTAAAACTATTGTTAAATCTGCATCTATCCTTTAGAACGGATACGGATTCCAACAGGGCGAATAACTTTCGGATTGTATTCAAAGTAACCCCCCCCCCTCCAAAAAAAAAAAAGAACGAAAAAAAACAATAACAAAACAACAACAAAAAACAAAAAACAAAAAAACAAATAAACAAACAGCAACCAATCAACCAACACCAACCAACCAAACAACAACATCAAAACTCAGAAGACGAGGGAACAGAAGACAGATGAAAATACAAGACAAACAGAAAACAAACACAGGAAAGACAAACATAGATAAACAAACGTGACAGACAGAGATAGCAAGAGACATGTAAGACAGAAACCACATCAACATAAGAGACATACAGTACAGAAAAGGACAAATACACCAGATCGAGAGACATACAGTACAGAAAAGGACAAATACACCAGATCGAGAGACATACAGTACAGAAAAGGACAAATACACCAGATCGAGAGACATACAGTACAGAAAAGGACAAATACACCAGATCGAGAGACATACAGTACAGAAAAGGACAAATACACCAGATCGAGAGACATACAGTACAGAAAAGGACAAATACACCAGATCGAGAGACATACAGTACAGAAAAGGACAAATACACCAGATCGAGAGACATACAGTACAGAAAAGGACAAATACACCAGATCCAGAGACATACAGTACAGAAAAGGACAAATACACCAGATCCAGAGACATACAGTACAGAAAAGGACAAATACACCAGATCGAGAGACATACAGTACAGAAAAGGACAAATACACCAGATCGAGAGACATACAGTACAGAAAAGGACAAATACACCAGATCGAGAGACATACAGTACAGAAAAGGACAAATAACCAGATCAGAGACATACAGTACAGAAAGGACAAATACACCAGATCCAGAGACATACAGTACAGAAAAGGACAAATACACCAGATCGAGAGACATACAGTACAGAAAAGGACAAATACACCAGATCGAGAGACATACAGTACAAGAAAAGGACAAATACACCAGATCGAGAGACATACAGTACAGAAAAGGACAAAATACACCAGATCCAGAGACATACAGTACAGAAAAGGACAAATACACCAGATCGAGAGACATACAGTACAGAAAAGGACAAATACACCAGATCGAGAATACAGTACAGAAAAGGACAAATACACCAGATCGAGAGACATACAGTACAAAAGGACAAATACACCAACCAGAATCAGAAGACAAAATACACAGACAGAAATAAGGACAGAATAGACAATACCAGATCGGACATACAGTACAGAAAAGGACAAATACACCAGATCGAGAGACATACAGACAGAAAAGGACAAATACACCAGATCGAGAGACATACTAGACAGAAAAGGACAAATACACCAGATCGAGAGACATACAGTACAGAAACAGACAGAAAAGACAAATACACCAGATCGAGAGACATACAGACAGAAAAGGACAAATACACCAGATCGGAGACATACAGTACAGAAAAGGACAAATACACCAGATCGAGAGACATACAGTACAGAAAAGACAAATACACCAGATCGAGAGACATACAGTACAGAAAAGGACAAATACACCAGATCGAGAGACATACAGTACAGAAAAGGACAAATACACCAGATCGAGAGACATACAGTACAGAAAAGGACAAATACACCAGATCGAGAGACATACAGTACAGAAAAGGACAAATACACCAGATCGAGAGACATACAGTACAGAAAAGGACAAATACACCAGATCGAGAGACATACAGTACAGAAAAGGACAAATACACCAGATCGAGAGACATACAGTACAGAAAAGGACAAATACACCAGATCGAGAGACATACAGTACAGAAAAGGACAAATACACCAGATCGAGAGACATACAGTACAGAAAAGGACAAATACACCAGATCAGAGACATACAGTACAGAAAAGACAAATACACCAGATCGAGAGACATACAGTACAGAAAAGGACAAATACACCAGATCGAGAGACATACAGTACAGAAAAGGACAAATACACCAGATCGAGAGACAATACAGTACAGAAAAGGACAAATACACCAGATCAGAGACATACAAACAGAAAAGGACAAAATACACTAGATCGAGAGACATACACAGAAAAGGACAAATATACCAGATCAGAGACATACAGTACAGAAAAGGACAAATACACCAGATCAGAGACATACAGTACAGAAAAGGACAAATACACCAGATCGAGAGACATACAGACAGAAAAGGACAAATACACCAGATCAGAGACATACAGTAAGAAAAGGCAAATACACAGATCGAGACATACAAGTACAGAAAAGGACAATACACCAGATCAGACACATACAGTACAGAAAAGACAAATACACCAGATCAGAGACAGACATTACAGAAAAGACAAATACACCAGATCGAGAGACAACAGACAGAAAGACAAAACACAATCGAGGCAAAGTACAGAAAAACAAACACAGATCGAGCAGACATACAGACAGAAAGACAAATACACCAGATCGAGAGACATACATACAGAAAAGGAAAATACCAACGAAGACACAGACAGAAAAGACAAATACAGATCGAGACATACAAGACAAAGACAAATAACCAGATCGAGAGAATACAGACAAGAAAAAGGACAAATACACCAGATCGAGCAGACATACAGTACAGAAAAGGACAAATACACCAGATCAGAAAATACAAGAAAAGACAAATACACCAGACAAGAAACACAGACAAAGGACAAATACACAGATCAGAACATACAGTACAGAAAAGGACAAATACACCAAGATCAGAGAACAACAGACAGAAAAGACAATACAACCAGATCAGAGACATACAGACAAAAGACAAATACAAGACGAGAAACAAAAACAGAAAAGAACAAATATAACACAAGACAGACAAGACAAAAAAACAAACAAACAGACAAAAATACAACAGACAAGAAACAAATCAACAGAAAACAAGAAAAGACAAAAATCACAGAACAGAAAAAGAAAAACAAACAGACAGAAGAAACAAGACAAAGACAAATATACAAGACAGACAGAAAACAAGACAAAGACAATATACAAAAGACAGAAAACAAGACAAAGACAAATATACAAGACGACAGAAAACAAGACAAAGACAAATATACAAACAGACAGAAACAAGACAAAGACAAATATACAAGACAGACAGAAAACAAGACAAAGACAAATATACAAAGACAGAAAACAGACAAAGACACAATATACAAGACTACAGAAAACAAGACAAAGACAAATATAAAGACCCACAGAAACAAAGACAAATATACAAGACAGACAGAAAACAAGACAAAGACAAATATACAAGACAGACAAAAACAAGACAAAGACACAAATACAAGACAGACAGAAAACAAGACAAAGACACAATATACAAGACAGACAGAAAACAAGACAAAGACCAATATACAAGACAGACAGAAAACAAGACAAAGACAAATATACAAGACAGACAAAAACAAGACAAGACACAATATACAAGACAGACAGAAAACAAGACAAAGACACAATATACAAGACAGACAGAAAACAAGACAAAGACAAATATACAAGACGACAGAAAACAAGACAAAGACAAATATACAAGACAGACAAAAAAGACAAAGACACAATATACAAGACAGACAGAAAACAAGACAAAGACAAATATACAAGACAGACAGAAAACAAGACAAAGACACAATATACAAGACAGACAGAAAACAAGACAAAGACAAATATACAAGACAGACAGAAAACAAGACAAAGACAAATATACAAGACAGACAAAAACAAGACAAAGACACAATATACAAGACAGACAAAAACAAGACAAAGACAAATAACAAGACAGACAAAAACAAGACAAAGACACATATACAAGACAGACAGAAAACAAGACAAAGACACAATATACAAGACAGACAGAAAACAAGACAAAGACACAATATACAAGACAGACAGAAAACAAGACAAAGACACAATATACAAGACAGACAGAAAACAAGACAAAGACAAATATACAAGACACACAGAAAACAAGACAAAGACACAATATACAAGACAGACAGAAAACAAGACAAAGACAAATATACAAGACAGACAGAAAACAAGACAAAGACAAATATACAAGACAGACAGAAACAAGACAAAGACAAATATAACAAGACAGACAGAAACAAGACAAAGACAAATATAACAAGACAGACAGAAAAAAGACAAATACAAATATACAACACAGACAGAAAGCAAGACAAAGACAAATATAACAAGACAGACAGAAAGCAAGACAAAGACACAATTACAAGACAGACAGAAAGCAAGACAAAGACACAATATACAAGACAGACAGAAAGCAAGACAAAGACAAATATAACAAGACAGACAGAAAGCAAGACAAAGACAAATATAACAAGACAGACAGAAAACAAGACAAAGACACAATATACAAGACAGACAGAAAACAAGACAAAGACACAATATACAAGACAGAACAGAAAACAAGACAAAGACAAATATACAAGACGGACAGAAAACAAGACAAAGACACAATATACAAGACGGACAGAAAACAAGACAAAGACAAATATACAAGACAGACAGAAACAAACAAAGACAATAACAAGACGACAAAACAAACAAGACAAATACAAGACGCAGAAAACAAGACAAAGACACAATATACAAGACGACAGAAAACAAGACAAAGACACAATATACAAGACAGACAGAAAACAAGACAAAGACACAATATACAAGACAACAGAAAACAAGACAAAGACAAATATACAAGACGGACAGAAAACAAGACAAAGACACAATATACAAGACAGACAGAAAACAAGACAAAGACAAATATAACAAGACGACAGAAAACAAGACAAAGACACAATATACAAGACAGACAGAAAACAAGACAAAGACACAATACACAAGACAGACAGAAAACAAGACAAAGACACAATATACAAGACAGACAGACAAACAAGACAAAGACACAATATACAAGACAGACAGAAAACAAGACAAAGACACAATATACAAGACAGACAGAAAACAAGACAAAGACACAATATACAAGACACACAGACAAGACAACGAAGGACACGTGGAAAAAGGACAGGGAGAGAACAAGTGACCCAGAAGGAACCGAGAATGAAACCAGAAATTGGAGAAATGCCTCAGATCTAGACAATTTTTTTCCCCGCTTTTTTTAATCTGAATAGCTTCGAGGCGTTATCTGTCCCTGTGCCAATTAAACCAGTTCCACCCAAACCTTCTCGCTCCCGTTTCTCCATCTATCACCCTCCCCAACTCTCTCTCCCTCTGTCCTGTCTCATGCGGTTTTCCCTTACTTGTTGGAAGTTCGATTGTTCGATGGTGGACTTCAAGAGAGAAAATAGAGAGGAGAGAGAGAAAGAGAGAGTTAGAGAGAGAAAGAAAAATAGAGAGAGGCACAAGAGAGAGAGACAGAAAAGAAGAAGAGAAAGAGAGAGATACAGAAAGAGAAAAGAGAAAAAAAAAGAAAAGAGAGAGAGAGAGAGAGAGAGAGAGGAAGAGAGAGAGAGAGAGAGAGAGAGAGATTCGTTTACATTTTCCACGTAAAGCCAATGTCACAATACAATAACGCTTAGACATTTCAAAACTTTTTTAAAAAAAACCCACTTTATTACTCAAGGATAGCAGCATCAGGTCCCACTGAACATCTCTTACAGCTCCTTGCTACTCTGCACATACTTGCATAAAGACACAAAGATGAAATGTATTAATCAAAAGTAAACGAAAGAAATAAAAAAAATATGGTTTGTAAACTCTTCAATCAGAAACATAAACAGAGGAAAGGAAGAGCGCTGCTTGTCTGATAGGTGAGTCAATGACTGAAAAAGAGTTAACGAATGAGAGAATTAATGTGAGGGAAGTGAATGAGAGAGACAGACAGACAGACAGACAGACAGCAGACAGACGAGACAGAGACAGAGAGACAGAGACAAAAAGACAGACAGAAAGAAAGAGACAGAGAGAGACAGAGAGACAGAGAGACAGAGACACAGAGAGACAGAGATAGAGAGAAAGAGAGAGAAAGAAAGAGAGAGACACAGACAGACAGACAGACAGAGAAACAGAGAGAGAGACAGAGACAGAGAGAGACAGAGACAGACAGAGACAGAGATAAAGAGAGAGAAAGAAAAATGAAGAGAGAGAGAGAGGAGAAAAGAGAAGAGGGGGGGGGGGAGAGATGAGTAGAAGTAGGACGATGATGTCAGGAGACAAAGGAAGATTCACTACAACGAAGGATTATTATATATTTTATGTATGGATGCAGTATTGTTTGCTGCTACTACAATGACAACGAAGAAACTCGGTATCTTTCACACAGAAAGTGGTTATCTAACAAACTCGCACGCACTTTTATTGTGTGAACAAAGTGACTATTGTAGTGTAAACACACACACACAACACACACACACACACACACACACACACACACACACACGTTCTCTCTCTGTCTCTGTCTCTGTCTCTGACTCTCTCTGTCTCTGTCTTTGTCTGTCTGTCCGTGTGTCTGTGTGTCCATGTGTCTGTGTGTCCGTGTGTCTGTGTGTCCGTGTGTCCGTGTGTCTGTGTGTGTGTGTCCGTGTGTGTGTGTGTGTGTGTGTGTGTGTGTGTGTGTGTGTCTGTCTGTCTGTCTGTCTGTCTCTCTGTGTGTGATAAATAACAGATGAATAATAGGGTTACCGGTGAGGGTTTACTGTCGTTGTGCCCACAAAGTAATTGCCGTTATTAGTCTATGTATGTATATTGTGTTATAATCATTCTCACTATGTGTGTGCTATATGCAGACTTTTTATTATTTATGTTAGTGCAAATTCTCCATGAGCGAGGGATGGATTGTCAATATCTGTTAACCTCACCGTAAAGGCTTATGTTTACCTGACAATATATATACATACATACATATATATATATATATATATATATATATATATATATATATATATATACATATATAGATATCTCTCTCTCTCTCTCTCTCTCTCTCTCTCTCTCGACAAGAAGCAAGATGGTTCCAAAGGGGAGTAAAGGAGGCAGTTTACATCGCCGCAAGGAACTCCACCCTCAACCGTGACCGGGGCCGACACAACCTGCCATCTGTGTACTCCTCACTTATTCAGTCGCACTGTCGTGAGTTCGCTCACGGCGGTGCGCACTGAAGCCAGTTCTCAAACCAGCAGTTGCGCTGAAGAAGTCGGCCGGATCGCCGATGGAAGCTACGCAGTAAGTAACTTTTTTGTCACTGAGAGCCAGCCGGGTTCAGCCAGGAGCCATTATATATATATACATATATATATATTCACATATACGTATGCATTTTATTTTTTTTTAGTTTACGTTTTCCTGACAATAAACAATCTACGTTTACCCTGACAATAAACAATCTACGTTTACCCTGACAATAAACAATCTACGTTTACCCTGACAATAAACAATCTACGTTTACCCTGACAATAAACAATCTACGTTTACCCTGACAATAAACAATCTACGTTTACCCTGACAATAAACAATCTACGTTTACCCTGACAATAAACAATCTACGTTTACCCTGACAATAAACAATCTACGTTTACCCTGACAATAAACAATCTACGTTTACCCTGACAATAAACAATCTACGTTTACCCTGACAATAAACAATCTACGTTTTCCTGACAATAAACAATCTACGTTTACCCTGACAATAAACAATCTACGTTTTCCTGACAATAAACAATCTACGTTTACCCTGACAATAAACAATCTACGTTTATCCTGACAATAAATGTTTATGCTAACCTGACAGTATACGGTTTATAATGATTGTGATGGCTAGACGTAAAAAAAAAAAAATCCAATATTCTGCTTATGCCACTTGTCTCTTGAAAATCTTTTTAAACTGTTAACATAGTCCTCTCTTTCTCTCATTAACACGCCAAACCCACACATTGAAACTAATAATCTCCGTTCTCCTTGATCGAATCCCCCGCCCGTACCAACCGTCAGTCCTGAACTGTCACAAGCAGTGACGAAAGAAGAACCACGAGAAACATTCAAAAACGAAGAATGAAAGCGAGAGAGAAAGGCGACCCACAAAAAGAGAGAAAAAGAAAAATTGGGTCACAACAAAGACCACCACCACCCTTCCCTGTCAACCACAAAGTAAGCGAGGGCGGGGAAGGGATGGGGGTGAAATCAGTGCACAGTTATCGATTTTTTTTTATTGTTCCCCCCCCATTCTCTTCTCTTAACACCAAATCAAAAGATGAATCTGCTGCAAAGATTAGGGGGAAAATACGGCGACGCTAGTTTCTGATCCCGCAGTCAAGACCGCGGCTGACGATTATTGGTTATCAGGAGATCAAGGTGTCTGCCTTTTGGCCCGAGTTCATTTTTCGCGTTTTACTTCAAGACTTGCATCAATAGGGACGGGTGTGACAGCCACATGCTCAGGATGTTGGCCTTCCACTCTGAAGGTCTG
>CM060315.1:39722161-39727161 GCA_030674185.1 Monoplex corrugatus | reverse complement strand
AGTAGTGACACCTTCACAGTATGCATGACCTGTTTACTGTCCCACCCTTGTCTCTCCATTGTTTGACTGTAGTAGTAGTAGTGACACCTTCACAGTATGCATGTCCTGTTTACTGTCCCACCCTTGTCTCTCCATTGTTTGACTGTAGTAGTAGTAGTGACACCTTCACAGTATGCATGTCCTGTTTACTGTCCCACCCTTGTCTCTCCATTGTTTGACTGTAGTAGTAGTAGTAGTGACACCTTCACAGTATGCATGTCCTGTTTACTGTCCCACCCTTGTCTCTCCATTGTCTGACTGTAGTAGTAGTAGTAGTGACACCTTCACAGTATGCATGGCCTGTTTACTGTCCCACCCTTGTCTCTCCATTGTTTGACTGTAGTAGTAGTAGTGACACCTTCACAGCATGCATGGCCTGTTTACTGTCCCACCTTTGTCTCTCCATTGTCTGACTGTAGTAGTAGTAGTGACACCTTCACAGCATGCATGACCTGTTTACTGTCCCACCCTTGTCTCTCCATTGTCTGACTGTAGTTGTAGTAGTGACACCTTCACAGTATGCATGGCCTGTTTACTGTCCCACCCTTGTCTCTCCATTGTTTGACTGTAGTATAGTAGTAGTGACACCTTCACAGTATGCATGACCTGTTTACTGTCCCACCCTTGTCTCTCCATTGTTTGACTGTAGTAGTAGTAGTGACACCTTCACAGTATGCATGGCCTGTTTACTGTCCCAACCTTGTCTCTCCATTGTTTGACTGTAGTAGTAGTAGTGACACCTTCACAGCATGCATGGCCTGTTTACTGTCCCAACCTTGTCTCTCCATTGTTTGACTGTAGTAGTAGTAGTGACACCTTCACAGCATGCATGGCCTGTTTACTGTCCCAACCTTGTCTCTCCATTGTTTGACTGTAGTAGTAATAGTGACACCTTCACAGTATGCATGGCCTGTTTACTGTCCCACCCGTGTCTCTCCATTGTTTGACTGTAGTAGTAGTACTGACACCTTCACAGCATGCATGGCCTGTTTACTGTCCCACCCGTGTCTCTCCATTGTTTGACTGTAGTAGTAGTAGTAGTGACACCTTCACAGCATGCATGGCCTATTTACTGTCCCACCCTCATAGGCACAAGGAGTTCGGAGTTTTATCCATGAGGGATTCATCGTACTCGTGACAATGCCATACGCTTTTCAACTCAAATCTGGCAGCAATTATTTTACAGACTCCCTGAGTCAGGCCTGTGCAGGATGCTTTGCGCTGACAGTTTTTTAAATGGGGAGAAGATGGGGAGAGGGACATAAGAAATACAATCAGCTGACACCACCAGAATAATGGAAACATTAAGATGGACGGCGAACAAACCAGTTTTTTTTTTTTCAATGTTGCGGGTCGGGATTAAACTCGAGATATCAAAATTAATCTTGAGTCCGCGGCTGTATCAACTGAACCCACCGGCCCGCGCATGTAAATGGAGGATCCTGTCTTGTCTACTCTCGCCAGCCCCGGTAGCTCAGTTGGTTGAGCGTCGGATTCACATGCTAATGGTTGTGGGTTCGAATCCCCGGTTTGCTCTACATTAAAACTGGCCTTCTCACTGTCCCATCTTAACATCATTGTTGTTCTGGTGGTGTCAGTATATGGATTAGATAAGTCCCCCTTCCCCCACTTCCCTGGGCTGGTTATCCCCGTCGGCCATATCACCTGAGGTGGGTGTCGACGGAAAAACTGAACCAAATCAATCAGTCAAACTTGTCTACTCTCGTTGGTCCATCCAGAGATAAGAACTGAGACTGGCAAGCGCTAAAAGGTCAGTTTTAGGTAATTTAGGCCTGTTTTTATATATTATGTTTTGGTGTTCTAAATACGCTGAAATTTGTATTCAGGTGTGTGTGTGTGTGTTTTTAAATCCCCTGAGCGATAAATTGGGCGGAGTGGTCAACACCGGGGGCATATCCTTAGATTATGTGCGCGAATGCATTGATATGTGTACTTCATTTTCTTTTCCTTTATTTTTTTTTCCTGTTGGAAGTTTTGTATGTTTTGAAGCGGTTATAGCCCTGATATGGCTCTACGCAGTCGGCGGGGCTTTAAACAACAATAACAAAACAACAGTAACAAAGTCGTATGTCTGAAATAACTACCGCCCTTGCAGCATTAAGGTCTGTGACACAGTTTTGTATTACTAGGGACCCAGCCACTGGTTCAAGTGAGTGACTTTATCGCTGTACAAACGTGGCCATTTCACTGGTGTCTCTGTTGTGCACTGGGCTGTCATTGCCCATGGACTGTGGATAATGAAGACGACCTCCGACAACCGTCTGACAAACGCGGCATACCCGTTATCCTGGAACCTTGTTATTGCTATTTTTGTTCAAAACCCAGCCGACTGCGTAGACCCATATCAGAGCTATAACCGTTTCAAAACATGTACAGTACTTCAACAGGAAAAAAAAAAAAAAAGGAAAAGAAAAGTACGTACACATATCAATGTTTTCGCGCGCGTAATCTAAGGAGATGCCTCTAGCGTTGACCACTCCGTCCCATTTATCATTCAGGGGATTTAAAAAAAACATACCTGAATACAAATTTAGGCATACCTAAGGACATTAAAACATATAAAAACAAGCCTAAATTACCTAAAATTGCTTCCGAATATCTCATTTCCCTAGAGACAAAAATGCATTTAATACATGTTCGTGATTATCAATCCTAAGAGAAAGTATGTAAAACTTTATCGAACATATACAGGTGAATGGACCATCAAGGCAGAAAATGATAGGTAGAAATGACAGAAAGCAAAAGAACAAGACAGAAACAAAGAGAGTGGCAGAAAAAGAGGAAGTTTCTAACACAGAATTTCCTAGAAGGTGGGGGATACTATTTATACTAAAAGAGCCGTAGGCATCCCCAACGGGGGGGAATCCACGGACACCGAGCAATGACACCTCACAGTGGGCAGTGTGGTCATCTGTCTAGACGTTTTGCCACCTGTGGTCAGTTGATCGGTCTGTGCAGTGTCAGCTGGCTGTCTGTTTTGTCACTGTCCCCAGCTGGTTGGCCCCATTACCGAGTGTTGTCCCACCTGTTGTAGTTGTTAATGATGACTATAATGACTGTTTCTACCGCGCCCTTCTCACTAGAGTTCTGACGGCTTCACACCTTTAAAAGCATGAGAGACACACGTAAAGCAAAGACATGTCAACCTCAACCGGTTATGACGAAAACAGACGAACTGTATCATCAAGGTGATAAAGAAGGAAAGAAAATGACTTGTGATCAAGAGTCCGTTTGCAGGTATGTTGGTCATGTAAACTTTCAACGTACAACGGCAATGGATGCATATACATCTCTCTCTCTCCCACTCTCTCTCTTCTCTTCTCTTTCTCTCTTTTCTCCTCTGTCTCACTCGGTCTCTGTCTCTCGCTCTGTCTGTCTGTCTGTCTCTTTCTCACACTCTCTCACTTTTTTTGCCTCTCTCTCTCTTTCTCTCTCTCTCTCTCTCTCTCTCTCTCTCTGTTTCTTTGTCTCACTCAGTCTCTCTGTCTCTCTCTGTGTCTGTTTGTCTGTCTGTCTGTCTCTAACTCACTCACCCACTCTCTCCTCTCTCTCTCTCTCTCTCTCTCTCTCTCTCTCTCTCTCTCTCTCTCTCTCTCTTTGTATGTGCGTCTGTTGGTTCTTTAATTTTTTTGTTGCCTTCGAACTCTGCCTTCTCATACTTTGTCTCGCTCTATCTCTCTTGCACAATATATGCACACGTGTATCCACACACACACACACACACACACACACACACACACACACACACACACACCATTCAGTCCCTTCCAAGTAAAAAAAACGTCAGTTGGACTAGATGCAATTTCCAATGAGATGCTGAAAAATTTACCAGAAAATTTTATAATCTTGCTACATGACATATTTCAAAAATGCTGGAATAGTGGGATAATGCCTAACAACTGGAAAGAAACAATAGTGGTTCCTGTATTAAAACCAGGTAAATGTAATACCGATTTGAAAAACTACAGGCCAATTGCATTAACATCACATGTATGTAAACTAATGGAGAAAATAATCTTAAAGAGACTGATGCACTATTGTGAAAAGAATAAAATAATACCAGTAAATCAGGCAGGATTTCGAAAAGGCAGGTCACCAGTAGAGATCCTAACAAAGCTAACTACTAATATAAAACAACAATTTGCAAGACGTCAATGTGTTTTAGCTACATTTTTTGATATAACGAAAGCATACGATCAAGTGTGGCACTCCCGATTGTTATTCAAATTTAAAAGTATTGGGCTGACAGGTCCCATTTTTGGCTATGTTAAGTGTTTCTTAGAAAACAGAGTATTTCAAACGAGGATTGAAAATGTATATTCCACGAAACGAATTCTTCAAATGGGTATCCCTCAGGGATCCGTTATAGCTCCCCTTCTTTTCATGATATTAATGCATGACTTACCCAGTAAAGTATCTAAGCATGTAGTTTTAGCTCAATATGCTGACGATTTATGCATGTGGATGCAGGTAAATATGAAAAAGAAAACTCCTTTGCGCTGTATCAATTATACACGCAAATGCTACCAATTAGAACTTGACAAAATAGCGCGATACATGGTAGAAAATGGGTTACATCTATCCCTGGAAAAAACAAAAATAGTTTTATTTAATAATGGAGCTAACCCAGTAAATATTCCCACTTTCAAACTGGGAGATACTCTTCTTCAGTTTAACGAGTCGATTAAATTCTTAGGAGTTTTCCTTACAGCAAAATTATCTTGGAATCAGCATATTGAATACTTATTAACCAAAGCTCAAAAAAGTTTAAATTTCATAAAAATAGTTCGCAAACAGACATGGGGTCAAGATTCATCAACACTTGTTCATCTTTGTAAATCGCTTGTTAGATCTAAATTAACCTATGCTCAAGAAATCTTCTTCAGTGCACCGAAACACTTACTAAAAAAAACTGCAGAGCATAGATTGTAAAGGTTTCA
>CM060315.1:39622161-39699661 GCA_030674185.1 Monoplex corrugatus | reverse complement strand
CGTAGATCTTTTCCATCAACACTGAGTCTCTCCAGTTGGTTGATCAATTCATCGTGTCTTACCCGATCGAAAGCCTTGGTGTAGTCAACAAAGCATAAATACAAATCCTTATTCATCTCATTTGACCTCTCTGTGATAGTTCTTAGGATGTATATGGCATTAACAGTTCCTTTCCCTTCTACAAATCCACACTGTTCTTCTGCAATTTCTCTTTTGATTCTATTCCTTGTCCTTATCATGATTATTCTTAACAGGATTTTTGTTACATGACTCATCAAACTGATTGTGCAATGGAGTTCGCATTCTATAGCCCCTGTCTTCTTTGTAAGTGCAATGAAAATTGATTTTGACATATCTTTGGGGATTTTTCCAGTGTCGTAAATTTCATTTAGGAGGACTGTTATTTTTTCTATGCCAAATTCCTCCAGGGCTTCAATCATCTGTGTAGTAATGTTGTCTGGTCCTGGGGCTTTTCCTGGTTTCATCTTTGTGATGTGTACAGTATATTATCTAAATACACAATCTTCCGATGTCCGGTTATCACAGCAACCTGTTGTAAAAAGAGCACCGCCATAGTGTAAAGTTTCTGTCAAGTCAAGATTACAATTTGTACTATCAAACTGTATAAAAAGAACTAATGATAATAATAATAATAATAATAATAATAATAATAATAATAATAATAATAATAATAATGATAATAATAATAATATAATAATAATAATAATAATAATAATAATAATAATAATATAATAATAATAATAAAGAAAACAAATGGAGAAGAAATGCGGATATATGTGCCATGACTAAAATGTGTTGGGTTGTTGGTCACAAGTACAGCAAAGAAATGTCACTTTGCATAACTGGAAGCAAAGTTTGGTCAAGATCCATCCATAAAGAGCTGTGAAAATCTTGTTCGCATAGTACTGTCACACACACACACACACACACACACACACACACACCACACCCGCACACACACGAGCGCGCTCGCACGCACACACACACCCCACACACACACACCACACACACACACACACACACAACACACACACACACACAACACAAACACACCACACACACGCACACCATCACACACACACACACACGCACACACACTGATACATAATTTTTCTTCGTCAATGTAAAGTAATCTCCCCATTCTTCTTCATCTTCTTTATTTCTTTTCATTTATTTTCAAGATTGAAAAAAATACATTAATGAAGACTTCTATCAGCCGGTTCCTTATAAAGACTGGGGCCACACAATCCAGTCTTATCCACTCCAAGTATGAATCATTAAAGGTTTTGCTCAAAATACCTGACTCACACCGCAGGTGTCTGCATCCTTCGGGTCTGGTAGACGCCAGGGTATACAATGAAAGTAAGAGGAAAGTTCAGCCCTGTCATGTACTCTCAATGCAGAATGGAACTTGACAGCATTATCGCCATCATCACTATGGTCATCGTCATCACAACATTACGAAAAATTGTTGCAGATCCTGTGGCCATTCAACTGGCAGAGAACACAGGACAGAAAAGCGAGGTCTTCCATAGTATCATCATCATCATCATCAAGTGCCTTGCCACATGGCGTTGGCGATCATGGCCTTCCTTCTTCTTCTTCTTCCTTCATACGGCCAACATCATTTTACTGATGGTTTTGTCGTAGTTTGGGAAGATTGCCGAAGATTGTGCTGTTGTGAGGATTTGGGGGGAAAAAACCCAACATTTTCGCAACTCCAACTGAGTCAGTCTGATTCTTTGGAGGTACCCGGGGTCAAGCCCCTACCAGCAGTGCCTCAGCCTTCATCGCCGCTACTTGGCTAGGTCCGATAGAAATGTGAGGGTGGGGGTGATGGTGAAAAAGTAGCAGGGGGAAGGGGGGCAGGAGTGGAAAAGTGACTGGGAGGGTTGGCAGGGGGGATGGGTTATTTAGGGAATAGTGGTCAGGAGGAGGGTAAGGGGGGAGGGTTGGGGGTGATGGGGAGAGGGGGTGGTTGTTTCAGGTTCTAGAGATGGGAGGCCAGCCTGGACTTGAAGCAGTCCAGTGACTCAGCCGTCACAACCTCAGGCAACTTGTTCCATTCTGGTATGGTCCTCAGGAAGAACGTCATCTGCCTGTACCGTGTCGTGCAGGTGGGAATGTCGTAGCTCAGGTCGTTGTTTGTCCTAGCGCTCAGCCTGCTGTCAGGTGGTTTGGGCAGGTACATGGAGGTAATGGAGATGAGACCGTGATGGAACTTGTAAAACATCTCCAAGCGGGCTTTCTTACGGCGCTGTTGCAGGGAAGGCCAGTTGAGAGATTCAAGGATGTTTCTATCCCTTGTTGCTGCAAGCACCTCTTCCACCCTCGCTGTCTTCAGCCACTCTGCAAGTCCGTCCTATATGGGGGGTCCTATATGTAACCAGGGAGAGGGGGTGGGGAGGTGGGAGAAGGAAGAGATTCCCGGCATCCCATAGGAAGTAGCGAAGACACCACAGCACACTACACGCATCTCTCATCATCATCATCATCATGTGCCCTGCCACATGGCCTTGGCGATCATGGCCCTCCATATGTATCTATCCCTTGTTGCCGCAAGCACATCTTCCACCCTCTCTGTCCTCAGCCACCCTGCAAGTCCGTCAGTATCTTCTCCCTGGGTCTACCTGGTGCTCTCTTTCCCTCCAGCTTTCCTGTTGTGACCAGGTGCTCTAATTCACCTTTCCTTTAAAATGGCCTATAAATGTTGCCTGTCTTTTCCTAATCTTTCTTATCAATGATCTTCTTGTGTCTGCCTATATCAAGACTGTCTCGTTTGTTTTTCTTTGCTGTCCATGGAACTCTCAACATTCTTCTTAGAAACCACATCTCGGCTGCCTCAATCCTGTTCTGACTTTGCTTGTTGACTGTCCATCGCCTCTCTCTTCACAATACCACACATTCCACACATGAAGAAAACGTGTTATGTCACAATAAAAACCAATTTTATTAAAAACCAGAGCCACATGAACACGTTTTGTGAGGGGACAACATCCAGTTCGACATACCAATTACACAAAAGTGCGTCATGCATTATACGTCATCGTGTGCACAAGTAAACATAACATTATGACGTCAGAATTCTGAGAGTATCAAAAATATTTCCATCCAAATATAAATCATTAAAATGGTTTTAAGTCCGATAACAGTTAATCATAGTCACTAGAATTCAAATCTCACAGAATATGCAAAAAAAAATTATTTCCATCAAATTACCATCACTTTCACGTTTCAATAGCTGTTGAGAATCCAGAGTTCAGGAAAACCATATATACATTTATTCTTTCTTGAATAAACCAACACCACGCGCAGTCCCCCACCGCTGATGAAGTCTCACTTTGCAACACAGTCAACGCAGTACAGCGTTCAAGACACCACTGCAATCACAACCTGTCTTTCCCAAATGCTATCACAGTCAGCTTTATAACCAAACCACATCACATCCCCAGCATAATGAGGGATTAGGCCATCGTCACAAGTTATCCCTGCCAACGTTCCTACGCAAACATTACATTCCTAAGTAAGACTACCACTGGTTTATAAAGACTATGACTGGTTTATAAAGACTATGACTGGTTCATAAAGACTATGACTGGTTTATAAAGACTTTGACTGGTTATAAAGACTACCACTGGTTTTAAAGACTATGACTGGTTCATAAAGACTACACTGGTTTATAAAGACTATGACTGGTTCATAAAGACTACCACTGGTTTATAAAGACTGATCATAAAGACTACACTGGTTTATGAAAACTTTGACTGGTTCATCGACTTTGGTTAATCGTTATACAGACTATAGTATAACTGGTTTGTACAGACAGTAACTGCTTTATATAAGTTATATAAACTACAACTGCTTTATAAATAAGACTATTACCGGTTTGCACAGGCTTAGAAACTCTAATTGCTCTATACAAACAATAACAAGTTAAAGGTAATAAAATGGTTGCACAGATTATAACTGGTTTATACAGACTGTAACTGGTTTATACTGATTATAACTGGTTTACAAATACTACAACTGGTCTATAAAATTACAACTGGTTTATAATTCTAACACGAACACACACTAACCCCCCACCCCCAAGAAAACAACAAAACCAGACAAAAAAACCCAAGCCTACACTTCTAATAGTTCTGAAATGAAAGAGAAATAAAAAGACTATATTTCTTCTAAGCCCAAGAGCATTAAAAGGATACATTTCTACACGTACTAGAATAATTCTAAAAGAAAAACAAACAAGAGCATAGAACTAAGGCCCTCCTAAATAGACTATAATCATATATATACATATAAAATAAATTATTAAAAAAACAGCATGAAAATAAGACATTTCCAACTAAAACTATAATCATTTTAAAAATAAAAATGATACACATAATACACTTCTAAATTAGAATTATTTTTAAATCAAGAGCATAAACTTGAGACATTTTTACATAGACTATAATCATTCTAAGCATAAAATTATTACATTTCTAAACAGAGTATAATCATTCTAAAACTAAGAGCATAAATAGAGTATGTTCCTGAGTAAGACCATAACTGTTCTAAAAATAAGACCACCAAAAAAACAAAAAAACAAACAAACAAAAAAACAAAACAAAAAAAACAAAAAACAACTGGGCTTCATCTCAGTCCTAAATCGCTCTCTGTGCCGTGTGTGTGTGTGTGTGTGTGTGTGGTTGTGTGTGTGTGTGTGTGTGTGTGTGTGTGTGTGTGTGTGTGTGTGTGTGTGTGTTGTGTATGTGTATGTGTATGTGTTTGTGTTTGTGTGTTGTGAGTGTGTGTGTATATGTGTGTGCGTGTGTTTATGTTCGCGTGTGTGTATGTGGTGTGTGTGTTGGTATGTTTGTGTTTGTGAGTGTGTGTGTATATATGTGTGTGGTTTATGTTTACATGTGTGTGCATGTGTGTGTGTGTGTGTGTGTGTGTGTGTGTGTGTGTGTGTGTGTGTGTAAGTGTGTGTGTGTGTGTGTGTGTGTGTGTGTGTGTGTGTGTGTGTGTGTGTGTGTGTGTGTGTGTGTGTGTGTGTGTGTGCTCGCGCACGCACGCGCGTGTGTTTGTGTGTTTTAAAACTCTCGATTCTCTCGACTCCTTAGCGGGACACGTACAGTAAAATCAAAAAGAAACACCACTCGATTAACTTAAGAAAAAAGAATGCTGATGGCTGTTCTTTCAAAGAGACACAACATTACATTTACATCTTATACATCTTTTTCTTGTATATACACATCAAGGCAAAACGCAAATACAACACAAACAGCATATCTTCATACTGGGCATCACAAATACGACACGTAGGCATGCATTTTAAGCCCCCCCCCCTCCCCCAACCTCAAAGTTCAGGCCATTTAACTCTTTGACTCCCGCACCCTACCCACCAACTGCAAAAACTTAACCCTTTGACTCCCTCACCCAAAGAGTGAGGGAGTTAAAGGGTTAAGTTTTCGCTTTGCTAGCATGGTTGACAATGCAGGATGCTGTTGCACAGAGTAGGGGAGTGAGAGGGTTAAAGAAGACAAGGTCACAAAAATGAACTGTTTAGCAAAAGCATGTGTAACTATTACCAACAAAGCAGAAACACACAATGTTAAAACACAGGTATGTAACTGTAAGTCCTCTTTTACCAAAGGTATGTAACTGTAAGGCCTCTTTTACCAAAGGTATGTAACTGTAAGGCCTCTTTTACCAAAGGTATGTAACTGTAAGGCCTCTTTTACCAAAGGTATGTAACTGTAAGGCCTCTTTTACCAAAGGTATGTAACTGTAAGGCCTCTTTTACCAAAGGTGTAACTGTAAGGCCTCTTTTACCAAAGGTATGTAACTGTAAGGCCTCTTTTACCAAAGGTATGTAACTGTAAGGCCTCTTTTACCAAAGGTGTAACTGTAAGGCCTCTTTTACCAAAGGTGTAACTGTAAGGCCTCTTTTACCAAAGCTATGTAACTGTAAGGCCTCTTTTACCAAAGGTATGTAACTGTAAGGCCTCTTTTACCAAAGGTGTAACTGTAAGTCCTCTTTTACCAAAGGTGTAACTGTAAGGCCTCTTTTACCAAAGGTATGTAACTGTAAGGCCTCTTTTATCAAAGGTATAACTGTAAGGCCTCTTTTACCAAAGGTGTAACTGTAAGGCCTCTTTTACCAAAGGTATATAACTGTAAGGCCTCTTTTACCAAAGGTATATAACTGTAAGGCCTCTTTTACCAAAGGTATATAACTGTAAGGCCTCTTTTACCAAAGGTATATAACTGTAAGGCCTCTTTTACCAAAGGTATATAACTGTAAGGCCTCTTTTACCAAAGGTATATAACTGTAAGGCCTCTTTTACCAAAGGTATGTAACTGTAAGGCCTCTTTTACCAAATGTATATAACTATAAGGCCTCTTTTACCAAAGGTATATAACTGTAAGGCCTCTTTTACCAAAGGTATGTAACTGTAAGGCCTCTTTTACCAAAGGTATGTAACTGTAAGGCCTCTTTTACCAAAGGTATATAACTGTAAGGCCTCTTTTACCAAAGGTGTAACTGTAAGGCCTCTTTTACCAAAGGTATGTAACTATAAGGCCTCTTTTACCAAAGGTATATAACTGTAAGGCCTCTTTTACCAAAGGTATATAACTGTAAGGCCTCTTTTACCAAAGGTGTAACTGTAAGGCCTCTTTTACCAAAGGTATGTAACTATTAGGCCTCTTTTACCAAAGGTATATAACTGTAAGGCCTCTTTTACCAAAGGTATATAACTGTAAGGCCTCTTTTACCAAAGGTATATAACTGTAAGGCCTCTTTTACCAAAGGTGTAACTGTAAGGCCTCTTTTACCAAAGGTATATAACTGTAAGGCCTCTTTTACCAAAGGTATATAACTGTAAGGCCTCTTTTACCAAAGGTGTAACTGTAAGGCCTCTTTTACCAAAGGTATATAACTGTAAGGCCTCTTTTACCAAAGGTATATAACTGTAAGGCCTCTTTTACCAAAGGTATATAACTGTAAGGCCTCTTTTACCAAAGGTATGTAACTGTAAGGCCTCTTTTACCAAAGGTATATAACTGTAAGGCCTCTTTTACCAAAGGTATATAACTGTAAGGCCTCTTTTACCAAAGGTATATAACTGTAAGGCCTCTTTTACCAAAGGTATGTAACTGTAAGGCCTCTTTTACCAAAGGTATGTAACTGTAAGGCCTCTTTTACCAAAGGTATATAACTGTAAGGCCTCTTTTACCAAAGGTGTAACTGTAAGGCCTCTTTTACCAAAGGTATGTAACTATAAGGCCTCTTTTACCAAAGGTATATAACTGTAAGGCCTCTTTTACCAAAGGTATATAACTGTAAGGCCTCTTTTACCAAAGGTGTAACTGTAAGGCCTCTTTTACCAAAGGTATGTAACTATAAGGCCTCTTTTACCAAAGGTATATAACTGTAAGGCCTCTTTTACCAAAGGTATATAACTGTAAGGCCTCTTTTACCAAAGGTATATAACTGTAAGGCCTCTTTTACCAAAGGTGTAACTGTAAGGCCTCTTTTACCAAAGGTATATAACTGTAAGGCCTCTTTTACCAAAGGTATATAACTGTAAGGCCTCTTTTACCAAAGGTGTAACTGTAAGGCCTCTTTTACCAAAGGTATATAACTGTAAGGCCTCTTTTACCAAAGGTATATAACTGTAAGGCCTCTTTTACCAAAGGTATATAACTGTAAGGCCTCTTTTACCAAAGGTATATAACTGTAAGGCCTCTTTTACCAAAGGTATATAACTGTAAGGCCTCTTTTACCAAAGGTATATAACTGTAAGGCCTCTTTTACCAAAGGTATATAACTGTAAGGCCTCTTTTACCAAAGGTATGTAACTGTAAGGCCTCTTTTACTAAAGATGGGAAAATGGACAGAGAAATGGACAGCAGAGTCTCCACGAGACAAATGCTGTGAGCTTCCAATTGTCACCTCTTCTAAAACAGTCAAGCATCCCCAACAGACACAACAGCCAGGCTTTGTCAATACAGTCTTTGTACTCACACTGACTTACCTTGTCAGACCCAGAGCACAACTGCATAGTGGATCATAAGACGCTCTAAGTGTGTTTATCGGTAAAAAAAAATGTCTTTAAGGGAGGAAATCAGTTACCAGGACACAACTGCATAGTGGATCTTAAGACGCTCTAAGTGTGCTTATCGGTAAAAAAAATAAATTGACTTAAAGGGAGGAAATCAGTTTACCAGGACACAACTGCATAGTGAATCTCACGGCGCTCTAAGTATGCTTATCGGTAAAAAAAATAAATTGTCTTAAAGGGAGGAAATCAGTTTACCAGGACACAACTGCATAGTGGATCTCACGGCGCTCTAAGTATGCTTATCGGTAAAAAAAATAAATTGACTTAAAGGGAGGAAATCAGTTAACATGGGCTTGCTTGCCTTCTGAGTGTCCACGCATAAAACTCGTCTTTTCTAAGTTTGCTCAAGCCCAAAGCAAACTTACCATAAGATCAGCTGTGCAGTCGTGTGTTAACGCCGTATCGGTATATTCAGGCCTATCGGTATATTTCGTTGAAAACAGCATACACATCAATACATGTATCTACGAAATCTAAAAGCTTAATGCTTCAACATATTGCTTCGGAAAATTATAAATGTGTACACACTGAAAATGACAAGGTCACGATTAAGTTAGAAATGCACTTATTGAAAATTCCTTGGTGCATTGGCCTCCCTATCTCGACCTACTTTTGGTTTCGTCTGCTTTTACAGCGAACGGTGATATATTTTTTTGACCCCCCAACAACTTATTCAAAGGCATTTCATCATTTTGGTAGAAGTCCTATTTCCATCTAATGTGAACTAAAGAAAATCTTTTTTTAAAATTCATTCTATATGAACAAGTTTGTGATGTTTCTAAAAACGGAAGGCATATAAATAAAATATAAAAGTGGTATGTATTAATTTTTGCATGGCTTCGTGCGCTGGCTGACCACCGGTGCCAGTGGTGAGATACATGTAACAGACACGGTTGCCAGTGCTAAGTGCTCCTGGGGAGGAGTTGTTAGTCGGGACATGTGGGATGGAAAATACCTGCTTCCATACCGTTAGGGCTGAATATACCGATATTGAAAAAAAACAAAACACTTGAGGGAAAGATTACAACCTGCGAAACAAGATGTCTCAGACGGGTAATGGGCAACACCAGAAGAAACATGATTAAGAACGAAGAGGAAGCAGAAAGAAAAAACACGAAAAAAGAATAAGAACGCGTATTTAGTACAACCAGACAAGACAAGCGCAAATTTTCGGCCAACTGGCCTTTGTCAATCGTAAGTTCACAAACAAAACAAACACCACATACAAAAATTAGGAAAAAAAGACTGAAACATCCTTGCTGCTCTGTCCAATGATTTCTTTTCTCACATTGGACAGAGCAGCAGGGAAGTTTCAGTCTTTTTCTTCTAATTTTTGTATTTGGTGTTTGTTTGTTTGTTTGTGATCTTACACTTGACAAAGGCCAGTTGGCCGAAAATTTGCACCTGTCTTGTCTGTTTGTATTAAATACGCGTTCTTATTCTTTTTTCGTGTTTTTTTCTGGTTCCTGCTTGCGGGTAGTCACACTTGTTTTGGGTTAAGATCGAAGAGATCCGATAGACAGCTGTAACGTTTGGCCACCTGACCAAGGAGATGCCTATCAGCCAGCCAGCCCTTCCAGCCTACAACAACACCAGGTGCTTCGACATCACTGCCTGAAGAAGACTGTGGCTGCCCTGGATAGACAGACGGAGTGGCAGACAATTTATACTGCACACCTACATTGTGAAACTCTGCGCCAGGCTTCCCATCTACCTGCAGACAGAAAGCTTCTTCTCCCTGCGACATCTCCTGGCACAGATGGATAGAGAAATTAAAGTAATAATATAAATAATACTAATAATAATTATATAATAACAAGAACAACAACAACAATAATAATATCAATAACAATAATACTAATAGTAATATTAATAATAACAATAATAGTAATTATAATGATGATGACGATGACGACGACAATAATAGTAGTAGTAGTAGTAGCAGTAGCAGTTGTAGTAGTAGAAGTAGTAGTAGTAGTAGTAGTAGTAGTAGTAGTAGTAGTAGTAGTAATAGTGTTATGATGATAATGATGACTACTAGTAGTAGTCAACATTATCATCATAACAACAACACTACTACTACTATTACTACGAGAACAAGAACAACAACAACTAATAATAATAATAATAATAGTAATAATAAAATAATAATACTAATAACAGTAATGATAATGATAACAATAATGATAATACTAATGATAATAATAACAATGTCATTTTGGACCTTGCCAACGAACAGGGTTTCTGTGCTGGCTTAAGGCTAATGACATGATCATTTTGGATCTTCTCTATCACGTGATATCAGTGACGATAGTGAATATGGAATTCGTTCCGAGCGCGGAGACTGTTATCTTGAAAAACTGAAACTGTATAACGCTACTCTCCCACGTTATTTGGACTCTGTGTGCACAACACAACTACCACACACACAGTGTACTAGGCATTTGGACTCTGTGTGCACAACACAACTACCACACACACAGTGTACTAGGCATTTGGACTGTGTGTGGACAACACAACTACCACACACACAGTGTACTAGGCATTTGGACTCTGTGTGGACAACACAACTACCACACACACAGTGTACTAGGCATTTGGACTGTGTGTGCACAACACAACTACCACACACACAGTGTACTAGGCATTTGGACTGTGTGTGGACAACACAACTACCACACACACAGTGTACTAGGCATTTGGACTGTGTGTGCACAACACAACTACCACACACACAGTGTACTAGGCATTTGGACTCTGTGTGGACAACACAACTACCACACACACAGTGTACTAGGCATTTGGACTCTGTGTGGACAACACAACTACCACACACACAATGTACTAGGCATTTGGACTCTGTGTGCACAACACAACTACCACACACACAGTGTACTAGGCATTTGAACTCTGTGTGCACAACACAATTACCACACACACAGTGTACTAGGCATTTGGACTGTGTGTGCACAACACAATTACCACACACACAGTGTACTAGGCATTTGGACTCTGTGTGCACAACACAACTACCACACACACAGTGTACTAGGCATTTGGACTCTGTGTGCAAAACACAACTACCACACACACAGTGTACTAGGCATTTGGACTGTGTGTGCACAACACAATTACCACACACACAGTGTACTAGGCATTTGGACTCTGTGTGCATAACACAATTACCACACACACAGTGTACTAGGCATTTGGACTGTGTGTGCACAACACAATTACCACACACACAGTGTACTAGGCATTTGGACTCTGTGTGCACAACACAATTACCACACACACAGTGTACTAGGCATTTGGACTGTGTGTGCACAACACAATTATCACACACACAGTGTACTAGGCATTTGGACTGTGTGTGCATAACACAATTACCACACATACAGTGTACTAGACATTTGGACTGTGTGTGCACAACACAATTACCACACACAATGTACTAGGCATTTGGACTCTGTGTGCACAACACAATTAACACACATACAGTGTACTAGGCATTTGGACTGTGTGTGCACAACACAATTACCACACACAATGTACTAGGCCTTTGGACTGTGTGTGCACAACACAATTACCACACACACAATGTACTAGGCCTTTGGACTGTGTGTGCACAACACAATTACCACACACACAGTGTACTAGGCATTTGGACTGTGTGTGCACAACACAATTACCACACATACAGTGTACTAGGCATTTGGACTGTGTGTGCACAACACAATTACCACACACACAGTGTACTGGGCATTTGGACTGTGTGTGCACAACACAATTACCACACACACAATGTACTAGGCATTTGGACTGTGTGTGCACAACACAATTACCACACACACAGTGTACTAGGCATTTGGACTGTGTGTGCACAACACAATTACCACTCACACAATGTACTAGGCCTTTTGACTCTGTGTGCACAACACAATTACCACACACACAGTGTACTAGGCCTTTTGACTCTGTGTGCACAACACAATTACCACACACACAGTGTACTAGGCATTTGGACTGTGTGTGCACAACACAATTACCACACACAGTGTACTAGGCCTTTTGACTGTGTGTGCACAACACAAATTACCACACATACAGTGTACTGGGCATTTGGACTGTGTGTGCACAACACAATTACCACACACACAGTGTACTAGGCCTTTGGACTGTGTGTGCACAACACAATTACCACACACACAGTGTACTAGGCATTTGGACAGTGTGCACAACACAATTACCACACACACAGTGTACTAGGCCTTTGGACTGTGTGTGCACAACACAACTACCACACACACAATGTACTAGACATTTGGACTGTGTGTGCACAACACAACTACCACACACACACAGTGTACTAGGCATTTGGACTGTGTGTGCACAACACAACTACCACACACACAATGTACTAGACATTTGGACTGTGTGTGCACAACACAACTACCACACACACAATGTACTAGGCATTTGGACTGTGTGTGCACAACACAATTACCACACACACAGTGTACTAGGCATTTGGACTGTGTGCACAACACAATTACCACACACACAGTGTACTAGGCCTTTGGACTGTGTGTGCACAACACAATTACCACACACACAGTGTACTAGGCATTTGGACTGTGTGCACAACACAACTACCACACACACAATGTACTAGGCATTTGGACTGTGTGTGCACAACACAACTACCACACACACAGTGTACTAGGCATTTGGACAGTGTGCACAACACAACTACCACACACACAGTGTACTAGGCATTTGGACAGTGTGCACAACACAACTACCACACACACAGTGTACTAGGCATTTGGACTGTGTGCACAACACAACTACCACACACACAGTGTACTAGGCATTTGGACAGTGTGCACAACACAACTACCACACACACAGTGTACTAGGCATTTGGACTGTGTGCACAACACAATTACCACACACACAGTGTACTAGGCCTTTGGACTGTGTGTGCACAACACAACTACCACACACACAGTGTACTAGGCATTTGGACAGTGTGCACAACACAACTACCACACACACAGTGCACTAGGCATTTGGACAGTGTGCACAACACAACTACCACACACACAGTGTACTAGACATTTGGACTGTGTGGCACAACACAACTACCACACACACAGTGTACTAGACATTTGGACAGTGTGCACAACACAACTACCACACACACAGTGTACTAGGCATTTGGACAGTGTGCACAACACAACTACCACACACACAGTGTACTAGGCATTTGGACTGTGTGTGCACAACACAATTACCACACACACAGTGTACTAGGCATTTGGACAGTGTGCACAACACAACTACCACACACACAGTGTACTAGGCATTTGGACTGTGTGTGCACAACACAACTACCACACACACAGTGTACTAGGCATTTGGACAGTGTGCACAACACAACTACCACACACACAGTGTACTAGGCATTTGGACTGTGTGTGCACAACACAACTACCACACACACAGTGTACTAGGCATTTGGACAGTGTGCACAACACAATTACCACACACACAGTGTACTAGGCATTTGGACTCTGTGTGCACAACACAATTACCACACACACAGTGTACTAGGCCTTTCGACTCTGTGTGCACAACACAATTACCACACACACAGTGTACTAGGCCTTTGGACTCTGTGTGCACAACACAATTACCACACACACAGTGTACTAGGCATTTCGACTATGTGTGCACAACACAATTACCACACACACAGTGTACTAGGCATTTCGACTCTGTGTGCACAACACAATTACCACACACACAGTGTACTAGGCATTTGGACTTTGTGTGCACAACACAATTACCACACATACAGTGTACTAGGCATTTTGACTCTGTGTGCACAACACAATTACCACACATAGTGTATTGGGCCTTTTGACTGTGTGCACAACACAATTACCACACACAATGTACTAGGCTTTTTGACTCTGTGTGCACAACACAATTACCACACACAGTGTACTGGGCCTTTCGACTGTGTGTGCACAACACAATTACCACACACACAGTGTACTAGGCCTTTCGACTCTGTGTGCATAACACAATTACCACACATAGTGTACTGGGCCTTTCGACTGTGTGTGCACAACACAATTACCACACACACAGTGTACTAGGCCTTTCGACTCTGTGTGCATAACACAATTACCACACATAGTGTACTGGGCCTTTCGACTCTGTGTGCATAACACAATTACCACACATAGTGTACTAGGCCTTTCGACTCTGTGTGCATAACACAATTACCACACATAGTGTACTGGGCCTTTCGACTGTGTGTGCACAACACAGTTACCACACACAGTGTACTGGGCCTTTCGACTGTGTGTGCACAACACAATTACCACACACAGTGTACTGGGCCTTTCGACTGTGTGTGCATAACACAATTACCACACACAGTGTACTGGGCCTTTCGACTGTGTGTGCACAACACAATTACCACACACACAGTGTACTAGGCCTTTCGACTCTGTGTGCATAACACAATTACCACACATAGTGTACTAGGCCTTTTGACTCTGTGTGCACAACACAATTACCACACATAGTGTACTAGGCCTTTTGACTCTGTGTGCACAACACAGTTACCACACATAGTGTACTAGGCCTTTCGACTCTGTGTGCACAACACAATTACCACACACACAGTGTACTAGGCATTTGGACTTTGTGTGCACAACACAATTACCACACATACAGTGTACTAGGCATTTTGACTCTGTGTGCACAACACAATTACCACAACATAGTGTATTGGGCCTTTTGACTGTGTGCACAACACAATTACCACACACAATGTACTAGGCTTTTTGACTCTGTGTGCACAACACAATTACCACACACAGTGTACTGGGCCTTTCGACTGTGTGTGCACAACACAATTACCACACACACAGTGTACTAGGCCTTTCGACTCTGTGTGCATAACACAATTACCACACATAGTGTACTGGGCCTTTCGACTGTGTGTGCACAACACAATTACCACACACACAGTGTACTAGGCCTTTCGACTCTGTGTGCATAACACAATTACCACACATAGTGTACTGGGCCTTTCGACTCTGTGTGCATAACACAATTACCACACATAGTGTACTAGGCCTTTCGACTCTGTGTGCATAACACAATTACCACACATAGTGTACTGGGCCTTTCGACTGTGTGTGCACAACACAATTACCACACACAGTGTACTGGGCCTTTCGACTGTGTGTGCACAACACAATTACCACACACAGTGTACTGGGCCTTTCGACTGTGTGTGCATAACACAATTACCACACACAGTGTACTGGGCCTTTCGACTGTGTGTGCACAACACAATTACCACACACACAGTGTACTAGGCCTTTCGACTCTGTGTGCATAACACAATTACCACACATAGTGTACTAGGCCTTTTGACTCTGTGTGCACAACACAATTACCACACATAGTGTACTAGGCCTTTTGACTCTGTGTGCACAACACAGTTACCACACATAGTGTACTAGGCCTTTTGACTCTGTGTGCACAACACAATTACCACACACACAGTGTACTAGACCTTTCGACTCTGTGTGCACAACACAATTACCACACATAGTGTACTAGGCGTTTGGACTGTGTGCACAACACAATTACCACACACACAGTGTACTAGGCGTTTCGATTCTGTGTGCACAACACAATTACCACACACACAGTGTACTAGGCGTTTCGATTGTGTGCACAACACAATTACCACACACACGATGTCCCTTTCGACTCTGTGTGCACAACACAATTACCACACACAGTGTACTAGGCGTTTCGACTCTGTGTGCATAACACAATTACCACACACAGTGTACTAGGCCTTTCGACTCTGTGTGCATAACACAATTACCACACAGTGTACTAGGCGTTTCGACTCTGTGTGCATAACACAATTACCACATGCACACACAGTGTACTAGGCCCTTTCGACTCTGTGTGCATAACACAATTACCACACACAGTGTACTAGGCGTTTCGACTCTGTGTGCACAAACAATTACCATACACAGTGTACTCTAGGCCTTTCGACTCTGTGTGCACAACACAATTACCACACACACAGTGTACTAGGCCTAAACTAAGACGCACTAACAAAGAAACACAACATTGCCATACACGTACACAAATGAATACACACTAACTGAGTCTAATTAAGCATACACACGATACAAACCTCGGATAGTAAACATGTACATAACATGAATGATGTCACAATGCCACACGATGAGTAGTTAAGAGGTGACAGTACATACTGGTGGTCAGGTAATCATGATGATACCAACAATGGAAGTCCTGGGTGAACAGGTAAGTACAGGTGACAGTACATACTGGTGGTCAGGTAATCATGGTGATACCAACAATGGAAGTCCTGGGTGAACAGGTAAGTAGAGGTGACAGTACATACTGGTGGTCAGGTAATCATGGTGATACCAACAATGGAAGTCCTGGGTGAACAGGTGAGTAGAGGTGACAGTACATACTGGTGGTCAGGTAATCATGATGATACCAACAATGGAAGTCCTGGGTGAACAGGTAAGTAGAGGTGACAGTACATACTGGTGGTCAGGTAATCATGATGATACCAACAATGGAAGTCCTGGGTGAACAGGTAAGTAGAGGTGACAGTACATACTGGTGGTCAGGTAATCATGATACCAACAATGGAAGTCCTGGGTGAACAGGTAAGTACAGGTGACAGTACATACTGGTGGTCAGGTAATCATGATGATACAAAAATTGGAAGTCCTGGGTGAACAGGTAAGTAAGGTGACAGTACATACTGGTGGTCAGGTAATCATGATGATACCAACAATGGAAGTCCTGGGTGAACAGGTAAGTAAGGTGACAGTACATACTGGTGGTCAGGTAATCATGATGATACCAACAATGGAAGTCCTGGGTGAACAGGTAAGTACAGGTGACAGTACATACTGGTGGTCAGGTAATCATGATGATACCAACAATGGAAGTCCTGGGTGAACAGATAAGTACAGGTGACAGTACATACTGGTGGTCGGGTAATCATGATGATACCAACAATGGAAGTCCAGGGTGAACAGGTAAAATCTCTAACCATGAATTTGTGACAGAAGGTGTGTACAGATCCTTATAACAGCTGGCAGTGATTTCCCACCAGACAGTACATGTAAAATGAAGTAACAAACCTGACTAACATTTTCCAGTCCACCAGTCACCTTGGTGCTTTGGTTAGCACAACAGTCTCACGACCATAAAGAAATGGGTTCGAATCCCAGAATCCCGTCAAAAAATCTGTACGGGTTTTTTTTTTAGTCTCAAGCGACACCCACCCAGACTTCAGCGTGCTGTGTGTGTGTTGGAAAGACTAAGACCACGGATGCGTCGCTGAGTGCGTTTAAGATTTAAAGTTCCTGACCAACACCACAAGTGTGTTTATTTTTCGGGCCTAGTTGACGCTACAATATTGTACGAAAATAAGCGTACAGGCCTTGTCCCGCAGTCCCAATCCAGAATAGAACACCATGGCAACATTATTATCAACTCCCATCGTCATGCATCATCATAGCATTGTCAAGAAATTGTTCCAGACTCTGTGACCTGAAAAATGTCACAGCAAAAACAAACAAAAACGAAAAACAACAACAAAGCCACCAACAACAACAAAAAACAAACAACCACAGACATTTTCCCGTCCAGATTAACTGAGGACAGAGAGAAAACAAAAGAAGATGATGACTTTCTACGGAATTGATTTTGATCAGTAAAGAGCAAACGAGAGATAAAACCTGCAGGAAGAAGGGAAGACGGGACACTGAAAGGACAGGAGAAGGAAGAGATTGTTTTCATTATTATTTTTAAAGTGTTTAAAGCCCAGCCAATTGCTCAGGTTATTACCATCTCTAACAAAACACACACAGATAAACACACCACTGACCCCGGAGAAAAGAAAATCTGGAAAAGAAAATTAAGTTCACTTAACAATGCATCCACACAGGCAATTCATGGATATGCCACTGGCGGTAGCCATTTGGCCGAATTTATCACCATGGGGATTAAAACAAGAACCTGAAAATAAATGTAAAACCCTAACTAAATACACGAAAATATTACATCAAAAACTGACCTAGAGCGTCTAAAACTGCCAAGAAGTAGTTCACATCTTCCTTAGAGCTAAACATGCAATCAATAAACCAGTCATCAAACGTAATAGAAAGTATGTAAGTCTTTACGAAAAACATACAGGTGAACGTACCCAGTGAGGCAGAGAACGAGAAAGGGAGAGATGACAGAAAGTAAAGGAGCAAAATGACAGAAAGTAAAACAGAAAGTAAAGGAGCAAAATGACAGAAAGTAAAACAGAAAGTAAAGGAGCAAAATGACAGAAAGTAAATCAGAAAGTAAAGGAGCAAAATGACAGAAAGTAAAGGAGCAAGTCAGAAACAAGAAGGGTGACAGAAAAGAGGGAATTTCTCGCACAGATTTTCCAAAAGCTGGCGATACTGATTATAATAATAATGACTATAATAACAGTGACATTAATAAGACACCAAATGTTGATCTATAAATCAAGTCAAATTTATACTGAAAGAGCCCCCTCCCACCATGGCATCCCCTCGGGAGGAAGGAGGCAGCGGAGAGTGGAGATGATGACAGTTAATGGGGATCAATCTGTGTGACGCCAGTACCGTTATGTCCGGTTTAATTTACTAACGCCTGTCTACCATCGACCGTGTCCAAAAGCTGTAAATCTCCCTTCTCCCTCCTCTCGTGAATCTACGTGCTAATCGATACGTTTGGAGATCGCTCAAGAGGGATTCGTGGTACTCGGACAATTCCATACGCGCTCCACTCAAAGCTGCCAGCAATCATCTGGAGACTGTCTGAGCCTGTGCAAAAGCCTGTGCACGGGTCGATCAACAATAGAGAGATCAGCCCCCCCCCCAAACACAACACACACAACACACACACACACACACACAACACACACACACACACACACACACACACACACACACACACACTTCCTACACCCCCTGTAAGCCCGCAGTCCTAAGTACCATCGACATAATAATTAGAGTGTAGGCGTGGTGGAAATCGACCTCTCCCCCTCTGATCACTCCCCCTCCCCTCCTTCACTCTACCCGCCTACTTTTGTTTGCTGTTCTAAGTATCATACATATAATACTGTAGTGTAATGTAAATCAGACTCCACTCCTTTGACCAGTTCACCATCCCCACCCCTCTCTTTCTTATCCGCTTTTGGCCGGTGTCCTAAACATCGTCAATATGTATATCATAATATTCATAGTGAAAGTGTTCGCCAACTCCAGTCCGAAGAATTGTCGATATACTAAATGATTACAGTATAAGGTTCGTGTGCTTGTGTTTGTTTGTGTGTGTGTGTGTGTGAGAGAGAGAGAGAGAGAGAGAGAGAGAGTGTGTGTGTGTGTGTGTGTGTGTGTGTGTGTGTGTGTGTGTGTTGTGTGTGTGTGTGTGTGGAGGGAGAGAGAGAGAAAGAGAGGTGAGTATGCGTGTGTGTATAAGTGTACGGGCGCGCTTGAGTATGTGTGTGTGTGTGTGTGTGTGTGTGTGTGTGTGTGTGTGTGTGTGTGTGTGTGTGTGTGTGTGTGTGTGTGTGTGTGTGACACAGAGAGAGAGATAGTGTGTGTGTGTGTGTGCGAGTGTGCGTGCGTGTGTGTGTGTGTGTGTGTGTGTGTCTGTGTGTGTGTGTGTGTGTGTGTGAGTGTGTGTGTGTGTGTGTGAGAGAGAGAGTGTGCGTGCGCGTGCGTGTGTGGTGTGTGTGTGTGTGTGTGTGTGTGTGTGTGTGTGTGTGTGTGTGTGTGTGTGTGTGTGTGTGTGTGTGTGTAAGTGTGTGTGTAAGCGTGTTTACCCTCTTACTAAAAAGGAAGCGTTTAGCAAATAAGCACAACTCTCATTTCTTTTCCTCATATTATGTAATGCTAACAACATTTCTTATAAAACCAATATCAAAGGCTGCGGGCAAAGAACAACAGTCATCACACATTTGATGACCAAGTCTAATGAACACTTTTCAATACTAGCAGACAGAGACATTCTGGCCTCTTGATCACTTAGGTTTGTACAAATCTCTAGACTTGCTCGTAATCTGGCAAAGATCCATCTAGAGGAATACTTCTCTCCTCCCTAAAAAAATCGTTTGGGGGCCACCTCTAGCACTCTCGGGAATTAATTTGTGAGGCCAAAATCAATGGATTCCTTTTAGATGTTAGTATTGGTGTCGTGATGTGCGGCCTACACACCACTCACCAAGCACCAGAGATCGTATAGAACGTACCGCTGACCCGTTTTACACTGAAGGTCACCAACATAACCTTTATTAGTAGTAGTAGTATTATTGTCCTTGTGACCATTAATGAATATCAATATTATCGTTACTTTGTCATTGTGATAATAATAAATATCAACATTATCATAACTGTTACTCTTTTACTATCATCATCATCATCATCATCGTTATTATTATTACTATTATTTAATGCCTTGAATTTCTTATTACATTCATCATCATCATCATCATCATCATCATAATTATATTTATTACTTAAAGCCCAGCCGACACAGCAGAGTCGTATCAGGACTAAAATCATCTCGAAACGATTTTTACACACAACATGTCGCAGAACCTGAAAAGAAAAAATAATTCTGGAAAAGAAAATTAAATACACACGTCAAAGCATTCACACACATAATCTAAGGATAGTCTCCTGGCGCTGACTGATCCGCCCAACACATCACCCGCCGGTTCCACAGACCGAACCCAAACAAATTTGAAATAAACTAGTAATTGAACACATCAAAAACTGACACCAGATACAAGACTGTCTGCGCATCACGTTTCCTTAGAGCCAAAAATGTAGATAACACATGTAGCCTACCCAGTTATCAATTTTAACAGGAAGTATGCAAGGCTTCACAGAGCACATACAGGTGAATAGGTCAGCAAGGCAGAAAATGACAGGAAGAGATGGACAGAAAACAATGGAGTAAGAAACAGAGGTACAAGGGAAAAAATGGAATTTCTAGCACAAAATTTCCAGAAAGTGGGGATACTATTTACACTGAAAGAGCTCCTGGCATATCCACGGGGGGGGGGGGGGGGGGGGGGGGGGGCACCATAACCTCACTCTGGGCAAAACTTTAATGAAATCACAGTCTTAAGGACTTCAGAATCCAGCCCTGGGATTCAAATGTTGAAGAACTGTGACTGAACTTCCTAAAGGGACGTGTTCTTTCTAAGCGACGTTGAGTGCTCTTCCTAAAAAGACTTCCTAAAGGGACGTTGAGTGTTCTTCCTAGAGGGACGTGTTCTTCCTAAAGGGACGTTGAGTGTTCTTCCTAAAAGACTTCCTAAAATCGTTGATTCAAATGTTGAAGACCTGTGACTGAACTTCCTAAAGGGACGTTGAGTGTTGGTACACCCCAATCCAAACATTATTCGTAATGAACACAAATCTCTAAAAGAGTTTGAGTCTGGAGTTTGTTCAAGAAGGATTCATCGCACTCGGACAATTCCACATGCGCTCCACCCACATCTGCCAGCACGTATCTGAAAGACTCCTTGTGCCTGAGCAAAACCCTGTGAGCTGGCAAGGTCTTGAAATGGAGCAAGGAAGGGGAGCAGTGGAACTCTGAAACCACCAGTATGACAGCAGCATCAAGATGGACAGCGAACACGCCAACCTTTTATGTTGTAGGCTGGGGTTTGAACTGCAGACCTCGGATTTGAGTCCGTAGCGCTATCAACAACGGCCGCCAGCCTGTGTGGAAAATATGACAGAATAAGCACTTTAACACATAGACGTTGTTGATTTTGTGACCTGATTATTACTGTTATTATCTGTTCCGTATACATTCAATAAAGCATGACACGTTTGAGATGACATAAACACAAGCAGACTTTGGTCATGGAAGAGTTGTCAAAACACTCAAAACGCATACACATCGTTGGAAATGATATCACTAATATTCTTTTCGTCTGTTTGCTTTAATGTTTGTTTGTTTTTCTGTTAAACTAGTAATAATTTTTACAAGAGAGTGTGAAAATAAGCAATGTGTACGCTTACATTCAGCTCCTGAATACACGAACTGGATTTAACCCTTTAACTCCCGCACCCTGTCCACCAGCATCCTGCATTGTCAACCATGCTAGCAAAGCAAACACTTAACCCTTTGACTCCCTCGCCCCATCCATCAGCTTCCTGCAGGTAGCTGGTGGATAAGGTGAGGGAGTCAAAGGGGTAATTTGTTTTTGTTTTGCAATCGGTGGATAAGGTGCAGGAGTCAAAGGGTTAAAGAGGTCAGTTCCTGTCGCTTGTGTTTCTCAGAGAGAAGAGACAGGTTGTGTTATTTATAGCATGTCCATTCAGTTCTTCCCTTGCAAATCACTGATAATCTTTGTGCACAATATAACGGAAGCACTCTCATACATTCAAAGACAAGATTTGTAAGTTCACCTATTAGAAATACACAATGTTATCTACAATGTCGTATCATCCTCAATGCATAATATAACTAAAGCACTCTCATGCATTCAAAGACAAGATTTGTAAATTCACTTATTAGACATACACAATGTTATCTACAATGTCGTATCATCATCAAGCTCTCCTGAAAACACCAGGCATTATGGCATTCACATTTAAAACTTACATAGACATAGACAAACTGCATCAATATTTTACTTCCACCAAACTAAGCAAAGACGACAGCATCAATATTTTTCTTCCACCAAACTAGACAAAAGCAAGTGCATCAATATTTTTCTTCCACCAAACTAGACAAATACAGTTGCATCAACATTTTTCTTCCACCAAACTAGACAAAGACAGTTGCATCAATAGTTTTCTTCCACCAAACTAGACAAAGACAGTTGCATCAATAGTTTTCTTCCACCAGACTAGACAAAGACAGTTGCATCAATAGTTTTCTTCCACCAAACTAGACAAAGACAGTTGCATCAATCTTTTACTTCATAACATCAAAGCATTAATTCTGAGTTTGGAAAACACACAGTACATGTGGAAAATGTACAAACAAGCAATATAATCATATTCGTGGTCAGTCAACCTGATGGGATTACGTAAGTTTGGTTATCTTTGTGCAGTTACATTTTTCGATTCCATTCAATTCAGTTGTTAACATTCACTGTCAGAGTACTATACGCTGTACAGACAATTCAAGATCTTTACTCTTCACAACTCAGTACATATATACACTATTTAGTTCAACAAAGTCTGAAGTGTGCATATTTGACTATTTTTTTCACAAAATTTCAGGCTTTGTCACAAAGTGCTCAGAGTTCCATACAAGTGTAAATGATTGCGGCATCTGTTTGTTGTCTTCGTCACAAACACATGGCGATCAAGCACAAGCCAAAGAAGCAAGCGTCCAAATCTTACTGGATGTCTTCAGTTTGAACTCGGAAACGAATCCCACCTTTCCCAATCCTGATGATGAGCGACAGTCGTGTAGGCCATGAAGCCGACGTCCTTCACGTGATGTGCACCATGAGATGCTTGAAGGACCGGTCCACAGTGGGCTTCCAACGCTGCCCCAGCAACAGGGGCATCTGCTCAAAGGCCAGGTCATAGCTCCTGCCGTGTTTCCTCAACCAGCGATGGAAATCTTGCGACCAGTTGGAGGCTCGTGGCCACTCGCACTTTTTCAGCAGCGCGTTCTTGCGGACGATGAAGGACCTGAGACGTTTGCCGTCCTTGGCGATCAGCAACAGCGTGGCCAAGGAGATCCTCTCCCGAATCACCAGGGTGTGCAAACGCGGACATCCTCGCACCAGCCGCAGAAAACTCTCATCCGCTCGCTCGTGGAACTTGCGCGAGCCGTGGGCCCGAGGCAGACGCTCCTGCACGAAGTACTCGAGATGCTTGCCGTAGTACTCCAGCAGCCAAGTGGTCAGTTCCGGGTTCAGGCGGTGGTAGGGGGTGCGGAAGATGACTCCACGGACAGGGGCGTGGGGCTGCAGCATGAGGGAATTCTTGGTTAGTCCCTGAATCTCTAGAAAGACTCTCTTGTTGGGCGCCATGTCCCTGAACAGCTTCCAGGCCTCGCCACTGATGGCCTCACAAGAGCAGGTGTAGGCGTCCTGTACAATGTGCAGCTGAAGCAGCTGTGTGCCCCCCAGTAGTAGAACCACCTCTTCGTTCAGGTGCTGGGGACTCAGTTTGAGCTTCACCAGCTGGCTGAACTGAGTCACCTCTGGGATGGCCAAGGGAACCTGCACAACATATTTTGTGAATGTGACTAATCAACCATCTGTCTTGCAACGTTCTTTAAGCACTAGCATGTGAGCACACAATGTATAGATCTGATAATCACACAGTTTGGTAGGTATGAAAAAGAAACCTTCGTGAAACGAAAACAGACCTGCCATCACAATGTGGCGTTTCATCCACTTCACGGATACAGTTTCAGAGGATGTCGCTCAAATTTTCTTACCAACAGGCGCCTGTATCTCTCGGGCCTGGTTGACGCCAGGATATATCATGATAGGAAGCGTGAAGTACAGATCTGTCACTCAGACTCAATCTAGAATGGAACAATAAATATGGGGTGCATCTCTGTCACGCAGTCTCAATACAGAGGGGAACTCCACAGAATCATGATTACCCTCCCCATCGTCATGTATCAGTATAGCATGATGACCAATTGTCCCAAACTCTGTGACCAGTCAAAGGGCACAGAAATGGACAGCTGTATAAGAGGACAGTCTTAAGGAAGTACACGGCAGTCAACTGACCTTGGAACAGTTGAGGAGTTCTAGAGACAGCAGTGTGTGGGTACAGTGGGTGGCGGCAGCCTCCAAGAGTCCTGGTACCTCCACCACCTCCAGCAACAGTTGGTTCAAGGCAAGGTGACGTAGATGTTGCATGTTGCTCACCAGCTCCTGTTTTCACACACACACACACACACACGCACACACACACACACACACACACACACACACACACACATACAACACACACACACACACACACACACACACACACACACACACACTCACACACAGACGCACACATAATACACACACTCACAGACACCACGTACGCACACATAATACACACACTCACAGACACCATATACGCACACAGAAACACACACCCAAACACACACATGCACACACAAACACGCACAAACACACACGTGTTACCTGTTATACACAATGATGATTTCAATGCAAACTGACACAACATAACCAGTACCTGTTTCATAATTGACACTGACTACACATGGGAGGTAACCCGCCACTATGGCGTATCACAAGGGGAACAAAGAAAAGGTAGGTATACCAGTCGCTGTGGTGTAGTAATTAACGCAAACGCACTACCGACTGGAAGATTGTTGGTTCGAATCCCCATCAGTCCCTTCAAAAATCGTAGTGGAATGTTTCGACCCCACTGGCACCTACCCAGAGTTGAGCCTGCTTCGGACTCACTGGGAAGACTGGGAACACACAGTCCAGTCTCATCCACTTCACAGATGCGCCGGTGAGGAAGCTAGCGGAAAGGGTGAGGGAATTAAAGGGTTACATTTTTGCAGTTGGTGGATAGGATACGGGAGTCAAAGGGTTAAAATGAACTAGACTCGCCTGTGTGGTCCAGTGTCCGATTCCTTAAGCTAATACCTTCATAACCGATTCTTAAGCTAATACCTTCGTAACTGATTCCTTAAGCTAATACCTTCGTAACTGATTCCTTAAGCTAATACCTTCGTAATTGATTCCTTAAGCTAATACCTTCGTAACCGATTCCTTAAGCTAATACCTTCATAACGATTCCTTAAGCTAATACCTTCATAACTGATTCCTTAAGCTAATACCTTCATAACTGATTCCTTAAGCTAATACCTTCATAACTGATTCCTTAAGCTAATACCTTCATAACTGATTCCTTAAGCTAATACCTTCATAACCGATTCCTTAAGCTAATACCTTCGTAACTAAAAATGTGCTCTCTCTCTCTCTCTCTCCTCTCTCTCTCTCTCTCTCTCTCTCTCCTCTCTCTCTCTCTCTTACCTTGACCTTCCTCAAGATGTTTCCACCAGTGCCAATGATGACCACGCCGTTCATCCCGCGGCTCTCACAGGCAAAGGTGAAGCGGAAGGTATGCAGTAGAGGCATGGGAAAGTCCGCATTCAGTGCCAGAAAGGCTGCCAGCACTCTCAGGAACTCGTACAGGCTGTAGTAGTCACTGATGGGGGTCACCACGATCCTCTTGAAGAAGCAGCCCACCCGCATCAGGCAAAGCTGATAACAGCAATCATCATCATCATCATCATCATCATCATTCATCATCATATCATCATCGTTCGTCGTCGTCGTAGTCGTCGTCGTCATTACCATCATCATCATCATTTTATTTCATTTAACTCTTTGACTCCCGCACTCTATCTCCAACTGCAAAAAAAATTAACCCCTTTGATTCGCTCATCCTATCCACCAGCTTCCTGCTTGAAGCTGGTGGATAGGGTGAGGGAATCAAAGAGTTACGTTTTTGCTCTGCTAGCATGGTTGACAACGCAGGATGTTGGTGCTTAGGGTGCAGGAGTCAAAGGGTTAATTTGTACAGCGCCAACACACCATGTCAAAAACATGCTCGTTGCGCCTTACGTTGTAATGGAACATTCTTTATATTAACTTTCATACAACAATAGCTGTAGGAAACATGCAAGTACACATCAATACATCAAGCATAGACAGGACATCAGGAATGACGACAGGCAAAACAAAAGAACGGAACCAAAACAAGTAAGCACAGACATTTCAACAAAAATAACAATAGACAGCAAGGCAAAATCAAAAACAGGTACCGGAAACATAAGTCAATAGCAGCCGACAGGTACAAATAAAAGGGTTGACCGAGATACGTTGGGGGTATTTACAACGTATATTTGTTTTTGCTGTATTGTGTTGTGTGTGTGTGTGTGGGGGGGGGGTTGCATGCACGCACGCACGCATAAAACGGTGTGTGATGTAAGCGTGTGTGTGTGTGTGTGATGTGCGAGTGAGTGTCGAGGTAAGTAGGTGGGTTGGGTAAGGGAAGGGAGAGAGAGAGAGAGAGAGAGAGAGAGAGAGAGAGAGAGAGAGAGAGAGAGAGAGAGAGAGAGAGAGTTTTATTTTCCAATGGTAAAGACAATGGCACAAAAACAAAAACAGCACAATTAAACTGCATCGTAAAAGCCACTGAAGCCCCTCCCCCAACACACAACGCTCACACACACACACACACACACACAACACACACTACCACACACACACACACACACACATACCCAAAACTTCACCACCCCTATGTCCCAACACACACACACACACACACAACACACACACACACACAAACACTTCACCACCAGTACTGTCCCCAACATTAACAACAACAACACAACAACAACAACAACAACAATACCACCCTTACCACCAGCACAATCAACAACATCACCACCAACATCACAATCCCCAACATTAACAACAACAAACAACAACAATAACCACCGCTACCACCAGCACAATCAACAACATCACCACCAACATCACACACCCACCTGAGTCTTGCCAGGACAGAGCTCTCTCTGATAGCCTTTGTAAGCGCTGAACCGCCGCCGAGTCAGAGTAGTCTCGAACAAGACGAAGGTCTCCCAGACCCTGGGAGAGTAGAAGATCTCGTACCAGGGCCTGCAGACCATGGAGGCCTGGTGACGTTGCTTGGGGCTCAGCAACACGAAGATGTCCTCCAGCAGGATCACCGGCAGGTCTTTCCAACCGTCTCCTCGTAATCTTCATCCACCTCGTTGTCGTTCAGCAGGCCCATGGCCTTCTTGGTGGAGGTCCACACCGGAGCTCTCTGGTCCGCGGAGAAGTCGTGGTACTGGCGTTCTTTGTGGTAGTGGCGCTTTCCTTCCGAGTTGCCGTCTCTTCCTGGCTGCGGTTTGTCGTCCAGCTCATCAGAAAGGCCTCGAGCCTCGTCCGACTCCGAGATGGAGTTGCGAGGCGACATGGAAGACTTGCAGGACCTGTAAGGGGACTGGGAGGAGGAGCTGGTGGAATGGAATCTCCTCTTTCTTCCCCGGCTGTACGTGTCGTAATCGATGTCGGCGTCGTGGTCGTCATGACGTCCATCTACGTCATCGTGAGGTCCGGCAGGTTGGGGCTCGACCTCAGGGTCAATGTCAGGATCGGGGTCGGGGTCGTGATCGGCAGCGGGAAAAGCGGCAACCGCCAGTCCGTCGAACCCATACCCGTCGTCGGTGTCGTCGTAGTCACGGCGGAAGTTGCGGAGGCTGAAGGGGGTGCCCAAGAGGGAGTAGCCAGAGTTGATGCCCCTGGCGTCCATGGAGATGTGTGGTGGTGAAGAGGTTGCCGAGATCAGGGGATGTCTTCTTGTTCACTGGACATAAGGGATACTCTGGGAGTTTTCACAATGTCACCCCCTCGCTCCCTGTCGCTACCCCCTCTCTATCTCCCCCACCCCTTCTTTGTTTTCTGCCCCCCCCCCCCCCATCCATCCCATGCCTACATCTGCCCCCTCCAATTACTGCTGGTGTTGATCTGTTTGAAAGTCTTTACTTGAAGCTATCTGAGTTATCTGAGGAAGGATTTCAACTGATTTTGGAACAAAATGCAGCATGATAGAAAACTTCTTTATTAAGCGTTGCTAATTTTGTAACAGTACTAATGATATCAATATCTATGTGAGACCTTGGCATTAAATCCAGAGAAGAGAGAGATGTGTGTGTGTGTGTGGTGTGTGTGTCGGCGTATGTGTGAATAAGTGTGTATGAGAGAGAGCAGAGAGAGGGAAAGGGAGGGAGGGAGACAGACAGACAGACAGACAGACAGACAGGACAGATTGTGTTGTACGAGACGGAATGCATTATCGCTTTTGTAAAATTCTTTTTTTTTTCCATCGTCGTTGCATGATTTCTTGTCATATGGAAGTAAACGTTTTATCACTTCGTACATTGCATTTCATATTTCTTTAATACTGCATGGATTTAGTTCGTCTGGTTTCATCTTACTGGTAATGATAGTCAAGTATTCGCTTTACATTATCCGTCTCTGTCTCTTCAGCTTTTGTGATGCGCTTGGGCCTCTTGTGAGATGTGTCAATAAAAAGTAATCATTATTACCATTATTATCATTATCATTATTATTATTATCACTATTATCATTTCTGTTATTAATGGTGATAATTATCATTACCAAACGACACATTGTAAGAAATCAGCAGATAGATTACATCTGAACAACTCAGAAGTGTTAATTCCTATATTCACTTTTATTAAGATACAGAGATTACACAGTTGTCTACACTGAAGGAATAGATAGGCACATTATAAAAGGAAATGGGTAAAATCACACTGAGATAAGCCACCAAAGTTAATTTAAATCAAGTGATTACTTAACAGCTGTTCATACTATACTGATTAACTAAAATGAAAACAACAACTACAACTACAAATAAATAAGACACAGAAAGACAAAAACACACACGTAAAAAACACAGAGAACTGAAAATGCATATTTTTTTGAAAAAAAAGTTAACATGGGTTTAAAGCAAAATAAACACCAACAACAGAAAAAAATAAAGAGATATGAGTGACCGTGAGAGAGAGAAAGAAACACACAGAAAAACAAACAAGCAAAAAAAAATGTTTATTAGTTGGGAGGTTGATCAAGAGGATTCATTGTATCGGACACTTCCACATACTCTCCAACAAAATCGCAAATATTTGCAGCAATCATTTAGCAGACTCCTTGAACCAACGCACACCCCCATACGTTGGCAAGGTCTTGAAATGGAGAAGGGGGATGGGACCTATGAAACACTAAGCTAACACCACCAGAATTATGGAAACAGTAAGATGGGCAACGAACAGGCCAGTTTTAATGGTGCGGGTTGGGACTGAACTCGAGATATCAGACCTTGAGTCCACAGTTTTATCAAAATAACCAACCAGGCCACGTAACTCCAGACAAGAAGAGACAAGCAGATAATCGACTAAAATAAATAAATAAATAAATAAATAAATAAATGGAAGAAAAAAAAGAAAGCACACGTCTCAGATTATATAATTACGTATACAATTTTCCAAAACCATCCATCATGTCCAATTACATACAATTATCACCAATGCCATACCTCCCAATCCCCAACACGACCAAACTCACGCGCCACTGCCCACCAACACCACGTGACAGACAAGTCTCGCGCTAATTATTATTTTTTAAACTCAGTCGCTTGAGTCATGCCCTCCAATCACAAAACAGACGTCTGCTTGCCGCTTCCGCCAATACCGCAGCGAAGAAATGTGATCCCGCAGTAAATCAGAATTATTTTCCTCACAGTCTGACGGCCCAGTCGGCAGCCAGTGAATAGGCGCCTGTTTTTATTTGTTTTGTTTTGGTTTTTTGGTTTTTTCTTCCCTCGCTATATGCCCGAGTTATTGCAGTTTAAAAAAACAACAACAATTTTCTCCTTTTTTTAGATTATGCCCTAGGTATATCAACAGTCTCGCTTTTAGCTCTGGCAGGCGTCCTCTGCCTTCCAATTTGACAAGGCAAAAACGAGTGTTTCTGTTTTTCTGACATATGGAGTGGCTGTATTATTGTAAAACCTATTATTTCCTTAACACTGTATATTCATAATTGATCTGTTTTCGTCATGGCTGTAGGAGTTGGCATGTATCAACTTTATAACAAATATTATGTGTCTGCCTGTGTTTCTCATGCCTTGGTGAAACGCTCAGGATTTTCGGGGTACCGACAAGTATTCATCATCATCGTTATTTTTTTTTTTATTCCTATCATTACTATTATTATTATTATTATTATCATCTTCTTCTTCATCATCATCATAATTCGCTTCACAAGAACTGTGTGTTATGGGACAACCTTATCATTTTGTTTATCAGATTCATTCATGTATTTGTTCGTTGCCAAGGGTTTTCAAATCATTTCACGCAGAACTAGAATAATGTACCCTAGTCCAGATCCTACAACAAACAGATTACAAACATGTTGGTGAGCTAAAGTTTGTTCAAAAGTAAACGGAGACAGCAAGGTAAAGAAAGGATCGCTTCATTTTCAAAAGCAAACAACTTCTCACATACAGAAAGGGGAGACAGAGAGAGAGAGAGAGAGAGAGAGAGAGAGAGAGAGAGAGACAGAGACAGAGACAGAGACAGAGACAGAGAGACAGAGTATGAAGCAGGGACAACAACCCAGATAGAAATATATATCCCTGATGAGAGTTAGGGCCCTTGCCTCTGCTTTTGCACGAAAGTCACTTTGAAATCTGACCAATCTCATTCCAACCGCAGGTATGGTGTGTGTGTCTGTGTGCGTGCGTGCGTGCGTGCGTGTGTGTGTGTGTGTGTGTGTGTGTGTGTGTGTGCGCGCGCGCGCGCGTGTGTGTGTATATGAGAGTGAGAGAGAGAGAGAGAGAGCACGAGACAGAGAGAGAGAAAGAGAGCACGAGACAGAGAGAGAGAAAGAGACAGACAGAGAGAGAGAGAAAGAGAGAAAGAGAGAGAGAGAGAGAGAGAGAGAGGAGAGAGAGAGAGAGAGAGAGAGAGAGAGAGAGAGAGAGAGAGAGAGAGAGACAAATGCTAAGTTACCGGTACCTTATGGTTGGATGGTTTAGAATTTTACATCGTCTGGCTCATACATACTGCTCACCGCTGCTGAATAACACAGTTCAAGACTCGCCCTAATTTTCCCCTCACTTGCTAAAAAGGTTCTTTGTCTGTACACGGAAAGTTGTTCATTGTCAAGAAATTACACAAACACATGGCATTCAATTATCAGACACTTTTCTCCACTAGGTGCCAGTCTTTCAGAGGAGTTGATAAACCAAGGTCCCATGTGCAGCATGCATTACACACACGTTTAAGATCCCACAACATCAACAAAGCCATCCCTGGCAAATTTTCTGAGGAAAAATCATTCTGTCAGGTAAGCAAAAACACACGCAGACAGGAAGAAAATGAGTGGCGCTGCACTGTGGCGACACGCTTTCCCTGTTAACAGCAGCCTCAGTTACACATGGTACATCCCTTGTGACAAAAAGAAGTAGAATGCCGAACATCAAACATTACACTGGTGTCTTATGTGATCAACAGAAAAAGTTGTATGCTAGGCATGACTAAAGTGTTATTGTTTATCTTCTTTCATTGATAATTTTCACATTTCAACAGAAATGGCCCAATTCTTGTTCATGAAGGGAGAGAAAAATGTACAGGCATTCCTTTTAATTGCAATGATATGTTTGAGAAAATGCTGGAAAAGGAAACATTTTTAGTATGGTTTGACCAGTCTTTTTTTCTTTTTCGTTCACTTTTTTGTTTGAAAAAATTCTTTTTGTATTTTATTTATTTTCTTATTTCTATTTTCATTTTGCTAGCGTGTGTGCAAGTGAGTGCTTGTGTGTATGAGGGGAGGGGGGAGTAGTGGGTGTGCCTGTGTGTCTGTGTGTGTGTACGTATGTATGCGTGTGTGCGGGTGTGTGAGTGTGTGTACGAGAGTGTATGTGTGTGAGCTGTACGTGTGCGCGTCTGTGTATGTACGTGCGTGCGTGCGTGCGTGCATACGTGTGTGCATGTGCTGTGTGTATATGTATGAGTGTGCCTGTGTATGAGCGCATAATAATTATGCTGCACAGGACAAAAAAGTTCAGAAAGGGCGAAGGAGGCTGGAGACACACGTTTTTCTACGAGTGTGCATCTGCTCGCCTCCAGGTGATAAATCACACCGCTGTACGCACTGATGGAGAAAACTTTTCGATAATGTTAACACCTTTATAATGTATCATCATATGCTGGAAAAAAAGAAAGACGAGAGAGAGGGATAAAGAAGAAAAAAAGAGGGGGGGGGGAGAGAGAAAAAGGAGAAACAGACATTATGGAGAGAGGGGGGGAGTGTGGGGGGAAGAGAGAGAGAGGGGAGGAGAGAGGAGTGAGAAGAGGGGAAAGACAGTTAGTCTACTGTGCTAACCACTGCCACCAACTAGTCTATTGTGCTAACAATCGTCGGTCTATTGTTCTAACAATCGTCAGTCTATTGTGCCAACAATCGTTTGTGCACAACAATCGTTATTATCTATTGTGCTAACAATCGTTAGTCTATTGTGCTAACAATCATTAGTCTTTGTGCTAACAATCATTAGTCTTTGTGCTAACAATCATTAGTCTATTGTGCTAACAATCATTAGTCTATTGTGCTAACAATCATAGTCTATTGTGCTAACAATCATTAGTCTATTGTGCTAACAATCATTAGTCTTTGTGCTAACAAGCATTAGTCTATTGTGTTAACAATCATTAGCCTATTGTGCTAACAATCATAAGTCTATTGTGCTAACAATCATTAGTCTATTGTGCTAACAATCATAAGTCTATTATGCAACAATCGTTAGTTTTGTTGGCTAACAATCGTTAGTCTGTTGTGCTAAAATCTAGTCTATTGTCTAACATCTAGTCTGTGTGGTAACAATCGTTAGTCTATTGTGCTAACAATCCTTAGTCTTTGTGCTAACAATGATTAGTCTATTGTGCTAACAATCATAAGTCTATTGTACTAACAATCATTAGTCTATTGTGCTAACAATCATGTCTATTATGCCAACAATCGTTAGTTTGTGGTGCTAACAATCGTTAGTCTATTGTGCTAACAATCACTAGTCTTTGTGCTAACAATGATTAGTCTATTGTGCTAACAATGATTAGTCTATTGTGCCAACAATCGTTAGTCTTTGTGGTAACAATCGTTAGTCTATTGTGCTAACAATCATTAGTCTTTGTGCTAACAACGATTAGTCTATTGTGCTAACAATCATTAGTCTTTGTGCTAACAACGATTAGTCTATTGTGCTAACAATGATTAGTCTATTGTGCCAACAATCGTTAGTCTATTGTGCCAACAATCGTTAGTCTATTGTGCTAACAATCGTTAGTCTATTGTGCCAACAATCGTTAGTCTATTGTGCTAACAATCATTAGTCTTTGTGCTAACAATGATTGTCTATTGTGCTAACAATCGTTAGTCTATTGTGCCAACAATCGTTGGTCTATTGTGCCAACAATCGTTAGTCTATTGTGCTAATCATAGCACCATGGCGACTGGAGGTCTAGTTTTTGTTGTTGTTTTTTTCCGCTTGGTTTTTGTTTGGTTGATTTGTTGGTTGTGTGATTATTTCGTTTGCTTTTTTCCTGGCTGTCTGTCTCTTCTCTTTCTTTCTCTTCGAAGCTGAGTTGCATGATTTCCCATTTGTTCCATAGGAACAAAAAATAAAGTCTGGAAATTCTAAGTATTCAGGGAATCCTCACTGGCACACATTCTGTCGACAGCCTTTCTGGCACTAGCATCATTTCCTTTTACATCACTTACATTTCTCTCTCTCTCTCTCTCTCTCTGTCGATCACACACACACAAAACACACACACACACACACACACACACACACACACACACACCACACACAGATTGTGGCAAAGAATGTTGTTTTCGGTCATCTTCAGGGAATCACATCACTGATTTAAAGCAGTGTCAACGGTTGTCTTTCAGTGTTTGACTCTCGCTCACCAAGAAGTGAAGACAACATACTTTTTCACTTAAAACAGTATCTAAACCGCTCTCTTGTCTCCCCCTCCATTTCCCTCTCTGTCAATAGTATTTGCTTCTCTGTCTCTTTGTCTCTGTCTGTCTGTCTGTCTGTCTCTCTCTCTCTCGTTCGTGTGTGTGTGTGTGTGTGTGTGTGTGTGTGTGTGTTGTGATGTGTGTGTGTGTATGTGTGTGTGTGTGTGTGTGTTAGTCGCGTGTGTGTGTATACGTGTGTGTGTGTGTGTTGTGTGTGTGTGTGTGTGTGTGTGTGTGTGTGTGTGTGTGTGTGTGTGTGTGTGTGTGTGTGTGTGTGTGTGTGTGTCGTGTGGTGTGTGTGTGTGTGCGTAGTGTGTGTGCAGGTACGTAATAATTATTTCTTCCTTGGAAACAATCTCCGGACAAAGATCTGGAATTCTAAGCACTCAGCAAATCCACAGTGTGTATGTGTGTGTGTTGGGATGTGTGTGTGTATGAGTGTGTGTGTGTGTGCGTGTGCGTGTGCTGTGGGTGTGCGTGCGTGCGTGCGTGCGGCGCGCACACACACACACACACTCCCACATTCACATATGTGCGAGCATGCGCCTATGTACGTGTCATTCATTGCATATGTGAATACTATCTTGAGCGACTTGAATTATGACATGCGTTTAAACGTATGCACGTGTGTATCAAATTCAGGACTTTTTGTTTCTTCTGCGTCTGCTTCTGAGTAAAAGATTGCTCAAAGACCAGACCCTGAAACGTCTCTAGAGAGAGAAATATCCACACACTCAGTATAATACTGTGCAAATAAATCCGTGGTGACTTGATAAAACATATTCATAAAGCTCACACGTAAAACAAATGACGCAGAAAGCACGACCGTTAACTCCATCTGCTTGGTTGGCAGATCACACACAATCAGTGAGGCATAATGCATGACGTCATTCACACACTGATTACGCTCAGAAATGCAGAATTTGTGCTCGAAACGAGCGTTCAATTTCGGCTGTTTTGCTGTTGTTTTTGTATGTGTGTTTCCGTGCGACTGTAGGGGTGTGTTTGCGTATCTCTCTCTCTCTCTGTATGTATATATGCATATGTATATACACATATACATGAGGGTGTGGGTGGGTGCACTCGCGAGTATGTGTGTGCGTGCGTGCGCGTGTGTGTGTATGTGTGTGTGTATGCGTATGTATGTGTATGCATGTGTATTTGTGTATAGTGTGTGTGTGTTTGTGTGTGTGTGTGTGTGTGTGTGTGTGTGTGTTGTATTTGTGTATAGTGTGTGTGTGTGTGTGCGTATGTGTGTGTGTATTTGTGTATAGTGTGTGTGAAAGAGCCCCTAGCATCCCCAGGGGGAAATGGAGGGTCTATACATGATCATATTCACAAAGAATCTATAGATACTAATATAAATGAATTATAATAATATAAAGAATTCAACAATACAAAACTCGAATAACATTTAGGAACCATCGCTACTACAACTACTACTGCTACTACTACTGCTACTACTACTATTGATTATCTTAAGAATACAGCGATAAATTTCATGAAAAATACAATCACTGATACTGAGGAACATAATATCTTAACACTGGTCGTTAAACGATATTACAAACTAAGTCAGTTACAGAAAAAAGTAACAAAACATAAGTATACACGTTCCTACCTAAAACGTAATAGTGCATAGCAGCAGTATATTACGTTTTTAACGTATTTGTAAAATGCAACAGCAAGCCGGGAGAAAGAGAAAGCCACTCACTCAGGCATGTTATGCAAATGAATCAGAAGTGACTTGATAAAACACACCCATAAAACCCAAACACAAAACAAATGGCGCGGAAATTATGACCGCTAACGCCATCTGCTTGGTTATCGCCCTTGCTAGCGGTAGGCAGAGACCGGAAAAAACGCCAACAGTGAGGACAGATTTATGACGTAATTTACAAGCTGATTACGTTCAGAGATGCAAAATTTGCTCACGAAACGAGCGTTCAATCTCAGCTGTTGCTGCTGGGATTCTGTATAGAGTGTGTGTGTATTGTGGTGTGTGTGTATTGTGGTGTGTGTGTGTGTGTATTGTGGTGTGGTGTGTGTGTGTGTGTGTGTGCGCGCACGCTCACGCACGAGTGTGTGTGTTTATGACAGAGAGAAAGAGAGAGAGAGAAAGAGAGAGAGAGAGAGAGAGAGCATGTATGTGTGTGTGCTCTCATGCAAGTGTGTGAGTGTGTATGACAGAATGAGAGAGAGAAAGAGACAGAGACAGAGAGACAGCGACAGAGAGAGAGAATAATGTATGTGTGTGTCTATGTGTGTGTGAGTGTGTGTACTCTCACCTGCATGCATATGTGCCTGTCGCTCTGTGTATGTGCGTATATATGTTTGTTGTGGATAGGGCGTGGGGAATGGGGGGGATGTCAGTGTAACTCAGGCTCAATACATATTTCTTTGCCATAAGAATACAGACAACTTTATCAGGCACAGAATAATTGCACTAAATAAATCTATTACATTAACGGGAAGGGTCATTTCATGGGAATGGTCATTTCATCAGACGGCAGACGCACATCGGAAATAGCTGGCAGAATCGGCCAAGTCAAAACAGCATTCGGGAAGATGACAAGCATTCTTACCAACAAATGCCTATCAATTAACATCAGAAAGAGAGTCCTTGAATGTTATATAGAACCAATACTGTTGTACGGATGCGAGGCGTGGACAGTCAGCAAGCAAAGCCAGAACAAGATTGAGGCAGCCGAGATGTGGTTTCTCAGAAGAATGTTGAGAGTTCCATGGACAGCAAAGAAAACAAACGAGACAGTCTTGATGGAGGCAGACACAAGTAGATCACTCATAAGGAAGATTAGGAAAAGATAGGCAACATTTATAGGCCATTTTATGAGGAAGGGGGATTTGGAGCACCTGGTCACAATGGGAAAGCTGGAGGGAAAGAGAGCACCAGGTAGACCCAGGGAGAGAATGCTGGACGGACTTGCAGAGTGGCTGGGGATGAGGAGGGTGGGGGAGATGCTAGGGGCAACGAGAGATAGACATGGTTGGAGGTCCATGGTCGCCAACGCCATGCGGCAGGGCACCTGATGATGATGATGATGACATTAACAGTTATTGTGTATATGCGTGTATGCGTGCGTGTGGGGATGCCAACATGCATATGCATGCCTCTGTGTGTGTGTGTGTGTGTGTGTGTGTGTGTGTTCCTCCATGCATGTATGCATAAGTGTGTGTGTGTGCGTGCGTGTGTGTGTGCGTGTGTGTTCCTCCATGAATGCATGCATATGTGTGTGTGCGTGCGTGCGTGTGTTTGTGTGCATGCGTGTGCGGTGTGAGTGTGTGTGGTGTGTAGTGAGTCACTGTGTGTGTGTGTGTGTGTGTGTGTGTGTGTGTGTGTTTGTGGGGTGTGTGTGTGTGTGTGTGTGTGTGGTGTGTGTTTGTGTATGTGTGCGTGTGTGTTGTGCGTGCGTGTAAGTGTGTGTGTGCGCACGCGCGTGTGTGTGTGCGTGTTCGTGTGTGTGTGTGAGCACGCGTGTGTGTGATGTGTGTGTGTGTGTGTGTGTGTGTGTGTGTGTGTGTGTGTGTTTGTTGTGTGTGTGTGTATGTGTGTGTGTGTGTGTGTGTGCGTGTGCGCGTCCGCTCACGCTCATTGTGGGCTTGCTGAACTGTGAGAAACGAGCACAAGACTGGATTCCCTAAAACCAGTTGTTCGACGGAGAGAGAGAGAGGCTCTTTGAATGGCTTATTCATCGCTTGATATATTTACGACTTCCCTCTTTAATGTTTTGCCCATCAACAAGCTTGCTAGCTTTTGTATGCCTAATGCTTCGGCAAACTTTTCAGCCTTTCTGTCCACTCCATCCTTGTCTAAACACACGGGCGTGTGTGTATATGTACTTGCGCGCATGTGCACGTGCACGCACGCACGCACACACAAACAATGTCCGCACACAAAGAGAGGAGAGGACATCCACACTAAGACAGACACACACACATGAACACGCATGCACACACTCACATGTTTGTCTGTTTCATCACTGGGATTGTGTTCCTTCAGCTTAACCCTTTGACTCCCGCACCCTACCCACCAACTGCAAAAACTTAACCCTTTGACTCCCTCACCCTATCCACCAGCTTCCTGCAGCTGCAGGAAGCTGGTGGATAGGGTGAGGGAGTCAAGGGTTAAGTGTTTGCTTTGCTAGCACGGTTGTCAACGAAGGATGCTGGTGGATAGGGTGCGGGAGTCGAAAAGTTAAAAATGCTAGCGGTGTGTAGACAAGTGTGATACGCGAAAGAACAATCATCACTGCCTACATCAGAATTGTCATATGACAGTTTTCTTACCGATCCTGAACCCTTTGACTCCCGCACCCTGTCCACAAGCATCCTGCACTGTCAACCATGCTAGTCAAGTTTTTGCAGTTGGTGCATAGGGTACGGGAGCCAAAGGGTTAAAGAAGAAGAGTGGCAGAATGGTTCAGACGTTCACCTCCCAGTAACTAAACCCGAGGTTTCATGGTTCGTTTCCCGTTGAGACTTCGACTTTTCTCTTAGTTTGACCGAACAATCGAATTGAATGTCTGGTCCTTCGTCCAAGGGGACGAAAAACGAGTCGGACTAGTGTGCCTTCTGGCATGCATACGCTGAAGAGCCCATGGCAGCTGAAAATCGTGAAGAGTCGGGCATTCGCCCCGTTGCCCTGGTACAAAACATCGGAGACCTAGTTTGATTTCCCAGGTCGCTCCCCTTGAAGACCAATTAGCCTTCTTGCCTTTCTGAAGTCTCGGTCAAAAATGAGTGGCGACGAAATCTGAACGGGCAGAGCAGCCCGAATTTTACATGGTAAATCTACTCTGAAATGAATATGAACATATGAATAGAAATATTTTAAAAAAAATAATTATATTCTTTATTGGTTTCTGAAGGTCTTCTTTTCGTCCCTATCACCACCACGAACTAGAATACTACTACTACTACTACTACTATTAATAATGATAAATCAGTCTTGTATAACGCTTATCTCCAAACTAAATCAGACTCACTGCACGTTATACAGTTGATAAGACACAGAAGACGTTACAAGTTACAAAGCATAATGTGTACAGAAGAACTAATACAGGGGGGGGGGGGGGGGGTGGTGCACAAGTAGGTATACAGTTATGAAAAAAGAAAACACGTACAATACTCATTGCATTTATTATACAAACAAATGAATATTGCATATACATGTAATAACAAGCACAGCCTTAATCCCTCAGATACTCAAACTGCTTGCCGTCGGTATTCACACACTCCTGTAATCGAGAGCAGAATTAAGCATTATAATAATGATGTGATACTTACTGTATACCTACTTTTGCACCCCCCCCCCCCCCTATATAATATTACACATACACACATCATAATACACATCGATAAACATGCATAAATGAAACATACTAACCATTTCCAACCAAACATACACATATACATCTATTGTCATAAACACATATACACGTTGACTTAGTACACGATGCCACACACAATAGGCAGTTAAAAGTGGAAGTGCATATTAGTGGCTAAGCAACCATGATATCAACAACGGAAGACCTGGGCGACAGCTAAGTCTTTATCTATGACATGAAGTGCAAAAAAATGTGGATGGATCTTTTCGATCAGCCAGCAGCGACTGAGGCAGCCGAGATGTGGTTTCTTAGAAGATATATCAAATATGCAGGTCAAAGATACTATAAATCATGTCAGTGGCTTGTTCATGGAAACATGAGAACACCTGTCATGAATGCCCACCTAAAATGCAGACTGTGCAACAACACAGTGACGAACAGTCAGTTTGCCTAACAGCTTGAGTTCTGTTTACTCCATACAGGCAGGAAGACAACACTCAAAGGCGCGTGTCTTGCAAAGGCAAAGGACACATTGAAGCAGATTCAGACAGGGAAGCATGTAAGTAATGACACATCACGGCAGTGAAATCCCCTTGTTGATTCCCTGTGTTTCCAGTTACATCTCGTCATCTGTTCAGAGTTCGCTGCTCACCATCATCAAGTGCCCTGCCGGATGGCGTTGGCGATCCATATGTAGGCCCTATCTATTCCTTCTTGCCACAAGCACATCTTCCTCACTCTCTGTCCTCAGCCACCCTGCAAGTCTGTCCAATATTTTCTCCCTGGGTCTACGTGGTACTCAAATTCCCCTTTCCTCATAAAATGGCCTATAAATATTGACTGTCTCGTTTGTTTTCTTTGCTATCCATGGAACTCTCAACATTCTTCTTAGAAACCACAACAACAAAAGCCTGTGCGTGTCTGCCCACGTACATGCCTGTATGTGTGTGTGGTATGTGTGTGGGTATGTGTGTGTGGTATGTGTGTGTGGGTGCATGTGCACGCAGGTCCTTCCTGGAGCATTTCTGTATATCTGTGCCTGTGTAAAAGTTTAGCTCAGTAGGCCCAGATACGTCTCCACAGAGAAACAAAAATTCACTAAAGAGATAACAATGCAATGACAGTCTAGAATTCATCCAAGAGGATTCATGGCACCCAGACAATTCCACAGGCACTCCACCTGTATCTACCAGCAATTATCGGGTCTTGAATCCACCACTCTATCTACAGAAACAATCTGCCTGCAAAAATATATACATTTACATACGTATCTATCTATCTATCTATGTATGTATGTATGTATCTACATGTATCTATCTGCTTATCTATCTACTTATCTATCTACCTACCTACCTATCTAACTACCTATTTGTCTATCTATCCATCTATGTATCTACCTATCTATCCATCCATCCATCTATCTACCTACCTATCTCTACCTACCTATGCATCTACCTATGTATCTACCTATATATCTACCTACCTATTTATCCACCTATCTACCTATCTATATATCCACCTTCTATATTATCTACTTACCCATTTATCTACTTATCTACCTACCTATCCATCTGTCTATGTGTATATACTTACCAATCTCTCTCTCTCTCTCTCTCTCTCTCTCTCTCACACACACACACACACAATATATCGATCACTAATGCAAATCAATCAGATGTTGACTTAATAAAACACACCTATTACAACCAACACACACAAGAAATGGCCCGGCAAGCATGACTGCTAACGCCATCTGCTTGGTTATCGCCCATGCCAGCAGCAGGCAGAGACCGGGAAAACGCCAACAGTGAGGAAAGATTTATGACGTAATTTACAAACTGATTACGGTTAGAAATGCAAAATTTATTCTCGAAAAGATTATTCGGTCTCAGCTGTTGCTGTTGCTGCTTCTGGTGTGTGTGTGTGTGTGTTGGGTGTGTGTGTGGTGTGTGTGTGTGTGTGTGTGTGTGTGTGTGTGTGTGTGTGTGTTGTTGTGTGTGTGTGTGTGTGTGTGTGTGTGTGTGTTGTGTGTGTGTGTGTGTGTGTGTGTGTGCTGTGCGCCAGCGCGCGTGTGTGTGTGACTCCAACTCACTTCTTTGTCATGAGAACCCAAACAGGTCACTTGACGCAGAACGACTGCATTAATTAAATGAATGTTACATTAATAATTAATGTGTCTGCGCCAGCACGCGCGCGCGTGCGTATTTCTACATATGTGCACGTGTGTGTATGATTGTGCATGTGTGTTCACGCGTGTGTGCAAGTGTGTGTGTGATTGTTGTGTGAGCGCGCGTACGGGTAGGGTGTATCCATAATTATATGTGTATATGTTTGTGTGCAAGTATGTGTATGTATGCAAGTATGTGTATGTATGTGTGTGTGTGTACGTGCGTGCGTGAGCGCGTGTACGTGTATGGTGTGCCCATATATGTGTTTGTGCGTTTGTGTTTGAGTCTGTGTTCATGTATGTACATGCGTATGTGCAAGTGTGTTTGTGCGTTTATGTGTATGTGCATGTGTGTGTGAGCGTGCGCGCGCGCGCGCGTGTGTGTGTGTGTTGTGTGCTTACATTGAGCTCGTGCTATTATGGGAAGAGTGCGCAAGACTGGATTCCCTAGGACCAGTTGTTTGGCGAAGAGAGAGGGACTCTGTGAATGGCTTATTCAGCGCTCGATATATTTACGACTTCTCTTTAATGTTTTGCTCATCAACATGCTCGCGTTTGCATACTTAATGCTTGGCAAACTTTCCAGATTTTCTGCCCCATCTTGTCAAATGTGTGTGTCTGCGCACACACAAGCGTGCAGCACAAGCACACCCCCATAATCATGCAAAAGAGAGAAAGAGAAATCGAGGAGAGAGAGAGAGCGAGCAAAGAGAGAGAGAGAGAGAGAACAGAGAGAGAGAATGAAGAGAGAGAGACAGAGAGAGAGAGAACAGAGACAGAGACAAAGAGAGAGGACGGATTTATTATATATATATATAAGAGGAAAAGAGAGAGAGAGAGGAGAGACAGACAGACAGACAGACAGACAGACAAGACAAAGAGAGAGAGAGAGAGAGAGAGATAGAGTGAGAGACAGAGAGAGAGAACGAAGAGAGAGACAGAGACACAGAGAGAGACAGACAGAGAACAGAGAGAGAAAGTATAACACCTACTTATGAGGGTAACAAATAAACACTTGCGCGCATTTTTACATCTAGCCCTCGTCCAAAATGGGATATAAACTGCCCATTTAGGAAATGAAAATATAGCATCATACAAAAATACTTTTACAGACAGTGAAAGAGAGACAGAGAAAGAGTGAGACAGGGGGAGAGGCAGCGAGACAGAGAGAGAGAGAGAGAGAGAGAAGAGAGACAGACAGACAGACAGACAGACAGAGACACAGAGAGAGAGAGAACGAAGAGAGAGACAGAGACACAGAGACAGACAGAGACACAGAGACACACAGACAGGCAGACAGACAGAGAGAGTATAACACCTACTTATGAGGGTAACAAATAAACACTTGCGCGCATTTTTACATCTAGCCCTCGCCCAAAATGGGATATAAATTGCCCATTTAAGAAATGAAAATATAGCATCATACAAAAATACTTTTACAGACAGAGAAAGAGTGAGACAGGGGGAGAGGCAGCGAGCAGAGAGAGAGAGAGAAGAGAGAGAGAGAGAGAGGCGAGAGAAGAGAGAGAGAGAGAGAGAAGGCGAGAGAAAGGGAGGGAGAGAGAGGGAGGGAGGGAAGGAGAGAGAGAGAGAGAGAGAGAGAGAGAGAGATTAAATGACAGAGAATCAATCAATCAATCAATGGGCGATACTGATTTCTGCACACTGCCAGTTATCATATCTGCTATTTCCAAATACATGTATTAACGTATTTTGGACAACAAAGAGATAGACACACAAGCAGAAAGGATGAGAGACAAGAGACAGAGAGAGACAAGACTGGTAGAGAAAGAGAATGAAGACACATGTGTACGCTGAAGACAAAAAGACAACATAAACACACACATCACCACCGCAGACGTCCCTATACAAGGATGTCTGTAATCTCTCTCTCTTTGTCTCACACACACACGTATCCACCCACACACACCACACACACACACACGCATCCACCCACACAAACACGCAGACACTTACAACCAACCACCACACACAGAGCGCAGATACGAAATGCGTCTCGCAACCTTTCTCTCTCAGACACACAAATGATACCGGCTTGTTTATAACACACACTGTTGTTCCAACACACACTGTGGTCCCATATGTCTTTAGTCCAAAGGTCTGCCAGAACCATCGTTTGCGCAACTATGGCTTTTTCACGTCGGTCGGTGAGAGGTGTGCATCTCTAAGGTTTTTGAAGAAAATGTGTGAACAAACTTTTCTTAGCTTCATCAGTACGGTTTACACTTTCCTGCCGTGTATAATATAATGATTAGCATGGATGTGTCGTGAACATGAACATGTTGTTGATGATACGATCTGTGAAAACTGCTTATTTGTTCGTTATGTTTCGTCAACTTGATGTTCCACAAAGCGCACACAAATGAATGAATGAATATATACATATAAATGAATAAAGATAGACAAACAGACAGACAGACAGACAGATAGACATACAGACAGACACACAGATAGATAGATAGATAAATTGATAGATACATACATACATACATGAAAGTGTAGATTAGGTATGATAGACAGACAGATAGATAAATACATACATACATACATAGGTAGATGAAGATAAGATAGAGATAGATAGGTAGATAGATAGACAGACAGATAGATAGATACATACATACACATACATAGGTAGATAGATAGATAGATAGATAGGTAGATAGATAGATAGACAGATAGACAGACAGATAGATAGATAGATAGACAGACAGATAGATAGATAGATACAATGATTTTCTCCACTCACTGTGTGAATCTTTAACATATTTTTGTCCACACACAGTTTAGACGTTGCAAGAGTTACATGTTTAGAAGGTAAATTTCCAAGGTCACAATCACACAGAAATAAACAAAAATAAATTAAAAAAAACAAATAAAAATAAACAACTAAATTCTCAGAACCTTCTGACAATGGTTGAAATCTGTTTTCACTGTTGTGACAGCCTGCTGTCAGTGCCTGCAGTGCACGTCAACATTTAAATTTCAAATGAAGCTTCTTCAAAGTCACAAATACCTCGTGAAACAATTATGTTTTTGTTTAAAGCCCAGCCAACTGCGTAGAGCCATATCAGGTCTATAACCTTTTTTCAAAACACAAAATACTTTCAACAGGAAAAAAAAAAAAGAAGAAAAAAAGTAGTATCCATATCAACGCATTCGCGCACATAACCTACGGAGATGCCCCTGGCGTTGACCACTCCGTCCAATTCTTCCACAGGGGATTTAAAAAACTCATATCTGAACACAATTTAAACATATCTAAGGACACTATAAAACATAAAAACGGGCCTAAGATTACCTAAAATTGCTTCCGCATAGCTCATTTCCCTAGAGCCAAAAAATGCACTTAATACATGTACCCCAATTATCAGTCCTAAAAGAAAGTATTTAAGACTTTATCGAACACACAGATGAATGGACCAGAAAGGCAGAAAATGATTGGAGGAAAAAAAAGAAACAAAGAGAGGGACAGAAAAGAGGATATTTCTAGCACAGAATTTCCAGAAGGTGGGAATATTACTCATACTGAAAGAGCCCCAGAGGAGGGGGGAGGGGTGGGGGGCAGAATTTTACGTAAAAATGTGTGTATAAAAGAGACAATGTTAGAAGGGCTTGATCGTCTTGTTTATTATTTGTCTACAGTCTTTGTGCCCCTTTCCAAAGATACTTTGTGTGTGTGTGTGTGTGTGTGAGTGTGTTGGTTGTGTGTGTGTGTGTGTGTATGTGTATGTGTGTGTGTGTGTGTGTGTGTGTGTGTGTGTGTGTGTATGTGTGTGTGTGTGTGACAACACTTGCAATATCCTGCTTTCAATAACCAATGTCCACATTTGAACACCATGCCAAATGTCTGTTAAAACTTCTCATCCTGACTTACAAACTTTCCAAAGCTCTCGGGTCTCAAAGAGCTCCTCTTTTAATTTTACCGCCATACTCACAAACTACTTGTAGAAAAAAAAATCTCCATCCGTTTTGGCCAAACGACATAGAACTCCCTTCTAGAATCTTTCAGATAAAGCAGTTATCCGCTTAAAAAAGAAGAGAGAGAGAGAGAGAGAGAGAGAGAGAGAGAGAGAGAGAGAGAGAGAGAGAGAGAAGAGAGAGAGAAAGAGAAGAGAGAGAGAGAGAGAGAGAGAGAGAGAGAAGAGAAGAGAAAGAGAGAGAGAGAGAGAGTCTGACTTTCGAGGTCCCTATTAAAGTAAGCAGAACTACATGCATAAAAAACGGGTGTCGCTGCACTGCGGCGACGAGCTGTCCCAGTGACAATTTCACATGAAATGTCCATACAGCACACACACAGAGAAATATATATAAATAAATAAAATAAAAACAACAAAAATAAAACAACAACAACAACAACAAAAACGCTACCATAACAACAACAAAAAGAAAAGATACACAAATAAAGAAACAAAACCAATACAAATTCCAGCGTTTGTGCGTGCGTTATACATCCTCGTGTCCTTATGTTCTGTCCCTATAAGTTCCCATTTCTCTGCCAGTCATCACCATCATCATCATCATTATCATCATCATCTGACAGTCATCACCATCATTATCATATCATCATCTGACAGTCATCATCATCATTTATTAACTGAGCAAGGTTTTCTCGCTATCCTCATGAATGTTCATATGATTGTCATACAATTGAATAGAAGTGTCGTGACTGTATGTACCTTCAGGCATCAGTGGCAACAAGGGCAGGGGAAGGGTGAGGGAGAACACCCAGCGAGCAAGCCAACCAGAGATGCAGATTGTGCAACAACGTTGTGGAATGTGGTCAGCTCACCTGACAGGCTGAGTTATCTGATTATGTGTACCGGTAATTCGTAAAATTTATTTTATTTATTTTCTCACACGGGACGGAGCAGCAGGGAAGTTTCAGATTTTTTTAAAAATTTTTTTTTTACTAATTTTTGTATCTGGTGTTTGTTTGTGATCTTACGCTTGACAATGGCCAGTTAGCCGAAAATTTGCGCCTGTCTTGTCTTGTATTAAATACGCGTTCTTATTCTTTTTTCGCGTTTTTTTCTGGTTCCTGTTTGCTTGAACGCTGGCAGTCACACTTGTTTTGGAATTCGGTGATTCGTAGTGAGTCCAAGTCAGTCTGGAGACTGGCGCTATACAAGAATGACTTATACAACAGTTGCTATACTGGGAGTAGACCTCTCTTTCCGTTTCTGGAGAATAACGTCCGCTTAATATTCAAAAGGTTGGCCTAGATCTATAATTATGGGGTTTTTTTCCAAGAGAAATCCACACCAATCAGAAACTAGGGCACAAGGCTCTATTAGTTTTCTCGCAGTCTAACGAGTGACATATCCGTAATCAAACCCACAAACCTTGGCAAAAAACAACACACATCTAAATGCGTTACCGATCAAAAACAAACCTTGACAGAACCTCTCCCGCCCACCACCAACATGGCAGAGATGGAACTCGACAGTCGGTAAGCTTGTTGATAGAAAGAACATGGGGAAATGAGAAGAAATCCCTGCCAGGGCCCCCCGAACATTACCCGTTTCGCCAGCACACGACGGCATTCCCCAAGACTTGGCATGGCGGATGCAGAAAACCAACAACTTACTGGAATTTAGTCCGCTCTTCCGCACGTCCAATGGTCTCTTATTGACTGAGAAAACTTTCCCCCTCTCCCCTACAACCCTTATGTGCCTAATTATCAGGAATAGGAGGAGACAAAAACTAACTTTTCACCATCTGCTATCCTCCATAGACAGCGGTAATTAGCCCTCTTTCAAAACACACAGTTTCGTTCCAGTTCAGTTTCTGACTCTCAGAAGAGGCCTAGTTTCTTGCTTTTGACGTGAAAAGTTTACCATCCAAATCGTCCCACATCCGATCAAAACCTTTCAGGTGCACGGAAGGCGTGTCACGAAACGGGAATTTAATATGTATTTTTTTATATGCCAGAAAAACTCTCTTGAAGAAATAATATCAACAAAACTTTTCATCGAGTTTTCTTGAGAAAAATGGTCGCGGTTTCATAACGACGCAAAAAAATATTACGTCGTCCAACGCAGATCGCCTTCGGTTTAATTGCACACCTCAAAAACTTTCAAACAAACTTTGACATAAGTAAGAATTGAATGAACGATATGTTAGGAACAGCTGACAGTAAAACCCGAAGTGCCTTACCTCTCAGAAACGGGTCAGAGTGATGCGTGGAGTACACAAATGGCCTAGTTCGCTCCTTTCTTTGTTTCGTCGTTTCGCCTTCGTGTTGTTCTCACGACGCCATGACAGTGGATATAAATAGATCTGACCTACACCACTGACCTGTGTGTATATGCTGCACGTGCTTTGAGCTCAACAGCTGTTCTCCTTCTCTTTCACTTCCGTCTCTCTCTGTCTCTCCTTCGTCTCTCTCCCTTTTTTCTTTCTCTCGTTTCTCCCCTCCGTCTCTCTCTCTCCTCCTTCTTTGTCTCTCTCTCTCTCTTTCTCCCTTCCGTCTCTGCCTGTCTCTCTCTGCCTCTTTCTTTCTCGAGTCAGAGATACACACACACACGTTCATTCTATGACTCGCCCTGTCTCTCTGTCTGTCTTCCTCCTTCTCCTCCACCCCGCTCCCTCACACACTCCTCCTGCTGGTCTTTGGTGTTGGTGCCAATGTTTGAAGGTCTTATCATGCAGGTTATTGGCCTAATTAGTCATCGCCATCGTTCAACGACTTTTTGGCTCTTCCTTTCTTCTCCTGTGTGGTAAACAAGTGTTGCGTGTTGTGTTTATCATCACACACCTACACGTTCACTGGTTGGATCCTGTTGGTTTAAGGGATCCACTGAGCGGTGTGTTCTGGCCAAGATCCCGTATTGATAGTACATGGACGAGTGCGACAGTAGACGACGGTCCTCCGACTGGAAGGTTTCGGTTTAATTGTTATTGTTGTTTAAAGCCCAGCCGACTCAACTGCGTAGAGCCAAAACTTCAACAGGAAAAAAACAAAAAGAAATGAAGTACATATATCAATGCATTCGCGCACATAATCTAAGGACATGCCCCGGCATTGACCATTCCAACCAAATTATCGCACAGGGGATTTAAAAAAAAAACGCACCTGAATACAAATTTAAGCATACCTAAGAACACCAAAACATATATAAAATGGGCATAAATTACAAAAAATCTCTTCTGCATATCTCACCTCCCTAGAGCCAAAAATGCGCTTAATTCATGTATCCAGTTATCAGTCCTAAGAAAATGTACGTCAGACTTTATCGAACACATGCAGATGAATGGACCAGCAAGGCAGAAAAAAGGTCTTGTAAGCTCACACACCTACCTCAAAGGTCTTGTAAGCTCACACACCTACCTCAAAGGTCTTGTAAGCTCACACACTACTCAAAGGTCTTGTAAGCTCACACACCTACCTCAAAGGTCTTGCAAGCTCACACGCCTACCTCAAAGGTCTTGCAAGCTCACACAACTACTTCAAAGGTCTTGTAAGCTCACACACCTACCTCAAAGGTCTTGTAAGCTCACACACTTACCTCAAAGGTCTTGTAAACTCACACACCCACCTCAGAGGTCTTGTAAGCTCACACACTTACCTCAAGGTCTTGGAAGCTCACACACCTGCCTCGAAGGTATTGTAAGTTCACACACCTACCTCAAAGGTCTTGTAAGCTCACACACCTGCCTCAAAGGTCTTGTAAGCTCACACACATACCTCAAAGGTCTTGTAAGCTCACACACCTACCTCAAAGGTCTTGTAAGCTCACACACCTACCTCAAAGGTCTTGTATGCTATGTCAGTGTTCCCTGGCTTATGGAAACACGAACAAAGTCAGCATGCGCTCCTTTGAAAACGGAATATGAATGTCTTAATAGCGGTGTAAAAACAAAAACAAAAAAGGCAGTAGCCTACAAGTAAAAGCCTTATGTTCCAGTGTACGTGGAAGTCACAATCTGCAAACGAAAAAAAAAAATGTTGGCAAGAACCATCTTTTCCAAACAACAACAATAATGATAATATAATAATACTAATGGTAATAATAACAACAATAATAGTAATAATAAATATAATAACAATGATATTGAGATGACAATAATAATAATAATAATAATAATAGTGATAATAATAATATTAATAATAATAATAAATGATGACGGTAATATCACCATCATTATTATTATCAACAATATCATTATCTCTAGCAGATCGCCGCTCACTGTGAGATGCCGGTACCAAGAAACGGAAGTGGTAGAAGAGTTAGTAAACAGAGGGCCCCTGGAAGACCAACCAGACGACAGTCTTGGCTATAGCCACATGAGGAGCATCATCGAATCACTGCTTTTTATCCCTTTGACTCCCGCACCTTATCCATCAACTGCAAACACTTAACCCATTGATTCTCTCACCCTATCCACCAGCTTCCTGCAGGAAGCTGGTGGATAGGGTGAGGGAATCAAAGGGTTAAGTTTTTGTTTTGCTAAGGTGCTTGACTATGCAGCATGCGGAGTCAAAGGGTTAATGAAGCCCATAGGCAGAAAGGGACCGACCAGTAGGCCTACCCCCCCTTCCCGTCAAGAGAACAGCAAGCGGTCCTGATGGGGCTCCACACCGGCCACAAACGGCAGAAAGCCCATATGAACCGCAGATTCAAACCGACATCCTTCACCAAGCCTGCCCCTACGGTCTACAGAGTAGGGCCTACTGCTAGAGGACACATACAGCTGTGATGTCACCTCTGTTGAGCGAAGTGACAGGAGACATGGCCGACTACCACTTTTCTTCTGACCACCAAGCTTCACGGCAGCCGGAAAGAATTGAGAAAAAACAAAACAAACAAAAAAACATAATTAAAAAATAAAACGGCCACATTCATTGTCAGATGTCGCCTGACCTTATAGACGGCGACGAAAGAAAAAGACGGTAATTACAATTATTGGGCCTATAATTATCACCGAGGCCTGATAGACACAGTCCAAGAGCTCCTGCCTTCCTGTTTAACTGTACGAGCTCGATAAATAGGCTACTAGGAGCGTGCAGCATGTTGTCCACACAGCTGTGAATGGATCCCTGACCCTGTTCAGGGCTGGTCGGGAAAAGTAAAGTAGCGACGGAGAGGAGAAGGGCATGGCCTTCATAACGATGGCCACGAAAAATGTTGAGGTCTGTACCACAGCACTTTCCTACAACACCTCTTTTATTACGAAATAGACAATTTCTGTCATTATTGAGATTAATGTGCTGAAATCTGGACTCCAGACTTCGGAGTTTGTTCATAAGGGATTCATCGCACTTGGTCAGTTCCATATGAACTTCACTCAATTCTGCCAGCCGTTATCTGGCAGACTCTTCGAGTCTGTGTAAAATCTTTCACGTAGGGAAGGTCTTGAAATAAAATAGAGGCATGAATGGGAATCTTGCGAAACAGTGACACCACCAGAAACCTGGTTGGAGCATTCAGATAGACAGGGGAATAATCCAGTTTTTATAATGAGGGATGGAAGTGAACTCCAGACACAAAAACAAACGAAAAAACAAAATAAATAAAACACACACACACATACACAGCCTGTAAAATGAAGACCGTGACCCGCTGGAGGTTTAAACCCACAACCCTGCGCTACGAGCAGAGCACTCTAACAACTGAACTGAGAGAAAAGACAGAAAGAAAGAAAGGAAAAGAAACAAAGAAAAACAAATAGGACGCACACATGAGCAGTCAGAAAGAGAGCGAGACAGACGGACAAAAAAAAAACAAGAAAAAGGACATGAAGTAGGAAGCAGGGAAAATGAGAGAGAGAGAGGAGAGAGAGAGAGAGAGAGAGAGAGAACACCGAGACGCACACAGATATAGACATACACACACATGCAGTGAAAAATGCACAGAATAAAACAAAGACAGAAAGATACATAGGGCGAAAAACAACAACAAACAAAAGAAAAACAGAAAGAAAAAAAAATTAAATGAAAAAATGAAAGGAAGAGAGAAAAATACAAATATAAAGAGAAAGGCTGAAAGAAAAGAGAAACATTGGCAGAGAAACAGGTAAAGAAAATAAATGAACAAGCAAAAATACAAATAGAAAGTATGAATAATAAAAACAAAGGCAGACAGAGATAGACAAACAGGCAGATAGATTGGTGGAAATGTGTGTGTGTGTAAAAGCGGAAAAATTCACAAATTCCCGAGAATCATTAGCGCTAGGTATTATTTTACCAGCAAACTAGACAGTTACTTATGTATGGATTATTCCGTTCTCACTCTAGGATATTTAACTTGCATATACACGAGACATTCATTTCTCGTCTCTTCAGAAAAAAATGGCCAAAACAACCCTTTCCAAATGACCGACCAAGTAAGGTGTGCTTTTGTGTTAGTGTTAGTGTTAGTGTGTGTATGTAAGAGACATGTGTGCGTTTTGTGGCGTGCGTATGTGTATTGACATGAGAAGAATATGAATTGAAAAAAATGCACGCGAATTTGTGTATTGTTGACGCGAGCGGAAGATCGAGAGCGGATAACGGTCTAAGGGAAGTAACTACAATTTTTTTGCTAACGCTAATAATACGCTGTACGTCTTAGTTATCTACCTTGTTTTAAAAAGCTAACAGAGATTCGTCGATACATCATCCTTACGTTTCTGAGGGGACAAAGAAGTTTCAAATAAAAAAATTAAAAAATGATAAGTAGAAAAAAAATGATGGGAAAAAGAAAAGGATTTAAGCATAACAAAACCAAACAAAACCCCAGGTACAAAAAAGGAATAGGTGGTATAATCCGTATGTTGCCGGTAGGACTGTGGAATAGCAGAGACCTCAACTCACCTCCTCCCCCCCCTCCCCGCCCCAGCTTTTCTGTTCCCAATCCTCAACAGGGTCAGGGCTCGAGTTAATGCTTGATGGATTAAAGTCCGATCATGCAAAGTTTTCTTTTTCCCGGGCCAGACTTAAATGCGTTCCGTCAGATTGAAATGCTGGAGGTCTACTGGAGGTCTACCACAACAGCAGCCAGGCTTCTAAACAATTAATTGAAGAGCTTGGGGTTTGTTCAAATGGATCATCGCACTAGGGCAAATCCACATGTTATTTTTTTGGATCTTATTTATTTCTCATCATCATTACTATTATCTTTTTATTCATTTGTTTAGTTTTTGCTTGTGTTCCGATTTTTCTCAGATGTACGTTTTGTCCACATTGTGCAGGCAGGCGTTGTAAAATCTGAGGTGTACACGATTTAATAAAAAAAAAAGAATTTTAAAAAAAAGGTCGCATTCGAGGTGATATCGTCAATGAATGACATATGTAAGTTTACCATTTGACCCAATTGTCATAAAACTTGAAAGAGTCTGCCTTGGGGATCCATCAGTGTAGGGTTATCAGTGTGGGGATTTATTCATGTGGGGATATGTTGGTCTGGGGATCCATTGGTGTGGGGATCTATGGGTATGGGGATATATATGGTGTAGGGATTGTTGGTCTGGGGATCTGTTGGTGTGGCAATTTATTGGTATGAGGATCTGTTGGTATGGGGGATCTATGGGTGTGGGGATCTATTGGTGTGGGGATGTTGGTGTGGGGGTCTGTTGGTATGGGGATCTATTGGTATGGGGATCTACTGGTGTGGGGATCTATTCGTTGAGGGATCTATTGTGGGGATCTACCCGTGTGGGGATCTACTGGTGTGGGGATCTACCCGTGTGGGGATCTACTATTCGTTGAGGGATCTATTGTTGTGGGATCTACCCATGTGGGGATCTGTTGGTATGGGGATCTATTGTTGTGGGGATCTGCCTGTGTGGGGATCTATCAGTGTGGGGATCAACCAGCGTGAGGATCTGTCGGTGTGGGGATCTGTTGGTTGGGGATCTATTGGTATGGGGATCTACTGGTATGGGGATCTGTTGGTGTGGGGATCGGTTGGTATGGGGATCTGTTGGTGTGGGGATCTGTTGGTATGGGAATCTACCAGTGTGGGGATCTATTGATGTTGGGAACTATTGGTGTAGGGATCTGTTGGTGTGGGGATCTGTTGGTGTGGGAATCTGTTGGTGTGGGGATCTATTGGTGTTGGGATCTATGGGTGTGGGGATCTACCAGTGCGGGTATCTATTGGTGTGGGGATCTGTTGGTATGGGAATCTGTTGGTTTGACGATTTGTTGGTATAGGGATTTACTGGTGTGGGGATCTACCGGTGTGGGGATCGATTGGTGTGTGAATCTGTTGGTATGGGAATCTACCAGTGTGGGGATCTGTTGGTATAGGGATCTGTTCGTGTGTGGATCTGTTCGTGTGGGGGATCTGTTAGTGTGGGGATCTATTAGTGCATGGATCTGTTGGTATGGGGATTTACTGGTGTGGGGATCTGTTGGTGTGGGGATCTATTGGTGTGGGGATGTTGGTGTCGGGATCTGTGGTGTGGGAATACATTGATGTATGGATCTGTTGGTGAGGGGATCTGTTGGTGTGGGGGTCTGTTGGTGTGTGGGATGTTGGTGCGTGGATGTTGGTGTGTGGGGATGTTGGTGCGTGTAAGTTGGTGTGGATGTTGGTGTGTGGGTCTGTTGGTGCGTGTAAGTTGGTGTGGGGATCTGTTGGTGTGTGGGTCTGTTGGTGTGGGGATCTGTTGGTATGGGGGTCCGTTGGTATGGGGATGTTGGTGTGTGGATCTGTTGGTGTGTGGATCTGTTGATGTGTGGATCTGTTGGTGTGGTGATCTGTTGGTATAGGGATGCTGGTGTGGGGATGTTGGTGTGGGAGTCTGTTGGTATGTGGATGTTGGTGTGGGGGTATGTTGGTATGGGGGGATGTTGGTGTGGGATCATTCGGTGTGGGGATATGTTGGTGTGGGGATCTGTTGGTGTGGGGATGTTGGTGTGGGGATCTGTTGGTGTGGGGATGTTGGTATGGGAATGTTGGTGTGGGGATCTGTTGGTGTGGGGATGTTGGTATGGGGATCTGTTGGTGTGGGGATGTTGGTATGGGGATATGGTGTGGGGATGTTGGTGTGGGGATCTGTTGGTGTGGGGATCTGTCGGTATGAGGATCTGTTGGTGTGGGGATCTGTTGGTGTGGGGATCTGTTGGTATGGGGATCTGTTGGTGTAGGGATCTGTTGGTGTAGGGATCTTTGGTGTGGGGATCTGTTGGTGTGGGGATCTGTTGGTATGGGGATCTGTTGGTGTAGGGATCTTTGGTGTGGGGATCTGTTGGTGTGGGGATCTTTTGGTGTGGGGATCTGTCGGTGTGGGGAATCTGTTGGTGTGGGGGTCTGTTTGTGTGGGGATCTGCCAGTGTGGGGATCTGTTGGTGTTGGGATCTGTTGGTGTGGGGATCGGTTGGTGTGGAGATCTGTTGGAATGGGGATCTGTTGGTGTGGGGACCTACCAGTGTGGGAATCTACCAGTGTGGGGATCTGTTGGTGTGCGGATCTACCAGTGTGGGAATCTATTGGTGTAGGGATCTACCAGTGTGGGGATCTGTTGATGTGGGGGTCTGTTGATGTGGTGCGGGGATCTATCATCATGGGGATCTATCAGTAGGTGCTCGGTGTTGTCAAATGCAAGACGACCCTCAATTTTGAAGAATGAAGTCTTTTTTCCTTCAATGGATTGTTGAGCATACCTTCCACGAAAGAGGGGCATGGTAGACAGGGTTTTATTTGTTTTCAACAAAAAGCAACGGGTTTAACCAGCTACCAGTATATTTGTTTCGACACAAACTGAACATGTAAGGAGAAAGAGAATGAAGGAGCTGGGAGGCAGAGAGAGAGAGAGAGAGAGAGAGAGAGAGAGAGAGAGAGAGAGAGAGTCCACTTTTATCCGGAAAGAAATTCTTGCCAAATGGTCTAAGGGGAGCAACTGTGAAAAAAATGCCATTGCAATATAACCGTAGTTATCGACCATGTGAAAAATGCATGTATGCGTGTTCGTGTTCGAGTGTGTATACATACACTGTGTGGATTTGTGTGTATATGTGAATATGTTCGAGTGTGCCTGTGTAGTTGTAAGTGGAAAATTCGTTGTGTACTATAGCCCTCCATCTGTCTATAAGAAAGAGGGATTACAAACACCATCAGTCTCTCCAACAGCCCTCCATCTGTCTGTAAGAAAGAGGTACTGTAAACACCATCAATCTCTCCAACAGCCCTCCATCTGTCTGTAAGAAAGAGGTACTGTAAACACCATCAGTCTCTCCAACAGCCCTCCATCTGTCTGTAAGAAGGAGGTATTGTAAACACCATCAGTCTCTCCAACAGCCCTCCATCTGTCTGTAAGGAGGAGGTATTGTAAACACCATCAATCTCTCCAACAATTCTCCATCTGTCTGTAAGAAGGAGGTATTGTAAACACCATCAATCTATCCAACAATTCTCCATCTGTCTGTAAGAAGGAGGTATTGTAAACACCATCAATCTCTCTAACAATTCTCCATCTGTCTGTAAGGAGGAAGTATTGTAAACACCATCAATCTCTCCAACAATTCTCCATCTGTCTGTATGAAGGAGGTATTGTAAACACCATCAATCTCTCCAACAAGTCTCCATCTGTCTGTAAGAAGGAGGTATTGTAAACACCATCAATCTATCCAATTCTCCATCTGTCTGTAAGAAGGAGGTATTGTAAACACCATCAATCTATCCAACAGTTCTCCATCTGTCTGTAAGAAGGAGATATTGTAAACGCCATCAATCTATCCAACAGTTCTCCATCTCTCTGTAAGAAGGAGGTATTGTAAACACCATCAATCTATCCAACAGTTCTCCATCTGTCTGTAAGAAGGAGGTATTGTAAACACCATCAGTCTCTCCAACAGCCCTTCATCTGTCTGTAAGAAGGAGGTATTGTAAACACCATCAATCTCTCCAACAATTCTCCATCTGTCTGTAAGAAGGAGGTATTGTAAGCACCATCAATCTCTCCAATTCTCCATCTGTCTGTAAGAAGGAGGTATTGTAAACACCATCAATCTATCCAACAATTCTCCATCTGTCTGTAAGGAGGTATTGTAAACACCATCAATCTATCCAACAATTCTCCATCTGTCTGTATGAAGGAGGTACTGTAAACACCATCAATCTATCCAACAGTTCTCCATCTGTCTGTAAGAAGGAGGTATTGTAAACACCATCAATCTATCCAACAGTTCTCCATCTGTCTGTAAGAAGGAGGTATTGTAAAACACCATCAATCTATCCAACAGTTCTCCATCTGTCTGTAAGAAGGAGATATTGTAAACACCATCAATCTATCCAACAGTTCTCCATCTCTCTGTAAGAAGGAGGTATTGTAAACACCATCAATCTCTCTAACAATTCTCCATCTATCTGTAAGGAGGAAGTATTGTAAACACCATCAATCTCTCCAACAATTCTCCATCTGTCTGTATGAAGGAGGTATTGTAAACACAATCAATCTCTCCAACAAGTCTCCATCTGTCTGTAAGAAGGAGGTATTGTAAACACCATCAATCTCTCCAATTCTCCATCTGTCTGTAAGAAGGAGGTATTGTAAACACCATCAATCTCTCCAACAATTCTCCATCTGTCTGTATGAAGGAGGTATTGTAAATACCATCAATCTCCCCAACAATTCTCCATCTGTCTGTAAGAAGGAGGTATTGTAAACACCATCAATCTCTCCAACAATTCTCCATCTGTCTGTAAGGAGGTATTGTAAACACCATCAATATCTCCAACAATTCTCCATCTGTCTGTAAGAAGGAGGTATTGTAAGCACCATCAATCTCTCCAATTCTCCATCTGTCTGTAAGAAGGAGGTATTGTAAACACCATCAATCTATCCAACAATTCTCCATCTGTCTGTAAGAAGGAGGTATTGTAAACACCATCAATCTATCCAACAATTCTCCATCTGTCTGTATGAAGGAGGTACTGTAAACACCATCAATCTATCCAACAGTTCTCCATCTGTCTGTAAGAAGGAGGTATTGTAAACACCATCAATCTATCCAACAGTTCTCCATCTGTCTGTAAGAAGGAGGTATTGTAAACACCATCAATCTATCCAACAGTTCTCCATCTGTCTGTAAGAAGGAGATATTGTAAACGCCATCAATCTATCCAACAGTTCTCCATCTCTCTGTAAGAAGGAGGTATTGTAAACACCATCAATCTATCCAACAGTTCTCCATCTGTCTGTAAGAAGGAGGTATTGTAAACACCATCAGTCTCTCCAACAGCCCTTCATCTGTCTGTAAGGAGGAGGTATTGTAAACACCATCAATCTCTCCAACAATTCTCCATCTGTCTGTAAGAAGGAGGTATTGTAAGCACCATCAATCTCTCCAATTCTCCATCTGTCTGTAAGAAGGAGGTATTGTAAACACCATCAATCTATCCAACAATTCTCCATCTGTCTGTAAGGAGGTATTGTAAACACCATCAATCTATCAACAATTCTCCATCTGTCTGTATGAAGGAGGTACTGTAAACACCATCAATCTATCCAACAGTTCTCCATCTGTCTGTAAGAAGGAGGTATTGTAAACACCATCAATCTATCCAACAGTTCTCCATCTGTCTGTAAGAAGGAGGTATTGTAAACACCATCAATCTATCCAACAGTTCTCCATCTGTCTGTAAGAAGGAGATATTGTAAACACCATCAATCTATCCAACAGTTCTCCATCTCTCTGTAAGAAGGAGGTATTGTAAACACCATCAATCTCTCTAACAATTCTCCATCTATCTGTAAGGAGGAAGTATTGTAAACACCATCAATCTCTCCAACAATTCTCCATCTGTCTGTATGAAGGAGGTATTGTAAACACCATCAATCTCTCCAACAAGTCTCCATCTGTCTGTAAGAAGGAGGTATTGTAAACACCATCAATCTCTCCAATTCTCCATCTGTCTGTAAGAAGGAGGTATTGTAAACACCATCAATCTCTCCAACAATTCTCCATCTGTCTGTATGAAGGAGGTATTGTAAACACCATCAATCTCCCCAACAATTCTCCATTTGTCTGTAAGAAGGAGGTATTGTAAACACCATCAATCTCTCCAACAATTCTCCATCTGTCTGTAAGGAGGTATTGTAAACACCATCAATATCTCCAACAATTCTCCATCTGTCTGTAAGAAGGGGGTATTGTAAGCACCATCAATCTCTCCAATTCTCCATCTGTCTGTAAGAAAGAGGTATTGTAAACACCATCAATCTATCCAACAATTCTCCATCTGTCTGTAAGAAGGAGGTATTGTAAACACCATCAATCTATCCAACAATTCTCCGTCTGTATGAAGGAGGTACTGTAAACACCATCAATCTATCCAACAGTTCTCCATCTGTCTGTAAGAAGGAGGTATTGTAAACACCATCAATCTATCCAACAGTTCTCCATCTGTCTGTAAGATGGAGGTATTTGTTACAGAAGTTGTGTTATGAGTGACTGATAAGAGAATGAGAGTCAACTAGAGATATTACGTAAACTGTGTGTGTAGGTGCGTGTTCTGTGTGTTTTCCCTAATCACACACAACCTTCCATTCAGACACCTCATCCACCTCTGCAAACAAATTATATTTCAATGTTTATAATTAATCAGATATCCTCAGTTCATTTTTCATCCAACTGGATCAACAAACACATAAGACAGAGATAAATGTTCAATGTCCATTGTTCAATAGAAAGTAATCAATTCAGATCAGATAGGTTTCCGTCCCAAACAGTCCTTTCACAGGGACTCTTTCACTGCGTCAACACTTCACAGTCAGTTTGTTTCACAGCATTGAAAGCATTGCTCAGGATTCAGTTCATCGCTCTATATAAATACACTGTTACCACACAATCCTGGGGAGCAGAATTACAGTGGCGTCATTAGTCAGAAACGCCCAGGTATGTAGCAAAGTCCCAACAGCTAGGACCAGGGACTGGATCAGGCATCCACCCCTCAAACCAAAGTCACGTACGTATGTGGCTCCCTCGTGAGCTAATCAGACCAGACAGCTCCCCACGTCAGAAGCTGCTAACATAGCAGCTTACAACAAAACAGATTTAGTTCTCTTCAGGCAGCAAGGAAACGCGACCTCTCGACCTGGAAATCTCTGTAGAACTGAATTTAAGTTCACAGATTTTCAACACACAATCAACGCTACAACGAATTCCACGCTCCACGCATTCCACGCTTTTACTTCACAGCCGATCCAAAAACATTTCCCATTTCAACCAATGAGAATGAAAACACCGAAAACACTGGGTGCTCCAATCCACAAAAGCAAAAATGAGCCAAAACCCTACACAAAAGTGAAAATGTAAAAACAGCACTATGAAAATATATACAGCACATCCGTCACAGTATTGTAAACACCATCAATCTATCCAACAATTCTCCATCTGTCTGTAAGAAGGAGGTATTGTAAACACCATCAATATCTCCAACAGTTCTCCATCTGTCTGTAAGGAGGAGGTATTGTAAACACCATCAATCTATCCAATTCTCCATCTGTCTGTAAGAAGGAGGTATTGTAAACACCATCAATATCTCCAACAATTCTCCATCTGTCTGTAAGGAGGAAGTATTGTAAACACCATCAATCTCTCCAACAGTTCTCCATCTGTCTGTAAGAAGGAGGTACTGTAAACACCATCAATCTCTCCAACAATTCTCCATCTGTCTGTAAGAAGGAGATACTGTAAACACCATCAATCTCTCCAACAATTCTCCATCTGTCTGTAAGAAGGAGGTACTGTAAACACCATCAATCTCTCCAACAATTCTCCATCTGTCTGTATGAAGGAGGTACTGTAAACACCATCAATCTCTCCAACAATTCTCCATCTGTCTGTAAGAAAGAGGTAATGTAAACACCATCAATCTCTCCAACAGTTCTCCATCTGTGTAATGTATCGACTGAGAAATTATGGTATTTGCATATACACACACAAATATGTTCAATACAGCCACTTCGGTGAACCGTGTCTTTCAGCAAGAAACGTAGAAATAATAACACACGCTGTACCCACTACTCCGTCAAGTCATCACCATCAAATACATATTCTCAGCATCAGGATGACCCACTGCCACACTCCATTCCTCTCACCATCTCCCTTTAGGTATAGCAGTCTGCTTCAACATCACTGAAAAATCATGAAACAAGGACACATCTACTGCTGTCCATAACTCTGAATGAACACCATTCTTCTACAAATAAACTCTGCACACTGGTGAGATCCTGACATTCTGCCTAACTTACAGCAATAACAAGCAGAGTATTACATTTTCTTGTAGTTTGTTTCAATATATATCTGAACTTCTACTGAAGAAGGGACAGCGCTAGATAGACCCGGGTAGAAAATGTTTCACAGTTTTGCAGGGTGGAGGGGGACAGAAAGGGTGGGGATATACTTGTGGTGACAACGGACAGATTCATCTGAAGGATCATCGTTGCCAACACCAATGCTGCATGGCACATTGTTATTGTTGTTTAAAGCCCAGCCGACTGTGTCGAGCCATATCAGGGCTATAACCGCTTGAAAACATTCACAACTTCAACAGGAAAACAAAAGAAAAGAAAATTACGTACACATATCAATGCATTTGCATACATAATCTATGGAGATGCCCCCGGCGTTGACTGCTCCATCCAATTTATTGCACAGGGGATTTGAAAAACCCACCTGAATACTGATTTAAGCATATCTAAGGACACCAAAACATATACAGGAACAAGCAAAAATTACCTGAAATTGCTTCCACATATTTCACCTCCCTAGAACCAAAAAATGCAATCAATACATGTACCCAATTATCAATCCTAAGTAAATGTATGTAAGACTTTATCGAACACATACAGGTGAACGGACCAGCAAGGCAGAAAATGTCAGGAAGAAAGACAGAAAGCAAAGAAGAAAGAAAGAAACAAAGAGAGTGACAGGAAAGAGGAAATTTCTAGCACAGAACTACCAGAAGGTGGGGATACTATTCATACTTAAAGAGCCCTCAGCATCCCCACGGGATACGTATGGCACATGACGATGATGATGACATCTGAACTGTTAACACAAAACACAGATATCAGCAACAGCAATATCACTGCCAATACATCAAACATAGACACACACTGACACAACACAAAACATAGTATCAAAAAAAAAACAACCAATAGCAATATCACTGCCAATATATCAAACAGACACACACTGACGCAACACAAAACATAGGTATCAACAATAGCAATATCATTGCCAATATATCAAACAGACACCAACACTGACGCAACACAAAACATAGGTATCAACAATAGCAATATCACTGCCAATACATCAAACATAGACACACACTGAAACAACACAAAACATAGGTATCAACAACAGCAATATCACTGCCAATATATCAAACATAGACGCACACTGACACAAACAAAACACAGATATCAACAACAGCAATATCACTGCCAATACATCAAACAGACGCACACTGACACAACACAAAACATAGGTATCAACAACAGCAATATCACTGCCAATATATCAAACATAGACACACACTGACACAACACAAAACATAGATATCAACAACAGCATATCACTGCCAATACATCAAACATAGACGCACACTGACACAATACAAAACATAGGTATCAACAAGCACAATATCACTGCCAATACATCAAACATTGACACACACTGACACAACACAAAACATAGGTATCAACAACAGCAATATCACTGCCAATACATCAAACATAGACGCACACTGACACAACACAAAACATAGATATCAACAACAGCAATATCACTGCCAATACATCAAACACAGACACACACTGACACAACACAAAACATAGATATCAACAACAGCAATATCACTGCCAATACATCAAACATTGACACACACTGACAGAACACAAAACATAGGTATCAACAACAGCAATACCATTGCCAATACATCAAAGTTCAAACACAGACACACACTGACACAAAACACTGCATCTTGGATGAAGACACTATTGGTTGTCAGCTTGGGGGCCATCTCACCTGTAAACAGAAAAAAAAGCTGTTAACGTCCAAAAATATCAAACTGAAAACACACACACGCACACACACACACCACACACACACGTGCTCACACACACACACACACACACACACATGCAACACCGCACACACACACACACACACACACACACACACACACACACACACACATACACACACACGCATACGAACACACACACGCGCGTGCATGCACACATACACATGAAACTAAGTTTTGAACAGAGTGTACGATTCCACTGACATCAGACCTCCTATCAAACATACACCCCAGACATACCGTCTAATATCACTCATAGTGAAAAGACATTAAATCAAAGAACGAACGAACGAACACACACACATTCTCTCTCTCTTTCTCTCTCTCTCTCACACACACACACATACACACACACGTACACGCACGCACACACCGCCCCTACCTCCAAAATTTCGTCATTGTCCTCCCTTTTCCCCAAATTCACTTTCCATCCAACACCACCACCCCAAATATGCGACTAACTTTAAACAATGAAGTGTATGTTCTTGACTCAGTTCAAATACAAAACACACAAAACAAAAGCACTGTGAATCAGTTGTTTTCAATTACCATAATACTATCTGAGCTGTCATCAACAACAAAAAAACAAACACAAACAAACAAAAATTTTTTTTGACAAATGTTCTACTGTAGTCAGTGGGACTACAGTGGAACATTTGTCCAAAAAAAATGAGCATCACAACAACAACAACAACAAACAACAACAACAACGACAACAACAACAACGACAACATCAACAACAACAACAACGACACACACACTCACACCACACACACACACACTGTTATTACTGTTACTGTTATTTTTGTTTAAAGCCCAGCCAACTAAGTAGAGCCATATCAGGGCTATAAAAACATACTACATCAACAAGGAAAAAAGGAAAATTAGGTAGACATATCAATGCATTTGCGCACGTAATCTAAAGAAATGTCCCTGGCGCTGACCACTCCGTCCAATTTATTGCACAGGGGATTCAAAACTGAATACAAATTTAAACACAACTAAGGTCACTAAAACATAAAATAAAAACGGGCCTAAACTCCCCAAAACTGCTTCCACATATCTCATCTCCTTAGATCCAAAAATGCATTTAAATACATGTACCCAATTATAAATCCTAAGAGAAAGTACATCAGAATTTATCAAACATATACAGGTCAATGGACCAGTAAGGCAGAAAATGATAGGAAAAAATGACAGAAAGCAAAGGAACAAGGCAGAAACAAAGAGAATGACAGAAAACAGGAAATTTCTAGCAGAGAATTTCCAGGTTAGGATATCATTTATAATGAAAGAGCCCCAGCATTCCCACAGGGGGGCACACACACACACACACACACACACACATGCGAGCACATACAAATAATACTTATCTCAAGACATCTTTACTGTCATCATCATCAGGACGGGACATATCATCTGCGGACAGAAACAATTCCAGATGTCACATTCAAAAGGATCCAACTACAGATCAACACAAGCATACATACACGCAAACACCCCCCCCCCCCCCCCCCCATACACACTTCCCTCAAATCTCTCTTGCAATGACATTAATACATTACTTCAAGTTCAACACCATGAACATTCAACCTTGCACAGATCATGAATATACAAATGACATCTCTACTATTGTCAGTCCTCCTCAATTAATACAATTATCAAATATTGTTCTTAGTCTTAATAAGCAGTGTTTGTTTTCAAGTGCAGCCAAAATTCCTACCACTGTCATACATTTTTCAAAAGACATCTACACTCACAACTATGGAACACCAACAGAAACAACATAGCAGCGTCAGCAAAGCATCACCACACCACAACTACCACCATCAACACATCAAAAGAATACAACCATCAACACATCAAAAGAATACCAACACCAACAACACATAACCACTGCCATCAACTCTAATAACACCACCACCACCAACACACCACTATTGCAACAACTAAACACAACAACAATAACAACACTTATCTCAGATTGAGGATGTCTCCACATGTTCTTGTCTGGCTTGAAACGTCATCACCGTATCTGGGAACAGAAAGAAAAGTCAACTAGAATCAAGTTACAGCATCCAAAAAGGTCAGCCAGCAATGCCCCCCACCAGCCCACCCCACTTCCCCTCCCTTCCCCCCTCCCCCTACCCTCCCCTCCCAAACCCCTCCCCACCCCACCTCCCTCCCTTCCCCCCAAACCCCCTTCCCAACCTCCCCAACCCCTTCCCACCCTACACCCCTCCCTTCCCCCAAACCCCTTCCCAAAAAACCCCCTGAAAAACCCTTCCCCCATTTTCCACCTGTTCCTCTCCTCTCCCCCTCCCTCCATACCTCCACTCAGCACACCCCCATTTCCCCAAAGCTCCCCTCCATCTTCCCTGCCCCTTAATCTAACCCTTCCCCCAAATCCTGTTCCCCAAACTGTTCCCACTCCATTCCATCCCCCCCCCCCTCCAGTTCCCCTCTCCCCCTGTTTCACCCCAAGCTCCTCTCCACTTTCCCAGTCCCCAAAAATCTTGTCCTTCTCCATCTCCTTGGTACTGTAGCAATTTCAAACAATAATTATTAATGATTTGAATACTGGACCAGTGACACCTTGTTCCGTAACTTTCAAAAAATGTTGATTCATCAACATTGGCTCAATTGCAGCTTGTTCCATGACTTCAAGCGATGTTGACTCTTGCACACTGGCTCAATTATAAGTTGTTCTGTAACAGCAAACAATGTTGATTTTTCAAGTGTGGCGTGCTCCATAACTTCAAATAATGTTGAGTGTTGAATACTGGCTCAGTTACAGCCTGTTCCATAACTTAAAGCCATGCAGATCCCTCAATTATAGCATGTTCTATAACTTTAAACAATGGTGATTCTAGAATACTGGTTCAATTACATTTTCCACAACTTCAGTTTTCATTCTGTAATACTGGCCCAACTACAGTTTGTTCCAAAACTTCAAAAAATGTTGATTCTTGAGAAATGGTCCTATCAGTGCCTGTTCCATAACTTAACGACAATGTTGAATACTAACTCAATTACAGCTTGTTCCACAACTTCACACAATGTTGATTCTTGAATATGGCCAAACTGCAGCAAGTTTCATAACTTCAAGCATGATTCTTCAATACTGGCAAAATTACAGCTAGTTCCACAACTTCACACAATGTTAATTCTTGAATACTGGCCAAACTGCACAGGTTTCATAACTTCAAGCAATTTTGATTTTTGAATACTGGCCAAATTGCAGCAGGTTCCATAAGTTCAAGTGCTCAATGTTGAAATCGTGCGTACACGCCCAGTTACAACTTATTCCACAACTTCACACAATGTTGATTCTTGAACGCTGGCCCAATTTCAGCAGCTTCAATAAACCTGAGGTGGTTAGGAAAGGAGATGGTGACCTCATTATTTTCAGCTCAACCTTTTAGGTATGTCCAAGTCATCTATCTCCATCACCATTTTACTTTCCAGTCCTGCCCTATACACATTCAGGTATCCATTCACAGATGGGTGGACTGGGGAATGTCTTTACTGCCATAGGTATTTTTTACAATTACATGAACCAAGTGCATGCTGCACACAGGACTTCTTGTTCAATCTCATCTCATCTGAAAGACAGTCCACAGACCACCACTCAAAGTCTGATGATGGTGAAGTAAAGTCCACCTCCAACCATAATTCAAACCCCTATCTTCTGGCTTCTGTCATTTCCAATGTGGGGGCTTTAACCACTGAGCCATCGCAGCAGTACAAAGAGCAGTAATTCTGTCCACGTTAATACCACTGAAACAAAGATGCTTACCTTGCCTGGATCACTTCCCTCAAGTATGGATGGCTGCATCTCAAAGGATCTGTTCTAGTAACTTAGTCTCCTGAAAAACACTTCTGGACAAGGTCAGAACACATCCTCAGTCATTAACAAAATCATACCAGAAAATGACTGTCACTTTCTCCCTCATCCAGAGTACAGGAAGTTTGGTTTGTTTACCACTAGTTTTTGACTTTGTTGTTTGGTGTTTGTTATCTGTTGCCTTACATATATAAATTTACAATTGACAAAGGCCACTTGGCTCAAAATTTGTGTCTGTCTGGTCTTTTTGTATTAACTATGCACTCTGATTCTATATTTGTGTTTTTCTGATTCCTCTTCATTCGAATGCAGGCGGTCATGCTTGTTTTGGATTCAGAGAAGGGAAGCCACAAACATGAAGTTGGCTAAGAAGTATTGGTGTTTGACACATCATGCCATATCTTGCAACTGCCTAAACCATGAACACCAAATAGCTAGAAATTGAAACCTGGACTTGTGTCCCCCATGTCAACTCAGCATTACATACACACTGATATATCGACCACTAATGTTGTGACCAGCAGGGGAGCCAGTTTCTTAAACAACATTCAGAGACTCAACTTAACTGCCAATACTCCTTCAGGTAATGCACCATTACCCCTGAGCAAAAACTGAGACACTCGTGCAAGCAGCCTGTACTGTATGGTTCAGACAATAGATGGCACATGCTATCAAGTGTTTTTCCTTCAGATGCCCTCTCTGTTCTTCAGGCCTTCAAAAACGGCAAACTTCCCCACCTAACCAAGGCCTGTCAGCATTTCAACCAGAACATATGTCATCCAGTGGATTCCTTCTGTGGAATACCAGGAAGCAAGACAACAGATCAACTAGCAAAACCAGGAGCTCAGGAAACCAACTGGTAACAATGTCACTACACAGGAAGAACAGTACCATCAGATCACTCCCTAAGCCACAGCAGGAAGAACAGTACCATCAGATCACTCCCTACGCCACAGCAGAAAAAGAGTACCATCAGATCACTCCCTAAGCCACAGCAGGAAAGAACAGTACCATCAGATCACTCCCTAAGCCACAGCAGGAAGAACAGTACCATCAGATCACTCCCTAAGCCACCACAGACATCAGAAAAGAAGAGAGCATACCATCAGATCACTTCCTAAGCCACAGCAGAAGACGAGTACCATCAGATCACTCCCTAAGCCACAGCAGAAAGAGAGTACCATCAGATCATTTCCCTAAGCCACAGCAGGAAGAAAGTACCATCAGATCACTCCCTAAGCCACAGCAGAAAGAGCAGTACCATCAGACCATTCCCTAAGCCAAGCAGAAAGAACAGTACCACCAGATCAATCCCTAAGCCACAGCAGGAAGAAAGTACCATCAGATCACTCCTAAGCCGCAGCAGAAAGACAGTACCATCAGATCACTCCCTAAGCCACAGCAGGAAGAGGAGTACTATCAGATCACTCTCTAACCACAGCAAAAGAGGAGTACCATCAGATCACTCCCTAAGCCACAGAGGAAGAACAGTACCATCAGATCACTCCCTAAGCACAGCAGAAAGAACAGTACCATCAGATCAACTCCCTAAGCAACAGCAGGGACAGACCACCAATCACTCCTAGCCCAGCAGAAGCAATAATGTGTCCTAAGATAGAGACTGTACAGTACCATCAACTCTCAACACCCAGAAAAAAGAACCACCAATTCCCTAAGCACGCGAAGCATTTCACCAACACTCGCCTGCGATCAAGAAAACAAACATCTAGAACACTATCCTAAGCACCAAAGAAAATCCACAATCATCGCAAACATGTAGGCTAGTACCATGAGATCTAACAAAGAGAAGAGTGGTAGACTTCACTTCCTAAGCCACAGCTAGAAGCAGTCCACATCTTCTCCTTGCTAAGTTTACCTTTATCCTCCAGCCCAAACAGGAAGAGGAGTACTGTCAGATCACTCCCTAAGCCACAGCAGAAAGAGGAGTACCATCAGATCACTCCCTAAGCCACAGAAGGAAGAGGAGTACCATCAGATCACTCCCTAAGCAACAGCAGAAAGAGGAGTACCATCAGATCACTCCCTAAGCAACAGCAGGGATGACCACCACCTTCTGTCCAGAAAGCAATAAGTGGTCCTGAAGAGACTGCACTAGCCACAACTGGCTCAACACCAATAGATATGAACCACAATTCCAAACTGACATTTCACCAACCTACGCCTGCGATCAAGAAGACCAAACAGCTGAACATACAGGACCAAGAAAATGCCACATTCATCGCAAAATGTGGCTTAGTCATGTAGACGGTGAACAAAAGAAGAGGTGGTAGACTTCACTTTTATGAAGACCAGCTTTATGAAGCATGTGCCCACCTCTTCTCCTTGCTACTTTACTTTTTCCAGCCCTAAACAGGGCAAGCACTCATTCTCAGCAAGGTTCACTGGAAACCACAAGAGCAATGATCTTCTCACGCCTGGCTGTAACGTAAGAAATCTCTTTGGCAGGATGATCCACATCTTCTCCTGAAACTCAATCAATCAATGCTCAGCATAACTATCTTAACCTCAATCTGAATTTTTCTACAAATATGAACATGAATTTAAGACCAATCAAGCACTCCATCTTTCTAAATAGATCAGAAAATTAACAGTTTGAATAAATCAATTTATTAGTTTGAATAGATAACAAAAACTGAACATTCATTACATACATGTATAATCAATAACTTCAAACTGATTGAGAAATACTTGGTCCATTCAATTTCATTTAAAACAGATTTAAAGAGACAACACACTGTGTAATAGAGTAAAATATATCACGTCTGATCCATTTAGTCTAATTTCCAACTGATTTAGACATGGCAAATTGTATGTTATGAGTGTTACAACATCTGATCCATTCAGTTTAATTTACAACTGATTTAAGCACGTCACTAAGTCAGAGTCAAGTGGCAATTAAATTATTGTAATATGTTTTAACATCTGATCTAATTTAATTAAAGTGGCAAGTTGTGTAAACATATGGCATTATCTCTACACTTAGTTTAATTTACTACTGATTTAGACAAGTGGCAAGTTTATAGCTGAATAAGACTAGCGGCAGTTTTGGGTGTAAAGTATTCTAATATCTGATCCATTAACAACTAATTTAGAAAAGTGGTAAATTATGCATTTGTATTGCTAATGTCTGCTCCATTTAAGTGATTTAGACAAGTGGTAAGTTGTGCAAAGACAGAGTAATAATACTGACCGATTTAGTTTGCACAATTGCAGGCAGCAAACTGTGCATATATGTCATATAATATCAATATCTGACCCATTTAGTTTGTAAACAAATGATTTAAGCATGTGACAAGTTATGAATCACAATGTGAAGTAATACTAGTTATAACTGATCCATTTATCTAAATTTACAACCGCTTCAGGGCAGTCCTATATATTAGTACTATACTAGTTTTCAAATGATTTAGGCAATTGAGAAGTTCTGAATGTAAAGTAATACTAATGGTAATGGTTGATCTATAATTTTAATTTGCATTTGATTTAGACAAATATTGACTTTACATAAAGTAATACTACTGCTTTAGCTACTTTGCAACTGAATGATTTTGACCAGCTATTTCCCTCCAAGCCACACAAAAGACATTAGTACTGCAGGAGCTGTTTATTTCACTTTAAATCCTGAAATGACCATCAAAATTCAGTTCAACATCATCATCAGCTACATCCTCTCACCCAGAGAGAAAACTGAGTCAAGAAAAAGTCACAGAATAAAAACCAGTCATCAAAGTAATTACTTCACCACAGAAATACTGAATGGAAGTGAAAAGGAGGGATACTGGAAAGTGCTTGTACTTCTTGTTGTAACAAAGTAATCATGATCAACATTTAACACTTACCTGCTATAACTGTGTTGTAACAATGTAATCATAATCAACATTTAACACTTACCTGCTATAACTGTGTTGTAACAAAGTAATCATGATCAACATTTAACACTTACCTGCTATAACTGTGAAGTCTGGTCTCCAGTGTTTAGAGTTTCTAACAGTTCTGTTTACAGCAGTTCACTCCAGTGACTTTAACGCATCAACACAAACATTCAGCTATGATACTGACAGTTAACTCTCAAGTCAACTTTGTCCCATAACCCTGAGGTCAATGCCATATTGGGGAATGAAATGGTAGACATCACAGCATCTTTCCAACTCAGTGCCAGCATTATGAGGACAGTGCCCATGTCCTTATCCTCGCTGTTGTACCGTCATCAACCCTAAACAAGCTTAGGAATCTATTACCAGCTGTGTGGTCAAGAGAATACACACAAGGTCTTTTCAAGTCTGATTTGCATCTGTGCAAATCTGCACAGTCAGATTGGACAGCAGAATGAGAATCTCTACCTCCACAGATAATCATTGATATTGATATTGACATTCTTTGCGTCACGGAAACGTGGTTCAAGGAAAGTGGCGATGAACCAAAGCTACAAGACCTGGCTCCGGCTGGTTATACATCCAAGTCCTTCCCTCGCCCCACCACCACCTGCGGAGGAGGAATCGCTTTCGTCATCTCTGATAAGCTGCTGCCCTATTGCTCTTTTGACTCTTCTTTTGCTTTTCAGCACCGGACCTTTGAACTTGTTCACCTGAAGCTGTCCCTACCTAGCTTTCTTGTCACCAATATTTTCGGGATTTACAGACCAGTACCCAGTAAAAAGAACAATCTTACTCCCAGCATGTTTATCAATGAACTTCCAGACTTTCTTGAATTTGTAAATGACCTTCCAGGAACATTGTTACTGGTTGGTGACTTCAATTTTCACTTCAATAAGCCCACAATTGGATACACGCCTGAGGTGTTAGAAATTTTAGATACTTTTGGACTCCAGCAATCCGTGAATGAAAAAACGAACAAACAAGGTAACACAGTAGACTGGGTAGTCTACAGAGACAGTGATCATTTACTCAAGTCTTCAACTGTTGACACTAACTTAGCATCGGATCATTATGCTGTGAAGTGTGAATTAGACATCATTAGGCCCGCCGTTCCAAAGACGTACAAGGAAGTTAGGAAAATTTCTGCTATCGACATAGAGGCTTTCAAATCTGATCTGATCACGACCATACCGAGTGAGCCATCGGCTTTTCAGCTGACCTCTGCCCTCCGTGCCATGCTTGATAAGCATGCTCCAGTGAGCAGGCGCTTGATCTCTGATCGCTCATTGTGTCAATGGCACAGCACAGTGGGTCCTGAGTTGTCGGAAGCCAAGCAGGAGAGGAGGAGGGCTGAGAGGCGATGGCGCGCCACGGGTCTGACTGTGTACTGGGAAATATATCAAACCGCTAGAAATCATGTTACTGATATTGTTCATCAAGCAAAAACTTTGTTCTATTCTTCAAAGATATTGGCTTGTAATACGGCCAAGCAGTTGTTCAATGTCACAAATAGTCTGTTAGGTAAAGTCAGCTGCTCCACCCTCCCCACCATCTTCCAAGCTCAAGAGCTCCCTCAGAAATTCTTAGAGTTTTTCAATGGCAAAATTGATACTATCCGTGAAAACCTAGATTCTACTGCACCTGTACACTCCCTGAATGACAAAGTTTACTGTGGACCTCCTTTGACTTCTTTCAGCCCTGTTAGCCAAGACTATGTCAAAAAACTTTGTTTGCGATGCAGCCCTAAATCATGTGAACTTGATGCCATTCCTACTCACTTGCTCTTCCAGTGTATCGATGACGTTCTACCCCATATTACTCATGTTATCAATACCTCTCTGTCCTCTGGTCACGTTCCTGAAATCTTCAAGTCTGCAGTGGTACGTCCATTGATCAAGAAACCTTCACTAGACAAAAACGTTCTAAAGAATTATCGGCCTGTGTCAAATTTGTCATTTCTATCAAAATTATTGGAAAAGATTGTTCTGGAACAAATTCTAGAACACCTCGAAAAGAATCACCTCTTGAATCCTCATCAGTCTGCTTATCGACAAGGCCATAGCTGTGAGACAGCACTCCTCCGTGTAGTCAATGACCTCCTCTGTGGGCTTGATGATGGGAACGTTTCCTTGTTAGCGTTGTTGGATCTTTCCGCAGCATTTGACACGATCGATCATAATATTTTGTTCTCACGGCTTCAAACTTCCTTTGGTTTCAAAGACACAGCCCTCGACTGGATTATCTCTTACTTGACTGAACGTACTCAGACAGTGTGTGTACAGGACAGATACTCAGACAGTTCTCCTCTTAGGTACGGTGTGCCTCAGGGTTCTGTACTGGGGCCAGTCCTTTTTGTGCTGTATGCCGGTCCTGTGTCTGACGTCATTGGTGGTCATGCCATGTTGCACGAGAGCTTTGCTGATGATACACAGCTTCATCAGTCGGCTCCCATTGCTAAAATTGACTCACTGATTTCTCAGGCGCAGGGCTGCATTGCAGACCTAAAGGACTGGATGACTACCAACAAACTACAACTAAATGACGACAAGACGGAACTCATGTTCGTGACAAAACAACCTAACCATCCTTCTCTACCTTCAACTGTCACTATCAATGACTGTACTGTTTCTGTGTCCACCTCTGTCCGCAGTCTAGGGGTCATTCTTGACCAATCCCTCTCCTTTGAGAAACAAGTTTCAAATATTTGCAAGATTGCTTATTTAGAACTAAGAAGAATCAGTTCCGTACGTCACCTTCTCTCTACAGATGCTACAAAAACTCTCATTTGTGCCTTTGTTTTATCTAGAATAGATTACTGCAACTCACTTTTGGCCGGCCTTCCGAAATACCTGATAGAAAGATTACAGCGAATCCAAAATCATGCAGCCCGGGTAGTCTGCAGAGCAGGTAAATATGATCACATTTCGCCACTACTTCACTCTCTTCACTGGTTATCTGTCTCAAACCGTATCTCGTACAAAATCTCATCTCTCACTTTCTCTTCTCTCTTTGAAAATGGACTTTCTTATCTCTCGGATCTCCTTCAAATCTATACTCCCTCTCGACAACTACGCTCCTCTGCAGATGACCGTCTTCTACGAATGACTCGCTTCAGAACTACTACTGGTGAAAGGTCTTTCTCTTTTCAAGCTCCATCGATGTGGAACAGACTGCCAGACTCTCTCAGACATTCAGATTATTTCTCTTCTTTCAAGTCTAAACTTAAAACCCATCTATTTTCTCACAACTAGTCAATGCTGCGTAGGGGTACCACCTATGTCATAGCCGTCTAAGCCTTGTTTTGACATACTGTTTCAGGGTGTGTTTTCTATTGCATGTGTTTGTTGTATAATTGAACGTTGTGTGATTTGGTTTTGTAGCAATGCTTGAGATGAGTGAGTGTTGTGCTCGTAGGATTTGTTGGTTTCTGTAGTGGTGGTATTCGTAGTTGTTTGTGAGGTGTGTGGTTGTGTGTGTAGGAGAGGTGAATGCAGTATATTTTTGTAAAGCACTTAGAGAAATTATTTTGATTAAGCGCTATATAAGAAGCCATTATTATTATTATTATAATCAATGCCACAACAGCAGCAGGGATTGTTCTTGCTGTTTAAAGCCCAGCCAACTGTGTAGAGCTATATCAGGGCTATAACCATTTCAAAACATACAAAACTACAACACACACACACACAAAATTAAGTACACATATCAATGCATTTGCCCACATAATCTAAGGACATGCCCCTGGCACTGACCACTCCATCCAATTTATCGCATAGGGGATTTAAAAAATATACCTGAATACAAATTTAAGCATACCTAAGGACACTAAAACATACATATAAAACAGGCCTAAATTACCTTAAATTGCTTCTGCATATCTCACCTCGTTAGAGCCAAAAATGCACTTAATACATGTACGCAATTATCAATCCTAAGAAAAAGTTCGTAAGATTATCGAACATGTACAGGTGAATGGACCATAAAGGCAAAAAATGATAGGAAAAAATGACAGAAAGCAAAGGAAGAAGAAAGAAACAAAGAGAGTGACAGTAAAGAGGAAATTTCTAGCACAGAATTTCCAAAAAGTAAGGATACTATTTATACTGAAAGAGCCCCTGGCATCTCCATGGGGGGAGCAGCAAGAATTAAAAAAGAAATGTAGAACATTTGTGCCTGCACTTACCTGATTCAGACTGTACCATAAAACATGAATAGCACATAATTTTCTAAGATGAAACTACTACATTTGGTATGTTAATTGTCTTTAAATTGAATACTTTATGTATAATTGAAGTAATTCAACTGTAAACATTGCACAACAGTAGATAGTTCCCGACCTTTTAAATGGCATTTTTATATCATGTCAGTAGGCACTTCATTTCTGAGAGAGAGATTTTGTCTCTATCTACCACGTGCAGGCTTATGGAAACATGAAAAAACCCAGCACGCACACCCGTCGATGGCGAGGTATGAAGACTGTGCAGCAACATATTGCCTGCACAGTGTGCGTAAAACAACATGCATACACCAACACGCAACCGAGAAAATCAGAACGCTTTTTAAAACACCTAATTTACTGAATGACTACCTATCTGTCTACATTACTACCTACTTACCGACCTCTCTCTCTCTCTCTCTCTTTTATTTACCGCGAGGCTAGTCGGGGGGAGTCTAACTCTAAGCTGGGATTTTGTTGAGCTCAAGGAGGGAGCCTCTGCTGCTGTTGCAGGCAGGGAGTTCCAGGCGGGAATGGTTGATGGGAAGAAGCTGAACTTGCATGAGTCAGAGAAGCTGAGATGAACAAATTTGTGTCGGTGGTTTGATCTTGTTTTGGTGGATCCTTTCTTGAGTAATTTGTCTGGAGGGATGTCCACAGTGCCATTAACAATCTTATACATGGAAGTTAGCCTTTGCCTGTTCCGCCGTGATTCAAGTGATTCCTAACCTAGTTCTTGCAGCATGGATGTTACGCTGCTTGTCCAACCATGATAATCATTGCATACATAACATGCTGCTCTTCTTTGCACCATTTCAATCTTTTTCATTTGGCCTGCTTTGTACGGGTTCCAAACTGATGAGAAATACTCCAGGTGTGGGCGTACAAGGGTTAGGTAAGCACTGGTTTTGGTGGTTCTGTTGGATATTTTCAGATTTCTTTTCAGAAAGCCTACCAGTACCGGTAATAACTAAATAATCATTTCCCAATTTGTATTTTCATTACTTTCTTAATCAAATGCATTATTTTCTTGCGCCTGTTAATGGCATGAAAGACAAACCTTGTGTGTGTGTGTGTGTGTGTGTGTGTGTGTGTGATGTGGGAGAGAGAGAGAAGAGAGAGTGATGAGAGCGAGAGACAGACAGAGAGAGAGAGAGAAGAGAGAGACAGACAGTGAGAGACATACACTCACACTGTCACAGTCACACTGAGACAGACAGACACAGAGATACGAAATCCTACAATTGGCTGCAAATACCTAATAACATTGATTGGGAATTAGATCTAGATTTACCAGATGTTTGCTATTTCAAATGCTGAAACACGCAACAGTTTAACACATTTTTTTATATCACCCATCACTCACTAACTGTGACTGTCGTGACTTGTGGGTTATTAGCCTAACTGTTAAAAAATAAAATGCAAGCCAATAACTTGTTTTCTATTCACAAATACTAATGTGCAGTCCAGTTATAAGTTTTCATGAATAGCAACTCAAATGACAACAAACACTAGGTTGCTAAAATCAAAAACAGCAGTGGGAGGCTTACATTTGAAAAATTGCTTTCCGCTTTCACGGCCAGCCTCTCTCCGCCATGCTGTTTTGTAAATCAGTCAGGGAAATGAACTCTAGTTCTGTTTTTCGAAGCATCATTTAGGTCCATACAATTGTTCCCCATTTTCGAAAAACGGATATGGCGCTGTGCAGATCGATTAGTAATCGAGAGTTGCTTTCCTTGGCTACAGTACGCGACTGCTGTAGGTATGGATGCCACAATGCGAACTCAAGCATCGTGACTATCGTTGGCATTGAAAATATGCGGAAAAGTCAACCCAAAGGAGAAATAAAGATACTACTGAAAAATCACGAGAAGCAGAAAGAGTAATTTGTTGATATGACCAGATACTTTGGCTGTGTGTGTGTGCGTGCGTGCGTGTGTGTGTGTGTGTGTGTGGTGTGTGTTGCGTGGTGCGTGCGAGTGTGTGTGTGTATGTGTGTGCATCTGTGTGTGTGTGTGTGTGTGTTAGATGTTGTACATAAACTCACTCTGTATATATGTTTACATTTGTTTCCACAGGTGTCATTAAAAGACCAGTGTTATTT
>CM060315.1:39602161-39614661 GCA_030674185.1 Monoplex corrugatus | reverse complement strand
ACCAATCAATTAATCAATCAATCAACTAATTTACCAATTGAGAGAGAGAGAGAGAGCGAGAGTGCGTTTACGTTTGTGTGTGAATAAACGTGTGTTTGTATTGTGTATTTGTGTGTGAGTAAATGTGTGTTTGTGTGAATGTATGTGTGGGGGGTGGAGGGTGACAGAATGAATGAGAGAGAGAGAAAGAAATAGAGAGAGAGAGAGAGAGAATGCAGGAAGCTGGTGGATAGGGTGACGGAGTCAAAGGGTTAAGTTTTTGCTTTGCTAGCATGGTTGACAATGCAGGATGCTGGTGGACAGGGTGAGGGGGTCAATGGGCGTATAGATATCAAGTTTTTACACATTTTATGAGAATGATGGACGCCATAGTCAAACAGGTAAGATGTCGGACTTCCAATTGAAAAGCCTGGGTTCGATTCCCGCCTGGTTGGTAACCTCCCCCTTGGTAGGTAAACGGTGAATTGTTTTCCGATGTCGCAAGTCAACACGTGCACGCACCTCTCAGTGCCTGACCCTCATTCGTGCGTCAATGCATGCGGAGCATCCACATTTACTTACGCACGTTAAAGATCTTGTGAGTCAGGCCGGTGTGCGATGGTTTGTGGAAACATGAAAACGCCCAGCATGCGCATGCAACATACTGCGTGCAGACTGTGGGCAAAACAAACGTGCATACACGCCCCTCAGAGAAAAATCAACACGCTGATAAATAATATACGTGACAAGGCCTGGCTGGCACAGTGAAAGGTTCTCTCGCCCTTCGTTCATTCATGTCATATCCGCATGTCATTCATTCAGTCAGTCAGTCAGTCAGTCAGTCAGTCAGTCAGTCAGTCAGTCAGTCATTGTTTGTTCGTTTGGTTGGTTGATTATTTATTTTATTTTCATTTCTTTCTTTCTTTCTTTTATTTATTTATTATTTATTTATTTATTTATTTATTTATTTATTCATTTATTTATTTATTTATTCATTCATTCACTTTTATTTGTTTATTTATTTACTTATTTACATTTTTTTTTATCTCCGTTGTACAACCTCCTGAACTGTGTTATTGAATGCTGTACATGTATACCCTACTTCAGTGGTCCTTTTTTATGTTAGCATGGTATACATTACCTACTGTGTTATCTGCTTACTTGTCTATCAACGCTCACTTCAAAATTTTCATTTAACCTTTCGCAATACATGTCACTGTGCAAGGGCTTTTCTGTGACTTGGTCGTTAAGGCATGAGTGTGTATGCGCTTGTTGTATGGTAATACAAAACATATAGATAAACGCATGATACAGTCGTAATGGTTTTAGAGTACCAAAGACAATACGATCATTCAATATGACAGCAAGGGTTCAAATCTGACTCGGGGATGTAGCTTCTTGTGCGGGCGTCGCCTCTAGCCCACCCAGCTGTGAATGGGTACCTGACACTGTTTAGGTGGAGGCACGTTACCTCAGCTACTGGCCCGTTGGCTCAGTTGTAAGAGTGCCATGCCCATAACTCAAGGGTTGTGGATTCAAACCTCCAGCAGGCCACGCCCCCCCCCCCCCCCACCGCCTAGTTGGTTCTTCCTATGATTCTTCCTATGATTTTTTTCTTTCTTATTGTTGTTAAACCCCAGCCGACTGCGTAGATCCATATTAGGACTATAACCATTTTAGTGCACATACAGTACTTCAACAGGAAAAGAAAATGAAGTACACCTATCAATGCATATGAGCATATAATCTAAGGGGATGCCCCTGGCGTTGACCACTCCGTCCCATTCATCGCATAGGGGATTTCAGAAACACACCTGAATGTGCATTTAAACATAAATAAGGACACTAAAACATATATGAGGACGGGTCTAAATTACACACTTGAATACAAATTTAAACATAACTAAGGGCACTAAAACATATATTATGAGAACGGGTCTAAATTACACACTTGAATACAAATTTAAGCATAACTAAGGACACTAAAACATATACTCGTATAAGAACGGGCCTAAATTACCTAAAATTGCTTCCGCATATCTCACTTCCCAAGAGCCAAAATGCATTTAATACACGTACACGATTATGAATCTTAAGAGAAAAGTACACAGACTTTATCGAACACATACAGGTGAATGGACTATTGAACACACACAGGTGAATGGACTATTGAACACATACAGGTGAATGGACTATTGAACACATACAGGTGAATGGACTATTGAACACATACAGGTGAATGGACTATTGAACACACACAGGTGAATGGACTATTGAACACATACAGGTGAATGCACTATTGAGCACATACAGGTGAATGGACTATTGAACACATACAGGTGAATGCACTATTGAACACATACAGGTGAATGGACTATTGAACACATACAGGTGAATGGACTATTGAACACATACAGGTGAATGCACTATTGAACACATACAGGTGAATGGACTATTGAACACATACAGGTGAATGCACTATTGAACACATACAGGTGAATGGACTATTGAACACATACAGGTGAATGGACTATTGAACACATACAGGTGAATGGACTATTGAACACATACAGGTGAATGGACCAGCAAGGCAGACAATGATAGGAAGAAATGTCAGACAGCAAAGGAACAAGTAGAAACAAACAGAGTGACAGAGAAGAGGACATTTCTAGCACAGAATTTCCGAAAGGTGGGGGTACTATTTTACACTAAAAGAGCCCCCGGCATCCCCACGGAGGGTGGTGGTGGTTCTTTTGATAGGACCGTGGACTCTAGAATTGATAGTTAAAGTTCCACCCCAGCCCACAACATTAAAAACTGCTCTGCTTGCTGCCCATCTTCGTTTAATGTTGCCATCATTCTGGTGGTGTCAGATTTGTGTTCCATAGATCCCTCTCCCATTTTCAAGGTCTTGGCAGCGCATAGGATTTTGCGCAGGCGCAGGGACACTGCCAGATAAGTACAGGTTTGGGTAGAGCATATATGGATTCTCCAAGTGCCATGAATCTCTCCTGATCACACTCCAAAACCATACTTCCTCAGCGTCTACTCTTAGGAAACCTGCCTGCACTTACTTAAACTTGATAATGGAACCCCTAGCATTCTTTTTGCTTTTACAGTTTGGGGAAGGTAAAGCATCAAAGGAGAGGAAATGGACACTGCCCTCATCATGCTGACCCAGCGACAGACCGAGGTCTCCATAAAACCTCAATGTCAAGGGACAACTTCTACCTTTCCATGACATGACCTTCAGCTAGCTAGCAGCTGAAGACAAGACTGGGCAATGAAAGCGAATCTGTAAGAACATGGGTAAACGGGACATAATTTTTCCTTCATAGGACTTGCGATCACGACCCCAAGGAGGACATGGCTTGGAAAGGACAGTGCCGATCTTCAGCAGTCCAGATCAGAAGTATCTGAGAGCAACCCTAGGTTGCGGTTTATATATTACCTTTTGAACCACTCTTGAACAGATTAATGAGTGCTGTGATACACTGAGCTGACCGAGTACCACAGTTCCCAGTTTAACATTACAATTAGGGCTGTTACGAGTAATTCATCGATTTGTTCACTTTTGCAGTCAGTTCTGGGGAATGCTTTTGTCTTGCAATGTTATACTTGAGATGGGAAATGTAACGGTTTTATCCCTTTTACGGTTTTGACTGAGTACGCTTCACCCATGTTTTGAATTATTTTTTCCTTTCAGTTTTGAATAATGTTTGCTTTAATGCCACATGGATAACATTAGCACAAATAGTCCTACTATTTGGATATGACAGCAGTTCAGGTCTGATAACATGTAAGAAGGAATTATATTCCATGGGGAAGGGGGCCCCAGTAGCTCAGTTGGTTTGAGCGTCGGATTCACATGCTAATGGTTGTGAGTTCGAATCCCGGGGTGCGCTACATTAAAACTGGCCTTCTCGCTGTCCCATCTTAACATCATTGTTGTTCTGGTGGTGTCAGTATTGGATTAGATAAGTCCCTCTTCCCCCACTTCCCTGGGATGGTTATCCCCCGTCGGCCTTATCACCTGAGGTGGGTGCCGACGTAAAAACTTAACCAAACCATGGGGAAGTCATATTTATCAATGTAAGTACAAGTATATCACAGCACTCATTAATCTGTTCAACAGTTGTTCAAAAGGTAAACCGTTTATAAATTGCAAAAACGTGTATCGTTTATAAATATGTCATGTAATAAATCCGTAAATGATTGGTTTCCTAACAAAGGACTGATAGACGTATAAAGGGTGATAATAACGCGCCAGATGATCATCCCTATTTGTCTCTTTCATAAGGGTGTCATATCACTTTTTCTTCTTCACATTTTACCTGGGGATTGAATGGGTGGGTTGTTTTTTGTGTTTGTTTCTTGTATATCTTTCATCTGTAAACAGTTTTCCTCTGACGTTAATTTATGCCTTGATTTTATACCTGCTGAATTGTTTTAATTCTGCCGCATTGTATGTTGACAAAGTTAATTTCTAAGGGTACTGGATGGGACCCAGAGCACTAATACCTCACCACTTTCCGGACAATACCCTTCCAAGTTCTCGACGCCACCCGATAGCCAGTTCATCATGCAAAGAGGGGCTGTCCATGTATCGCATGACCCATTCAGACCCAGTCTTCAGTCACCTGCTGTACGGTTTTATATCTGCCTCATAATATGTAATGTCTGATAACATATAAGAAGGAATTATACTCCATGCGAAAGAAATATTGACATGGAAATTTGTGTCGATATCATGTATGAACATATGATTACTTGTTTGTCAGTGTATTCATTTTGTCTCCCTGTTGGTCTTAATTTATCTATTGTTTGTCTTTGTTTTCATAATATGTATTAAACAATTCTATTAAAATGAATATTTAAAAGTTGGGCGTTCTGCTGTTCACTGAGAACTTCAAACAGCAGCGACTTTCTTTTAAAATTCTATTTCCTACGCCACATTAATGGCCACATAATCTTGGACAATCTTTCAAGATGCCACATGATGAGGAGGAGGATGGTGATAATAATCATTATGCTCTGGAGTTCCATTTTGAATTGAGACTGCGTGTCAAGGCTGTACTACGCTCACTTTCATAATATATCTTGGCGTCAACCAGGCCCAAGAGATACAGGCACTTCCGGTGTTGGTCAGGAGATTTGAGCAAAATACTCAGTGATAAATCGGTGCAGAGCATAGGACTCGACGGTATGCTTCCAGTCTTCCCAACGAGCCCATAGCACACTCAGCTCTGAGTAGGAGCCGGTTGGTAGGGTGGGTGGTGGTGGTGGTGTCAATTTTGACAGAACTGATGGGATTCAAACCCACAACCTTACAGTCGGTAGTCCGTTGTGCTAACCACTACACCACGGTGGCTGATACAAACAGCCATGACTTGTTACAGCTCAGTCTATTGAATATTCCCCACCGCCTTCCTCCCTCCCCCTCTGAGAGTACCTGATCGCTGATCTGTTATTTAAAACAACGGGTACATTGACACTTTGCAGTGCTCGCTCTTGTCGTTGTGAGGTCAAGTTTTGGACGGCTGAAGGACCTTCTTCTTTGTGCGGCTAGTTCCTGGCGTGAGTCAGCTTTGTCTGTGCTGGTGTGTTGTGTGGTAACTGGTAAGGTTTGATGGTTTGATTTGTTACAAGTGTTTCGATTTGTTACAAGTGTTAGAGTGAGTGATTTATATATATATATATATATATATATATATATATATATATATATATATATACATATATTTATATACAATATACCTAGGGAGAGAGAGGAAGAGTGAGAGTGTGTGTGTGTGTGTGTGTGTGTGGAGAGAGAGAGAGAGAGAGTGTGTGTGTGTGTGTGTGTGTGTGTGTGTGTGTGTGTGTGTGTGTGTGTGTGTGTGTGTGTGTGTTTGTGTGTGTGTTTAATGATCTTTGTCTGTCTGTGTGTCTGTCTCTTTTTCTCTGTGTGTGCAGGGTTCTCTCTTTCTCACTGTCTGTGTTTGTCTGTTTCTGGCTCTGATTCTGACTCTGTCTGTCTCTTTGTCTGTCGGTCGGTCTCTGTTTGTCTCTCCCTGTCCCTGTTTCAAGGGCTACGCCTCTGCCTTGGAGCAGTCTGCACCACTCCTGGATACGTACACAGAGGCAGCGGAACCCGTCCTCTCCAATTGAGTTTTTGAAATTCTTTGAACTCTTTTCCTGTCTAAAAACTGAAGGTTGCAACATTGTTTTTGGCTGGGTTCCTGGTCACGTTGGTACTCGAGGAAATGAAATCGCTGGCTGCCTTGCCAAGAATGCCACAACGGAAAATATTTATTTCTCAATCATTTATTTCTCATACATATCTGAAACCGGAGGTAAAAACTTTTCGGGGAAAAAAACCTCTGAGAGGAGGACTGGAACAACCAAATAGACATCAAACTTTTCCAAATCCGCCCCGATCTTAAACAGATTCTTCCATCTGTTCTTGGACACTGTGACAGGAGACAGTGGTTGGCAGGTACACACAGGTCACACAATCTACGTTCACAAGCACCTTTTAGAAAATGAAGAAACACCAAGGTATATACAGCGTGATGAGTTTCTCAGCATCAAACATCTTACTGAATGTTTGGATTTGTACGATATGATTTGAAAATATCTTATTCTAGAATAAACTATAACATACTCTACATTACACGTCTATACTCTATATTTTTACAATATGATTTGAAAATATCTGATTCTAGAACAGACTATAACATACTCTACATTATACGTCTATACTGTACATTTTCACTTGTCGTACATGACGGACAGAAAACGAGTATAAACAGGCAAAAATGTTGAGTATGTCAAGAAGTATACCAGCATTATTTTCGAAATCACGTTTTAGCTTTAGTAAATCATGTCTGATCAAAAATTTTAAGCGCTGTAGATGACTTTTAGAAGAAGGAAGAAGGAAAAAAGCATAAACGGGTAAAAACCGAGAATAGATATACGTATGTCAGGCTAAATTGTAGTACTCGTCGATCTTCTTGGATAGTTAGGTGCCTGAAAAAAAAATCTAATAGGGGATGGGGGGGGGGATAACTCTGCACCAAACAAGGAGCTTACCAGACGAGGGTGAGGGTAGGGGTGGGAAGAGGGCAGGAGATACGTACAGAAAGAGAGAAAAGAAAAACACGGGATTATAATTTCGTTCCGTGTACACAGTCCGTCAAGTGTATGTAAAGACAGAACATAAGATAAACGGGATTAGACGTTTCAGCCCATGAACAGAGCCACACGGTGCACATTTGATACAGTATAATGAAATGACCCTGACAAGAAAAAAAAAAGAAGGTATACTTTGCAAAGAAGCAAAAAGTGTGAAAAAGGAGAGATGACAAGCAGTAGCGTACTAATATATAATCCAAAACAAGTACTTGTATATGAAAATTAATTCCTCCTTACCATCACTGGTGTCTCTGGCTACGTTGGACGTACAGTTGTTTCTAGCTTACTGTTCATGTATGGAGCTTGTTCAGGGTCACATTTCGTGCATCAGGAGAGTACAAAACGGTCCACAATAGGTGCTGTACACACTATTTGACTGCATCAACGACGTCAGACCACTCCTTGGACGTAACAGATATCGTTCATTTTTTTCAGACCTTTAACTATTCATTTATTCACTTTGTATATATGTTCCTTTTTTGAAGGTAAGATTCACACATACACATGTCATTTACATGTAACCAAGATTTTTCCAGTGGTAGGCTGATACAATACCATTATCAAACAGACTAGGTAAAACATAGTCTAGGTAGGACCTCAGGACTGGCCACTCATGGGTCTATGTTCAGGCTTAAGGCTTGTGCCACGGTAACCATACACTTGGCACCTGTGACGTTAGTGCATATGGAATTTGTTCCGAACGCGGAGACGTCATCTTATGAGACTGAAACTGAAATTTAAAAACACAAATGCGCACAAGAACAAGGCTTCTAAAGAAGTTTTCTTTCTCCGTAATACACTGTGGAATCTATGTTGCAGTGCTATGCTGGTCCAGTTTTGCACATTTAATGGTACCACATTCAAAATACCCATCTGTTTTCTTTTTCACGTGCATAACCTTAGGTTTGATTTCAGTTGAACCCACTGTACTGCGTGGGTTTTTTTGTTGTTTTTTTGTTTGTTTGTTTTTTGTTGTTTTGTGTATTTTTTTTTGTAACCCCAAACACTCGGAATGAATGACGTGTTGTACAGAAGCGTGTCAATGCACTGCACTAGTGGCCAGTAGTGTTCCTTAGGCACCCGTCAGAAACTTTCTCAGCTGCCTCCTCTTTCTCTCCCATTATGTAACATATCAGTCCCAATTTCTGATTCAGCTAAAAACCTTGGTGTCTGCATTGACTCTACCCTCTCCATGAACAATTTGTTTCTCAAACTGCCAGATCTTGCTACTATCACCTCCATCGTATAAGCCTGATCAGGAAGTATCTCTCTGGCGAAACAACTGCAAAACTCGTCCTCTCCTTCATAATGTATCGCATTGACTATTACAATTCACTCCTGTCTGGTCTTCCTGCCTCCACCAATCACATCCTACAGCGCATTCAAAACAATGCTGCACGCCTTGTTCTAAAAAAGAAAAAAGCTGACCACATATCTCCTCTCCTGGCACAACTTCACTGGCTCCCTGTATCAAAGCGCATACAGTACAAACTTGACACCATGTGCTACAAAAGCCTCAATAACGCAGTCCCTGATTACCTGTCAAGCCTACTTGAGATCTATGTTCCCTCACGTACCCTCCGCTCTGCCTCCGATCCTCTGACTTTTCGCTTTCCACGCACTAAGCTCAATACCTATGGTCCACGAGCCTTCTCTGTTTCTGGTCCACTTTCCTGGAACAAACTTCCTCTCTCTGTCCGTCAGCAACCTACTTTTGTCTCCTTCAAGTCCGCTCTCAAAACTCACCTTTTCTCCTCTGCATAAAATCCTGACCTCACTCAATCCCCTCTGCAGCCTGTCTCCACTCTGAAGGGAATCACATTGTAATATATAATTGTATATAATATGCTCTCTATAATTTTCCATTGCTTTTATTCTTTCTCCCCATTTATAGCCGTGTGCGTGTCCGTGTGCGCGTGCGTGTGTGGGGTGTGTGTGTGTGTGTGTGTGTGCGTGCGTGCGTGCGTGCGTGCGTGTGTGTGCGTGCGTGCGTGTGTGTCTGTTTTAGCGCTTAGATTTGATTTTATCAAGATTTTGCGCTATATAAAATATTGTATATTATTATATTATTATTATAGCTGTTTACCTTGTTCCCTGTCATGCCATTCAAGGTCAGTCTGTATTTTCACGCTTAGACCTGTTGCATGGAACTCGGGAATTGCGTTAAAACACACACACACACACACACACACACACACACACACACACACACACACACACACACACACACACACACACACACCACACACAACACACACACACACACGACTTTTTGACACCTGTCTTGCAATACGTGTGTGTTCCACATTGCACATGCTTTTGTTTTTAGTTTGTTTTCAAGAGGCTCATGTCATATTTCGTGCACAGAAAACAGCGTGACCAACACAAGTACTAGCACACGAATGGTACGCCCTTCCCCCTCCTCCAAAACAAACACATACACACACAAAACAACAAACAAACAACAAAAGTAAAAACAAACAACAAAAGTAAAAACAAACAACAAACAAACAAAAGCAAAAACAAACAAAACCCAGTCTTCTTCAACGGCAAGCTGATTTTCTGAATTTGTCTGGGAAATTTTATCAACGAACTAAGCTTGCTTGTCAATTGTCTGTAAATAAAAAGACACGTACATTTCAGAAGCAGGCATGGGCTGTTTTGCTTCTGACGGAATGAACGTTTGGTTTACGGTTAGAGATACGAGTAGTATCAAAAACATTATCCTGATATATTTCTAACTGTATCATTGACTAGAGCTGAAACCAAATCATAACCTTTCAATAACAAAAAATCCAGTTTGTCTTAAGATTGATCTTTTCTCTCACTCTTGTTCATTTGCATTGCCTGTAATCTTTTAAAATGTTCTTTAACAGAAATGGAGATTATTTCATTTTGGCCAGGGAGGCAGGTGTTGTATATGTGTTTGCGTGTGTGCGTGCTTGCGTGTGTGCGTGCGTGTGTGTGTGTGTGTGTGCGTGTGCGTGTGTGTGTGTGTGTGTGTGTATGTATGTGTGTGTGCACGTATGTGTGTGGGTGTGGGTGTGGGCGTAAGCATGTGCGTTCGTGTGTGTGTATATATGTGTGAGTGTATGATAAAAATGTGTTTGCAAGAAATTCCCAGTTGTTTCTGCATGACCCTTTACCAAATATGAATCAAAGATGTGGACCTCTAAGGAGTATGTATAAGTTCAGAAGTCATAGCTCTAAGGTCAAAGTCACAAAAACAAACATGCGAGGGCCGAAAATATGCACTTTTAAAAAAGATGTATGAGCGGCACTTTTTGAGGAACTTCTAACAATATTTAAATTCTGTTTTTATTTTTGTGATTATCTTCCATCATCCTCGCGTCATGTCAAGTGTCAGTTTCATTGGATGCTTCTTCAAGGTCACGGTGATCTTGAAGAGTACAAAATCTGGATTTTCTGTATTTCTTGCAATAAAAAGGGAGATTGTTTGAATGGCGTGACCATGTTGGGTTTGTTGCGTGTACATTTGTTTATTTGTTTGTCTGTTTCTTTCAGGAGAGAGAGAGAGAAAAAAGGCGAAACATGAAGGTGGAGGTGGTTTTAAAGAACTCGTGCAGCACGATCGGTGAAGGACCTCACTGGGATGAGGCTTCACAGACGTTGCTGTACGTGGACCTCAAGAGTCTGGACGTCCATCGCTACAACACAATCACCAAAGAGGATCAAGTCAGGCACCTCAGTAAGTTCCTGTACTGTTCTTTTTTTTTCTTTTTTAAAGGATTATCGAACTTAGGCAAGTTCTATATGAACTGACCTTTCATCTAACTGATGACTGGGTTCGAATGGGTCATGCAACACATGGACAGCACCAGCACCACACCAGCACCAACCCCCCTCTTCCCTTTGCTTCATGAAATGATTGTCAGGAGTTTGGGAGGTGATTGTCCGGAGAGTGGCGAGGCATTGGTGCTCCAGGGTCCTGTTTCAACTTTCGTGGAGTTTCTTGTTAATTATTTTTCTTTTCTTTTTTCAAAGGCGCCCATCCCCTCTCCCTGACACAAATTTATATTTATATTCACTTTTTTTACCAAAACTTTAGAAAGGACAAGAAGGCTAATTGGTCTTCAAGGGGAGGGACCTGGGAAATCAACCTATCTCTCCGATGTTTTTTTTCTATGGCAGCCGAGCAATGCCCTGCTCTTCACAATTTTCAACTGCCTTCTTCTTTAGCGTGCGCAGCCAGAAGACACACGGGTCCGACTCGTTTTTCGTGCCCTTCCGAAAGACTAGACGTTCAGTTCAATTGTCCGGTCAAACAGAGGAGAAAAGTCGAGGCCTCCACAGGAAGCGAACCCTGTAACCTCGAGTTTAGTTGTTGGCAGGCGAACGTCTGAACCATTGTGCCACTCTCTTCCTCATTCTTCCACTTCTCTCCTTCGTACCTTAGCATACGTGTACGTGCGTGTGTGTACGTTTGCGTATGTGTGTGTGCGTTTCGTGTGTGTTTGTGTGTGTGTATGTGTGTGTGTGTGTGTGTGTGTGTGTGTGTGTGTGTACGAGCCTGTACGTTGTGTGGTGTGTGTGTGTGTGTGTGTGTGTGTGTGTGTGTGTGTGTGTGTGTGTGTGTGTGTGTGCGTGCGTGCGTATGTGTGGGTGTGTGCCTTTATGATTTTGATCACATTTCTTGATCTTGTTTCTGAGATTGACATGTCTCTGACTTAACAACCCCCCCCCCCCGGCCTCCCCATGTCTATTTCTTTCAAACAATGATAGAGTACTGAGCATTTTCTAATGAAAATATCGTAGCCCTTAGCCTTCCTAATTTCAGAGTGTGTGCACGCGTAGACAAAAACATTATACACGAACACACGCGTACATGCGCAAACGCACACACGCAACTACACACATGTAGACACACACACACACACACATACATACACGCGCACACAAACATACACACTGTAAGACGAAGCTCCCATTACATCAAGTGGTATCAGCTTAGTGTTTCATACGTCCCTTCCTCCTCCTCCCCCCTCCTCCCCCCCCTCCTCCCCTCCGCTCCTCCGCTCCGCATTTCAAAACCTTGACAGCATGAAAGGTTCCGCGCTTGCTCAAAGGGTCTGTCAGATAATTTCTGCCAGAGTTGGTGGAGCGCGTATGAAAGTGTCCGAGCGCGGCGAATCCTCTTGAACACTATCGACTCCCAAACTCATGGTTTATCGCTCACTCATGTTATATAGAGGGCTTGTATATCGCTCACTCATACTACATAGAAGGCTTGTATATCGTTCACTCATATTACATAGAGGGTTTGTATATCACTCACTCATATTACGTTGAGGGCTTGTATATCACTCATACTACATAGAGGGCTT
>CM060315.1:39597161-39599661 GCA_030674185.1 Monoplex corrugatus | reverse complement strand
CTGCTGGATTGGGAGACAGGACTGGTCAGCACTATCCGCCATGTGGAGGACGACACAGGCAACCGCTTCAACGACGGGAAGTGTGATGCTAAGGGTCGGCTTTGGGCTGGTGAGTATTGGCGCTTTTGTTGGTTTTCATAATGGTGTGACTTAACCCTTTGACTCTCACACTCTGTCCACCAGCATCCTGCATCGTCAACCATGCTGACAAAGCAAAAACTTAACCCTTTGACCCCCTCACTGTAAGTCAATGGGTTAAGTTTTTGCATTTGGTAGATAGGATGCGGGAGTCAAAGGGTTAATGGCTGATGTGACGCGCTTGGTGCGTCGGCTAGTGACCTCTCGCTTTCAGCCTGCACTGCTGGCTAGCACTGATGCTTGCCGCCCTGCGAAAAGGAGAGCAGAGTGCTTAAGACTCTCTCTGTCAGTACATTGCCTCTCCATCAGCAAGCCCTACGTTGTGCCTCCCCGTGGCAATATATGGTAACTGAGTGCCTCACGGACTCAAGCTAGACTCTCGAGGGCCTCGGAGGCGTGTTGCCCTCAGACGTACTGCTTGCCGGCCCACCGGCGTGCAGACACGCCCTGGTGCCCACGAACCAGACCCCCAGCTATGGATAAGTAGCACCATTGCCTTGTGGGTGTCTCAGGAGAGACCAAGGTTAAGGGAGTAAACCCTGACAGAAAATCACCACTGCCTTACGTCTGTCTCGGGACAGACCAAGGGTAAAGGAGTAAACCCTGTCACCAGATTTGTTTTCACGTTACAGCGAAACCATAATGAGAAACCTAGAAGAATGCCCTGGGATAGAGGTTGGAGGAAAAGTGATAAACAACATTTGTTACGCAGACAACACTGTTCAAATTGGAAAAAAAAATAACGAAGATCTACAAAATCTTGTGAATATGATATAAACAGATAGCAGAAATAAAGGGCTAGAACTAAATAGCAAGAAAACTGAAGTGATGGTAATCAGTGAAAAACATGAAATCCCCTCATTTAAAAATAACAGCAAATGGCATAGCACAGATTGAAGCTGATAAGTTTGAATAGCTGGGAACTGTCATCTCATCAGACAGCAGATGCACATTAGAAACAGCCAGCAGAATCGTCCAAGCTAAAGCAGCATTCAAGAAAATGACAAGCATTCTTACCAACAAACGCCTATCAGTTAACTCAGGAAGAGAGTTCTTCAGTGTTACATAGAACCAATACTGTTGAACGGATGTAAAGCGTGGACAGTCAAAACACGCTGAGTTAGAACAAGATTGATGTTGCTGAAACGTGGTTTCTAAGAAGAATGTTAAGAGTTCCAGGGACAGCAAAGAAAACAAACGAGACAATCTTGAAAGCACAAACACAAAATGAAGATTGATGAAGAAGATTAGGTAAAGACAAGCAATATTCAAGGATATTTTATGAGGCAACAGAAATTTGAGCATCTAGTTACAACAGGTAGCTGGAGGGTAAAAGAGCACCAGGAAGACATAGGGATAAACTGTTGGACGGATTTGCGGAGTGGATGAAATACGGAAGGATGGGAAATATACTTGCAGCAACAAAAGATAGATTTCTATGGACATGATTGCCAACGCCATGTGGCAAGGCACACGATGACGATGATGACGATGATGATGATGATGATGATGATGTGCTGTGTCTCTCTCTCTCTGTCTGTCTGTCTGTCTCTGTCTCTCTCTCTCTGTCTCTCTATGTCTCTGCGTCTCTGTCTCTCTCCCTCCCTCACTCCCTCCCTCCCTCCCTCTCTCTCTCTCTCTCTCTCACTGTTTCAGTTTTGTGTGTGTGTGTGTGGGGGGGGGGGGTTCGCAAAGGGGGAAAGACTGGGGTGGGGGTGGGGTAGGGAATGGACGTTTGGGATTTGACGCGCGGTTCTTTCATTTTTTTTTTCTTTCTTTCTTCAAGCTCTAAGTTTCTTTTTTTGATGCGTGCGATCTCTCTCTTGTAAAAATGTCCGTAAGTTGTTTTCATAACCTGTTGGAGACCCGAAAGTCCAAAACCGGTAAGTGTCTTATTCATCATTGGTTTAGTAAGTCCTAAGGCAAGTGTCTTATTCATCACTGTTTTATTAAGTCCTAAGACAAGTGTCTTATTCATCACTGGTTTAGTAACTCCTAAGACAAGTGTCTTATTCATCACTGTTTTATTAAGTCCTAAGGCAAGTGTCTTATTCATCACTGTTTTATTAAGTCCTAAGGCAAGTGTCTTATTCATCATTGGTTTAGTAAGTCCTAAGACAAGTGTCTTATTCATCATTGGTTTAGTAAGTCCTAAGACAAGTGTCTTATTCATCATTGGTTTAGTAAGTCCTAAGACAAGTGTCTTATTCATCATTGGTTTAGTAAGTCCTAAGGCAAGTGTCTTATTCATCATTGGTTTAGTAAGTCCTAAGACAAGTGTCTTATTCATCATTGGTTTAGTAAGTCCTAAGACAAGTGTCTTATTCATCATTGGTTCAGTAAGTCCTAAGGCAAGTGTCTT
>CM060315.1:39587161-39589661 GCA_030674185.1 Monoplex corrugatus | reverse complement strand
TATGCATACATATTCATACTTATATGTATGTGTACATACATACATATATATACATATATATGGATATATAGACATATATTTGCATGTTAAATTCAGTGTGATTTAAGTTTGTATTCAGTAACTGTATCAATAAACAATGTTTCGTAAAAAAAACTGATTGTCTGTGTAAAACAAAGTGATATACATGGGTTTTTTTTGGTGTGCTTAGAAGAAAGGAAAAACAAAACAGAAACACCAACCACCACACTTTACACAGATGTTATTATATTAGTCAACATACTAACAAGGCTTCACAAGCAATACCTGCCGAGATTGTTTCACACATGACAGCCACTGCACTTGTGCCTATTGTGCCTACTGTGCCTACTGCGCCTACTGTAGCTACTGTGCCTGCTGTGCCTACTGCGCCTACTGTGCCTGCTGTGCCTACTGCATCTACTGTGCCTGCTGTGCATACTGTGCCTGCTGTGCCTACTGTGCCTACTGTGCCTGCTGTGCCTACTGTGCCTACTGCGCCTACTGTGCCTACTGTGCCTACTGCGCCTACTGTGCCTGCTGTGCCTACTGTGCCTACTGTGCCTACTGTATCTAATGTATCTACTGTGGACAGTGAGTTGCACGGCTCCTCCAACATGTAGAAATTCCATGTGCTACTCGCGCATACAGGAAAGCCGAGGCTACGAGGCATTAGATCACCAGCTTTGTATGACAAAGTCCTGTGACGATGGCGAAGTGATGACGGGGACAGGTAAAGGATGCTGCTGGAAGTCTCTAGCTATGTCTTCACACTCAGGCGATTGAGGAGTGATGGTCGTCTAGCGTAGACATGAGGAGGTTACGATGATCATATCTACCTCCAGCGAGAGACCGGTCCTTCTCAGAAACAGTACGGCTCTTCCTAAATGGGAAAGGGGAAAGGAGATAAGGCAATCCCTGAAGCCTACCTCGTACGTACTCGTTTCAATTTCAATTTCAGTTTCTCAAGATGACATATCCGCGCTCGGAATGAATTCCAGATACACTAACGTCACAGGTGCCATGTGATGGAGAAGATCCAAAATGGTCAGGGCGCAAGCCTTAAGCCTGCACATAAACCCATGAGCTGGCCAGGTCCTGGGTCCTATCTAAAAAGTTCCATAACCTGGGGTCGTAGGGGAGTGAGGTGGCAGATACCTCAACTTGGGCCAGCACCACGAGGGCTGCTCCCATCCCCTCTCCGTCGATTCAAATTCATATTCATGTTCACAATCTTTTTTTTTAACCAAGACTTCAGAAGGGCAAGAAGGTTAATTGATCTTCAAGGGGTGGAACTGTGAAATCAATCTATCTGTCCAATCTTTTTTTACTAATGCAGCCGGGCAATGTCCTGCTCTTCACGATTTTCAACTGCCGTGGGATCTTCAGCGTGCGCAGCCAGAAGGCACACGAATCCGTCTCGTTTTTCGTCCTTTTCCGAAGGACTAGACGTTCAGATCGATTTTCCGGTCAAACTGAGGAGAAAAGTCGAGGCCTCTACGGGGAGCGAACCCTGGGACCTCGAGTTAAGTTATTGGCAAGGCGAAAGTCTGAACCATTCTGCCAGTCTTCTCCCTACGCACTCGGCAAATAGCCACGGGTGATTAGACACTCAAGAGGTTGTGACCAGACCTTGACGTTAGGGTCGCCACAGACATTTTGTTTACAGGGGAGTGATCCTGAGCATCCTGGTGCACTGCTGCCAGACCTGAACTACATACAGACGACACTTTGAAACAGATGAACAATTCTATTATGGACGTCTGCGCATAATCTGCAACATCACGTGACCAGATCAAACATCCACTCTTCAAGATCTGAAGAAATGTGGCTTGCAAAAAGCTCTGAGTGTCTGCTCACCAAATACCAGGACGAGGAAAGGGAATTAGAATACCTAGTCACAACAGGAAAGCTGGAGGGAAAGAGAGCACCAGGCAGACCCAGGGAAAAATATTGGACGGACATTCAGAGTGGCTGAGGACAGAGAGGGTGGAAGATGTGCTTGCGACAAGGGATAATATGCATGTGGAGGGCCATGATCGCCAACACCATGCGGCAGGGCACTTGATGATGATGACTGGAGAACTGATGCAAGATCACCGTGACCAGGAAGGAAGACCGATTGACTGATACAAGGACATTCTCAAAGCCAGCCTCATCAACTGCAGCATCAACATTACCAGCTGAGAGGACAAGCCAGCCTCATCAACTGCAGCATCAACATTATCAACGGAGAAGACACTGCCCACAATAGCTTGCTGATGACAGCAGAGCACACAGGGCACACTCAGCTTTGAACAAAACAGAACAACTAGTCTAAACACAAGAGGGCCTGGATGAAGCAGAATACAGGAATGCAGGAATTCTCACGCCATGTCCACAGAAGAACATGTACCTCCAGGACTGAGTGTCCTGTTTCACTCGAGGACCACACTAGGTGCTAAAGACCAGTATGCCTACATAGCTGTCGGATTGACGGGTGAGT
>CM060315.1:39582161-39584661 GCA_030674185.1 Monoplex corrugatus | reverse complement strand
ACACACACACCCCACACACACGGGGACACATACACGGGGACACATACACACACACACACACACACACACACACACACACACACACACACACACACACACACACACACACACACACACACACACACACACACACATCCTGCACCAGATAATATGCATTACGTAAATGCACCAATCACGTTCCAAGAATTAAAAGATGCCATTAAATCAATTCCAAATAAAAAGACATCAGTAGGATTTGATGCAATATCCAATGAGATGTTGAAAAATTTACCAGAAAATTTTTTAATCTTGCTACACAATATGTTTAAAAAATGCTGGAACAGCGGCAAACTGCCTAACTATTGGAAACAATCAATAGTGGTTCCTGTGCTAAAACCAGGTAAAGGTAATACTGACTTGAAAAACTACAGGCCGATTGCAATAACATCGCACGTATGTAAACTAATGGAGAAAATAATTTTAAAGAGATTGATGCACTACTGTGAAAAGAATAAAATATTACCAATGAATCAGGCAGGATTTAGAAAAGGCAGGTCACCGGTGGAACTCCTTACAAAACTAACCACTAATATCAAACAACAATTTGCCAGACGTCAATGTGTTTTAGCAACATTTTTTGATATCACTAAAGCATACGACCAAGTATGGCACTGCAGGTTATTACTCAAATTGAAAAGTATTGGGCTGACAGGTCACATTTTTGATTATGTCAAATGCTTCTTAGAAAACCGAGTATTTCAAACGAGGATTGAAAATGTGTATTCCACAGAACGACTTATTCAAATGGGTATCCCTCAGGGATCCGTTATTGCTCCCCTTCTCTTCATGATATTAATGCATGACTTACCCAGTAACATTTCTAAACATGTAGTTTTAGTTCAATATGCTGACGATTTATGCATGTGGATGCAGGTAAATATGAAAAGAAAAACTCCTTTGCGCTGTCTAAATTATACGCGTAAATGTTATCAATTAGAGCTTGATACAATAGCACGATATATGGTAGAAAATGGTCTACATTTATCAGTGGAAAAAACAAAGATAGTTTTGTTTAACAGTGGAGCTAACCCAGCAAATATTCCCACGTTCAAACTGGGAGATACTCTTCTTCAATATAACGAGTCGATTAAATTCTTAGGAGTTTTCCTTACAGCGAAATTATCTTGGAATCAGCATATTGAATACTTATTAACAAAAGCTCAAAAAAGTTTAAATTTCTTGAAAATAGTTCGCAAACAGACATGGGGACAAGATATATCAACACTTGTTCATCTTTGTAAATCGCTTATTAGATCTAAATTAACCTATGCCCAAGAAATCTTCTTCAGTGCACCGAAACACTTATTAACAAAACTGCAGAGCTTAGATTGTAAAGGTTTCAAACTTGCGCTGGGTCTTCCAATGCATGCCTCTTGTCTTCGCACATACAACGCGATCAAATTATTGCCGCTTGATGAACAAAGGAAAGTCGCTTCCACTAAATTTCTGTTAAGAAACACCACCATAGAAAACAGCATTGAAACGGAGACAAAAATAAGATCAGACTCCGACTTTCCAAAAAGAGCTAAATCAATATCCTCACAGGTCACACTAGCAACATATACAACTGATGTTATGAAAGGCTCTGGAATAGATCCAGAAGCAGATCCTGTCACTTCAAGACCTTCCTTTTCACCTGTACCCAGTTGGGAACTTCAAAGAGCACGTTTTGACATATGTCACACTGACTTAAAAAAAGAAGATAATATCAACTTACTGGCAAGTCAAGTTAAATGTCATATAGAAGATTTTTATTCCGATCACTTGAAAGTTTACACTGATGGATCAATAATTGAAAGACAAGCAGGGTCAGCGTTTTTAATACCTGCTCTCAAAATTGAGAAATCCTTCTATATAGGACTTAATAAATCTGTCTTTACCGCTGAACTCTTTGCAATCTTAATGGCTTTGAATTATATGATAAATTTTCCTAGGACACTTCCCAAGATACTTTTTTGCGTTGATTCAAAATCTGTACTTCAAGCTCTTGAATTATCAAAATTACAAACAAGATCTGAAATGATATTGGAAATTACTCACTTGATTAATAGTTTATCCTTAAGAGGCATTGATATTACTTTCTGCTGGATACCATCTCATAGTTCTTTTCATTATAACGATATGGTTGATAGGGCTGCCAAACGGGGGGCAAAGAGCTCCCCAGATTCAAATAGTGTACAACTTTCCCTCTCATTGCATGAGTGTTATACTTTAGTGGACTCCTATGTATGGAAGCAGTTTCAAGATAAACAGAAAAAGTATGAAAACTGTTATATGAACTTTGAAATTAGCAAAACTCTTAAGCAGTTTCCTGCCAGCAGAAGTATACAATCCCTTATGTATAGGTGGAAACTTGATGCATTTAAAACAAAATACACCAGGAATATAGTATGTCTGTGTGGAAAAAAGATAACACATAGTCATATTCTTTCATGCGTTCGGGTGAAAAGACATATTCCTG
>CM060315.1:39574661-39577161 GCA_030674185.1 Monoplex corrugatus | reverse complement strand
GTGTGTGTTGTGTGTGTGTGTGTGTGTGTGTGTGTGTGTGTGTGTGTGTGTGTGCAGGAAGCTGGTGGATAGAGTAAGGGAGTCAAAGGGTTAAGGTTTTGCATTCGGTGGATAGGGTGCAAGAGTCAAAGAGTTGATACCCAAACAGATCAGACCTGCCTCCCCATTCCATGTGACTTGGAGTTGTGGTCTGGGTGCTAGTCTTTCAGATAAGATGATAAGCCGAGGTCCTATGGGAAGGGTATACTTACTACTTCACGGAGGCATCATTGAGCGAGTTGACAAAAACCTGACCCAATACCGCAGGTGTTTGTGTCTCTCAAGCCTGGTTGACACCATGATGTAAGTGTAAGGAAGCGTAAAAGTACAGCACTGTCGTGCTGTCTCAGTCCAAAATAGAGCTCGATAGCTATAATAATAATAATAATTACAATATTTATATAGCGCAAAATCTTGATAAAATCAAATCTAAGCGCTGAAACACACACACCCGCACGCACGCACACACACGCACGCACGCACGCACACACACGCACCCACGCACACACACACACACACACACACACACACACACACACACACACACACACACACACACACACACACACACACACGGCTATAAATGGGGAGAAAGAGTAAAAACAATTGAAAAATTATAGAGAGCATATTATATACAATTATATATTGCAATGTGATTCCCCTCCGAATGGAGACAGGCTGCAGAGGGGATTGAGTGAGGTCAGGATTTTATGCAGAGGAGAAAAGGTGAGTTTTGAGAGCGGACTTGAAGGAGACAAAAGTAGGTTGCTGACGGACTGAGAGAGGAAGTTTGTTCCAGGAGAGCGGACCAGAAACAGAGAAGGCTCCATCATTATTATGCGTCTCATATAGCAGTGTGGCAGAAGTCCTATATTCTGTAGCTTGTCTTGCCCTGATGTTATGGTGACCTCTGTTTTAGTTGTGTTTTTTTTCAGCAACCACTCTGCCTGAGGTGATTTCAATCAGTTCAAATTTGCTGACCAACAGGATGTATTACGATAGTAAACGTAAGAGTACAGCCCTGTCACACAGTCTCCATCCTAGAGAGAACTCAATAGCATCATGGTCATCATCTCCATTATCATAAAATCATCAAAAGTCAATATATAGCATCTGGAAACTGATCCAGATTCTGTGACCTCACCTTCTGGATCCTCTACTGTATGATTATATACCTGGGGATGATTTTAATCTTTCAACTCCCGCACCCTGTCCACCAACTGCAAAAAACGTAACCCTTTGATTCCCTCACCCTATCCACCAAATTCCTACACACACACACACACACACACACACACACACACACACACACACACACACACACACACACACACACACACACACACACACACACACCACAGAGAGAGTGAAAGAGAGAGAGATTGCAGGAAACTAGTGGATAGGGTGAGGGAATCAAAGGGTTAAATTTTTGCTTTGCTAGCGTGGTTGACAATGCAGGATGCTGGTGGGCAAGGTGCGGGAGTCAAAGAGTTAACATGGTGTTTTGGTTGTCAGTCATTCATGAAGGCTGTCACTGGAAGGTGGTGGTGGTGGTGGTGGTGGTATTGCCCCCCCTTACCGGGGGAGGAGGGTCTCTTACTCTGGCTTTACGACTGAGCGGTTGCTGTGGTTAGAAGGGGTTATATTAGACAGTATTTTAGTAAGTCGGGTCAGAACAGGCAATGTTGAACTCCACCAAAGGGGCCCAGCTGTAATGCAGGGTCTCCCCATGGCTGCTGGACACTTCTGGCCGCAGTGGCTTTCTGGCACGGAGACTTGGACAGAATAAATGTGAGGTTGGTAGTGTGTGTTGAGGAGCAAGAATGAGTGGCGTGGAATCAATGCCATTCAGACGCGCGCAAAAGTTGAGACAGAAAAAGAATATTCACATCAGTTCTGTGGTGGGGGTTGTCATTACAAGGTCGTGGTGTTGGTCTTCTTACCGGAGAATGTTCACGCAGTGTAGATCCTCGACTGAGAGTGAATCCTACGGTCAGTGAAAGGCTCAGCAGGCAGTGCCGTATGTATGCTGGATTTAGAACAGGCGATGCACACAACTCCACGGAGGTGATTCAACAGCACTGCAGGGTCTCCTTTTGTGGGTGAGCTCATGGCAGCTTGATGTAGCTGGCTCCTGCGAATTTCCTATCATAGGGACTTCCACTGAATGATTATGACTTGGTGGTTTGTCGGACAGCCGCAACCAGCAGAGTGGGATCAACTCTTCTGAAGCGTCTCACTAGATGAGGCAGCAATAACAACAACAACAACAACATCATCATCAACAACAACAACAACAAAACAACACCAACAACACCCCAATCCACACGGTATAACAACTACATATACTCACCGAAAGCATATCCACCAGATCGTTTTTCGTGATTTGGCCACTGTTTCTGACGTCATAGAACCGAAAGGCCAAGGACGCTTTCTCTCCCTTATCAGCTGTAGGGTCAAG
>CM060315.1:39552161-39572161 GCA_030674185.1 Monoplex corrugatus | reverse complement strand
TTTGTTTGTTTGTGTGTGTGTTTGTTTGTGTATGTGTGTGTGTGTGTGTGTGTGTGTGTGTGTGTGTGTGTGTGTGTGTGTGTGTGTGTACGAGCCGACTCATATCTCCCCCTGCCTATTTGCTTGTCTTCATGTCTGTCTGTGTCTGTCTGTCTGTCTGTCTGTCTGTGTCTGTCTGTCTGTCTGTGTCTGTCTGTCTGTGTCTGTCTGTCTGTCTGTCTGTCTGTCTGACTGTCTGTCTGTGTCTGTCTGTTTGTCTGTGTCTGTCTGTCTGTCTGTGTCTGTCTGTCTGTGTCTGTCTGTCTGTGTCTGTCTGTCTGTGTCTGTCTGTCTGTGTGACTGTCTGTCTGACTGAATGTCAGTGTCTGTCTGTCTATCTGTCTGTCTGTCCACTCATACATTCACTTCTCGATCTCTTGAGTGGTGCGTGGTTGTGCTGTTGTTTCATTATGTGATGTTGTGTTGCGTGTTGTGATTGTTGTTCTTCTTGTGTGTTGTGTTGCGTTGTGTTGTGTTGTGTTGGTTGCGCTGTGCTTGCTGTGTTGTGCTGTGTCTTTTGTGTGTGTTGTGTTGTGTTGTGCTGTGCTGTGCTGTGCTGTCTGTGCTGTGTTTTTGTGTTGTGTTGTGTTGTGTTGTGCTGTGCTGAGTCTGTGTGTGCTGTGCTGTGTTGTGTTGTGTTTGTGTTTGTGCTGTGCTGTGCTGAGCTTGTTTGCTGTGCTGTTGTTCTATGTTTGTGTTGTGTTGTGTTGTGCTGTGCTGTGTTGTGTTGCTGTGTATCTGTGTTGTGTGTGCTGTGCTGTGTTCTGTGTGTGTTGTTTTGCTGTGCTTGTTTGCTTGCTGTTTATGCTGTGTTGTTTGTGCGTGCTGTTTTCTGTGTTTGTTTTGCTGTGCTGTGTTATGCTGTGCTGTGCTGTGCTGTGTTGTGCTGTGCTGTGCTGTGCTGTGTTATGCTGTGTTGTGCTGTGCTGTGTTATGCTGTGTTGTGTTTTGCTGTGCTGTACTGTGTTTTGTTATGTTGTGTTGTGCTGTGCTGCGCTGTGCTGTTTTGTTTTGTTGTGTTGTGTTTTGCTGTGCTGTGCTGTGCCGTGTTGTGCTGTGCTGTGCTGTGCTGTGCTGTGCTGTGTTGTGTTGTGTTGTTCTGTGTCGTGCTGTGCTGTGTTGTGCTATGTTGTGTTGTGTTGTGTTGTGTTGTATTACAATGATTGTGTTGTGTCGCGTAGTGTGGCACTATGTATCCTATCGTATTGCTTTTTTTTTTTTTTTTTGTACTGTATTGTATCGTATCGTGCTGATCGTATCATATTGTATCGTATTATATCGTGTTGTTTCGTATCGTATCGTATCGTATCGTATCGTATCGTGTCATATCGTATTGTGTTGTACTGTATTGTATTGTATTATGCTGTGCTATGCTGTATTGTGCTGTGCTGTGCTGTGCTGTGCTGTGCTATGCTGTATTGTGCTGTGCTGTGCTGTGCTGTGCTATGCTGTATTGTGCTGTGCTGTGCTGTGCTGTGTTGTGCTGTGCTGTGCTGTGCTGTGCTGTGCTGTGTTGTGTTGTGTTGTGTTGTGCTGTGCTGTGTTGTGTTGTGTTGTGTTGTGCTGTGCTGTGCTGTGCTGTGCTGTGCTGTGCTGTGTTGTGTTGTGTTGTGTTGTGTTGTGTTGTGTTGTGTTGTGTTGTGTTGTGTGTGTTGTGTTGTGTTGTATTATCATGTGTTGTGTTGTGTTGTGTCGTATTGTACTGTAATGTATCGTATAGTATTGTGTCATATTGTATTTCGTCGTATTGCATTGTGTTGTATCGTATTGTGTTGTATCATACTGAATTATATCGCATCGTATATTGTATTAGATTATATCATATCGTTTTATGTTGTAGGCGAGTCATGATATATCGTATGGTACTGTATTCTATTGCATAGCATTGCGATTGTGTAATAGCGCACTTATTCTACAACATTTTATTGCATTGAACTGACATTGTGGTACTTTGACTTCTTTTGTTATGTTTTGTATGTTTTGTATACATTGTGATGTATTTATCATATTGCATTGTACTGGATTGTATTGCATTGCATTGTATATGTACTGCGTTCTATTGCGTCGTATCGTATCCCCATGCACCGTATGACATCATATCGTATTACATTGCATTGCATTACATTCTATTGCATTGCACTGTATAGCGTTGCACTGCTTTGCATTGCATTGCATTGTCATTATAGTCATCATGGTCTTCAGCACTCAAGCACTTATAAAAACCAGGCAACTATGGTATTTAAAAACCACACACTTAAAAAAGAAGGCACTTGTGGTCTTCATAACTCAGACATTTTAAAATTTGTGATCTTTAAATTTTGAGCATTTGAAAATTTCAACCACTTGTGTTCTTTGAAAACTGGGCACCCATGGCATTTAAGAACCAGGCAATTTACAGAATCAGGCACTTCTGGTTTTTAGAAAAGAAGCTTTTTTTTTTTTTTTTTTTTTTTTTACAAAATTAGCCGGTTATGGTCTTTAAGAACCAGGCAATTTGCACAATCAGGCACTTCTGGTTTTTAAGAAAGAGGTTTTTTTTTAAACAAAATCAAGCAGTTATGGTCTTTAAGAACTAGGCAGTTTACAAAATCAGGCACTTCTGGTTTTTAAGAAAGAGGGTGTGTTTTTTAAACAAAATCAAGCAGTTATGGTCTTTAAGAACCAGGCAGTTTATAAAATCAGGCACTTAGGGTCTTTAGGAAGAAGGCACTTTACAAAACCGTGCACTTACGGTCTTCAAAACCCAGGCACTTACAAGAAAAACAGGTACTCTTTATGTACACCCTTGCCCAATCTCTCCATTCTGCTTCTGACACTAGTTGTTTACAAATTCCTCGGTACAGATGCACCACAGTCGGTCGCCGCTTTTTTCTCTGTCTGGTCCATAGAAATGAAATGATCTTCCCCCGTCTAGTTGACAGTCACATACTCTGTCCTCCTTCAAGTCTAGCTTGCAGACCTATCTTTTTTGTCGAAGTCTAGCTTGCAGACCTATCTTTCTGTCCAAGTCTAGCTTGCAGACCTATCTTTTTTGTCGAAGTCTAGCTTGCAGACCTATCTTTTTTGTCGAAGTCTAGCTTGCAGACCTATCTTTTTGTCGAAGTCTAGCTTGCAGACCTATTTTGTTGTCGAAGTCTAGCTTGCAGACCTATCTTTTTATCCAAGTCTAGCTTGCAGACCTATCTCTTTGTCCAAGTCTAGCTTGTAGACCTATCTTTTTTGTCCAAGTCTAGCTTGCAGATCTATCTTTTTTGTCCAAGTCTAGTTTGCAGACCTATCTTTTTGTCGAAGTCTAGCTTTCAGACCTATCTTTTTTGTCCAAGTCTAGCTTACAGACCTATCTTTTTTGTCCAAGTCTAGCTTGCAGACCTATCTTTTTGTCGAAGTCTAGCTTGCAGACCTATCTTTTTGTCGAAGTCTAGCTTGCAGACCTATCTTTTTTGTCCAAGTCTAGCTTGCAGACCTATCTTTTTTGTCGAAGTCTAGCTTGCAGACCTATCTTTTTTGTCGAAATCTAGCTTGCAGACCTATCTTTTTATCCAAGTCTAGCTTGCAGACCTATCTTTTTTGTCGAAGTCTAGCTTGCAGACCTATCTTTTTTGTCCAAGTCTAGCTTGCTGACCTATCTTTTTTGTCGAAGTCTAGCTTGCAGACCTATCTTTTTTGTCCAAGTCTAGCTTGCAGACCTATCTTTTTTGTCGAAGTCTAGCTTGCAGACCTATCTTTTTTGTTGAAGTCTAGCTTGCAGACCTATCTCTTTGTCGAAGTCTAGCTTGCAGACCTATCTCTTTGTCGAAGTCTAGCTTGCAGACCTATCATTTTTGTCGAAGTCTAGCTTGCAGACCTATCTTTTTTGTCGAAGTCTAGCTTGCAGACCTATCTTTTTGTCGAAGTCTAGCTTGCAGGCCTATCATTTTGTCCAGTAGTGATTTCCCCCTCTGCATGCCCACTCTTTTGTCTCACTCCCTTCCTGACCTCTGCCTCCCAAGTGTGTGTGCTTTGTGCCCTGGAGTTTTGGTCGTTGTTGGAAAATTGCTTTGGTGAATGGTGAGAGTGCACGCTTTGGTTTGATTCATGTATCAAGATTTACCGCCTTAAAAATGTTATTGATATTATTACTACTATCAGTAGTAGTAGTAGTAGTAGTAGTAGTAGTAAAAGTAGTGTTGTTGCTGTTTGTCATCATCATCATCATTGTTATAGTAGTAGTAAAAGTAGTGTTGTTGCTGTTGTCATCATCATCAATATTGTTATAGTAGTAGTAAAAGTAGTGTTGTTGCTGTTGTCATCATCATCATCATTGTTATAGTAGTAGTAAAAGTAGTGTTGTTGCTGTTGTCATCATCATCATCATCATTGTTATAGTAGTAGTAAAAGTAGTGTTGTTGCTGTTGTCATCATCATCATCATTGTTATAGTTGTTATTGTTGTTGTTCTTCTTCCTCTTCGTCTATTATCATCATCATCATTATTATTGTTATTATTATTTTGATTATTGTTATTTTATTACTGTTATTATTGTTATTAATATTATTAATATTATTATTATTATTCTATTATCACCATCATCATCATCATCATCATCCTCCTCATTATTACTCATGGTCTTTAAAATTCGGGCGTCTAAAAATTCAGATATTTTTCATCTTACAGGCACTTGAAATATCAGATGATTATGGTCTTTAAAAAACAGACAATCAGAAAATTAGATAGTTATGGTCTTTCAAAAGCAGGCCCATAAATAATCAAATATATATAAGGTCTTTAAAAACTGGAAACTTTAAAAAATCAGATACTTCTTGTCTTGACACTTAAACATCAGATAAACATGGTCTTTAAAAACCAAGGACTGAAAAAAAAGATAATCATGATCTTAAGAAAAACAGGCGATTAAACATCAGATAGCTATGGTCTCTAAAAACCAGGCACTTAAATAATCAGGTAATTATGGTCTTTCAAAAGCTATGCACTTAAAAAAAAGAAACAAACAAAAAACAAACAAACAAAAACAACAACGAAAAAACCCACCAGGCACATATGGGCTTTAAAATTCAAGCACTAATAAGGTCTTCAAAAATTAGGCACTTAAAAATCACTATGAAATTAGGCACTTAAAAACCAGGCACCTATGCTGTCAACAAAATCAGGCACTTACATTGCTTTCGTGTGCAGTTATGTTTGGGGAAGTTGTTCGTTATTGTTCTGATCGTATCTTTGTGAAAGATTTATTCTTGGTTCATATTTATCTAAATCAGAACTGATTTGCCGTATCTTCGTGAGCGTGATTCTTGTTGTTATCTATACAAAGTTTTTGTCGGATGTTTTGAAGATCTTTTTATCTGATAATTATATGTTAGTTTGTGTTAATTAGGAACATAACCGTCAAACACACGTGACTTTTGTTTGTTGTTGTTTTCCTCCTTTTTTGCTCCCTTCATTAATTCGTCAAATTATTTGTTCATGTATTTGTTTATTAATTCTTCAACCATATAAAAGATAAAAAAAAAAAAAATGCACACTGCTTTGTTGGATTTATTTATTTGTTTATTTATTCATTTATTCATCTATTTATTTATTTTGTTTGTTTATCTATTCATTTATTATTCATTTGTTTGTTTGTTTGTTTTTACAGCAGTAGTCGATCACATAGACAAACATAAGGATTATTCATCTATTTATTTATTTTGTTTATAGAGAAGAAAATTGCTCCTTATTTTGTTGCTTTTATCAGTTGTTGTTTTTTTGTCTTACTGTATTTATTGTTGAATTGATATATTCGTTCATCTATTCATTTATTCGTTTATTCATTTCATGTGTTCGTCTATCCTTTTTTTAGGACAGTAGTCAATCCTATAGAAAAAATAAAAAAGGACCAAAAAATTGCTTTTTCGTTGTTTGTATTGATCTGTTTGTAAGCGCATACACGCATGCACACACCACACACACACATATACACACTCTCTCTCTTTCTCTCATACACACACTCTCTCACTCTGTTTCTGTCACACGTACATGTACATAAATACGTATACATACACATATACATAAACACCTGCACTCTGTCTCTCTCTCACACACACGTACACAGATATAAACACACATTCATGTATGAACAAACATTCACACATACATACACAAACATATCCACATATGAAAACACACACACACACACACACACACACACACACACACACACACACACACACACACACACACACACACACGTACACACATACATAATGTTATACACGCACACCTACACACATACAAGTGCACACATACACATCCGTATAAACACAAATACACACACGTACACATACATACACGCATATACATACACACAGGCACAAACAGACACATGCACACACACACAGACACACACGGAGACCACACACACACACACACACACACACACACACACAAACAAACAAACAAACACAAACACGCACGCAATAGCACTCAGAAAAGAAAACAGCAACATCTAGCCTTTTTTTTTAATTCTTTCTTTCGTTAAAGCAAATCACAACAAAAAATATCACGTTAAACCACATTTATTATGACCAACTTCTAAATGATATTGTACACTTTTTGTTAACAGTCAGGCATTTCAACTTTTCATGTCTTCAGTAAAGTCAAGTCACCCTGCACCAGCACCACACACACAACACCCCCACCCCTCCCCTCCCAGACATATATACCCATACCCACTACACACTCATCCACACACACACACACGCCACACACACACACACACACACACGCACACGTACAAACACACACATACATAAACACGCAGAGACACACACACACACACACAACACCCCCACCCCTCCCTTCTACATACCCCTCCCAGACACATATACCCATACCCACCCATCCACACACACACACACACACACACGCACACACACACACACACACGCACACACCACACACACACACGCACACTACAAACACATACAAACACACGCAGAGACACACACACACACACAACATACACACACACACACACACACACACACACACACACACAACACACACACACACACACACACACACACACACACACACACACACACAACACACACACACACCGTCTTATATCACTTACAGTGAAAAGACGTTAAATCAAAGAACGAACGAACAACGAACACACACACACACACACACACACACACACACACATACACACACACACACACACACACACACACACACACACACACACATGCCAAACTCTCACACTGCTTGAGAAGGACCCACTGCTTAGAGATTCATAGAAGGACTGAAAGGAAATATCTCATCTCATGGTAAATGTGTCCCCTGGCTTAGTCGAAATGTGCCATGTATCCAGCTAGTACTGAGCATCCAGTACTAAGCCTCAAAGTCAGTGTGAAAAACTAGATAACTCGGGTTGTTTTTTTCTTTGTCTGGAGTGATGAGCAAATTGTGATAGTGAATAATGACTGGGAATTGTGATGGGTTAGATTTGATATTTTTAAATCAAGTTTTGGAAACATTGAACAAAAAATTACAATGAAAATGATAACTACATAAATATAAAATCATGAACAAAGAAGGAAAAAATAACATATGCGCAACATTGAACATTACATATGACGTAGTAACATAACGAGTGATACGGTAATAACATTAGTTTATCAAAAAGGCTAGAGTGGAATTTTAAACAATATTGTTAATTGTCACGACGGAGCTTTTTGCTTGTGTAAAACATGGGCTGTTCTTCCTGGGAGAGCACGCATCCATAGCACGGCGCCACCCATTTTTCTTTCTTTTTTTTTCCCCCTTGATGACGAGTATGTTCTCTTTGGCCAATGAAAGTGGATGTTTTTATACAGAATTTCGCCAGGGACAACTCTTTTGTTCCATGGGATCTTCACTTGCGTCAAAACCTGAAAGATATAGATCATGTAGTCCGTCTGAGGGCTGAAGCTTGGATCCCCAGTTTACCCACATGGCACCTTAACCCACTGAATTAACGGGACCAAACGTTTGGAGTTGTCAGCCGGCTGGTCGGTCGGTTGGTTACATTAGTCTGAACATAACAGACAAGTGATGTGGATGAGCAATGTGAATCTGATTATGGTTAAATGAACATAACACTATTTTTTTCGCTTGAATGTTTTTATTTTTTAATCATCATTACAAAAACATTCTACAGATATACATATCTGCATAAACACGTTCATCACTAATATTATGTTCAGAGTTAAACGAGTCATGAAATCTGCAAGTTCCAGCTTAATTTCAGTTTGTTTGAAACCAAAACTGGAAAGGTAGAATACATTACCAGCAAGATGATCAGAGTTCAGAGGAACAAATGTACAAATGTCAATTTTATTTTCAGTTACCTTCAAATTGAAACTACAATTTGCTAAACACGCACCATTCAAAGCTGCGACGAAACAGCTTAAAGATTCGGCTCAATTTTGCCCGTAGAGGAAACTTGCACACTTGGAAATTTGAGAAGCTTAAAAAAAGAAATAAACACACACACAACACACACACACACACACACACACACACACACACACACACACACACACACACACACACACACACACACACACAAACTATAAAAATGTCAAGCAATCCTAACAATATATCTTTTTATACAACAATCATTCCGAAAATCCGCGTTCAGTACTTCTCAAGGGGACTGACCTTGAAGACACAACAGATGAAATAAAAGTTGACGTAAAGCGAAGACAACGGTAGACTGTAACAACAATGAAAACAGAAAGTAAATATTGTAACACCTTCTTCAAAAAGGGCTGTACACATACCTTCCTCAAAAAGGGCTGTCCACATACCTTCCTCAAAAAGGGCTGTACACATACCTTCCTCAAAAAGGCCTGTACACATACCTTCCTCAAAAAGGGCTGTACACATACCTTCTTCAAAAAGGGCTGTCCACATACCTTCCTCAAAAAGGGCTGTACACATACCTTCCTCATAAAGGGCTGTACACATACCTTCCTCATAAAGGGCTGTACACATACCTTCCTCATAAAGGGCTGTACACACACTTCCTCAAAAAGGGATGTACACATACCTTCCTCAAAAAGGGCTGTCCACATACCTCCCTCAAAAAGGGATGTACACATACCTTCCTCAAAAAGGGCTGTCCACATACCTCCCTCAAAAATGGCTGTACACATACCTTCCTCAAAAAGGCCTGTACACATACCTTCCTCAAAAAGGCCTGTACACATACCTTCCTCAAAAGGCCTGTACACATACCTTCCTCATAAAGGCCTGTACACATACCTTCCTCAAAAAGGGCTGTCCACATACCTTCCTCAAAAAGGGCTGTACACATACCTTCCTCATAAAGGCCTGTACACATACCTTCCTCATAAAGGGCTGTACACATACCTTCCTCAAAAAGGGCTGTACACATACCTTCCTCAAAAAGGGCTGTACACATACCTCCCTCAGAAAGGCCTGTACACATACCTTCCTCAAAAAGGGCTGTACACATACCTTCCTCAAAAAGGGCTGTACACATACCTTCCTCAGAAAGGCCTGTACACATACCTTCCTCAAAAAGGGTTGTACACGTACCTTCCTCAAAAAGGGCTAGTATAGGCACTTTCCTGGTCCGCGTGACCTTGACCTTGATGCTGTGAATTCCGTAACTTAAGCAGTCGCGAATCTTTAATGGCCTTCACCTTTGAGATTTATAGGATAAAGATCTACACATAAATAGTTGAGATAATGTTGTTCACACATTTTTTTTTTCACAGACACAGAGACAGACAGACAGACACACATGCCTTTCTCAGGTCGGAATGATATAATCTCCCTTTTTCATTTTTTAGAAAGAGAGCGTGAAAAAGATAATATTCAGCATCACACGCATCCCATGTAGGTTATCAAAAATGACACAGCAATGATATTCATTCAGCAACAGAGGTGACAAGAAGAAGATCATGTCTCCTTTCTCATTACTCCACACTTGGGGATGGCTGGCTCGTTTGGTTAAAGCCGTAGAGTCAAAATGTGATACCTCGAGTTCAATCCCCATCAGCCAACAACATGAAAACTGGCCTGTGAGCTGCCCGCCTTCATTCCCCAGTCTTTCTGGTGGCGTCAGTATTTTCACAGGTTCCAGTCCATCCTTTCACCTCCTCATTTCAAGATTTTGCCAGCCCATATGGTTTTGTGCATGCTCAAGGAGACTGACCGAAAATTGCTAACCGATTTGGGTTGAAATCCAAAACAAGCGCGACTGCCCACGTTCAAGCGAACAGGAACCAGAAAAACGCGAAAATAGAATCAGAACGCGTATTTAATGTAACCAGACAAGACAGGACGGTACTAACGTAACACTGACATCACCAATGTCTTGAAACAAGGGGGGGGGGGGGGAACGGTACTAACGTAACACTGACATCACCAATGTCTTGAAACAAGGAGGGCAACGATACTAACCAAACACTGACGTCACCAAACTGATTGGAGCATTAATATGGACAGCGAACAAGCCAACACATACTGGAGCATTAACATGGACAGTGAACAAGCCAACATATACTGGAGCATTAACATGGACAGTGAACAAGCCAACATATACTGGAGCATTAACATGGACAGCGAACAAGCCAACATATACTGGAGCATTAACATGGACAGTGAACAAGCCAACATATACTGGAGCAACCAGTGAACAAGCCAACATATACTGGAGCAACCAGTGAACAAGCCAACATATACTGGAGCAACCAGTGAACAAGCCAACATATACTGGAGCATTAAGATGGGCTGTGAACAAGCCAACATATACTGGAGCATTAAGATGGGCTGTGAACAATCCAGCATATACTGGAGCATTAAGATGGGCTGTGAACAAACCAACAATACTGGAGCATTAAAATGGGCTGTGAACAAGCCGACATATACTGGAGCATTAAAATGGCTGTGAACAAGCCAACAAATACTGGAGCATTAAAATGGGCTGTGAACAAGCCGACATATACTGGAGCATTAAAATGGGCTGTGAACAAGCCAACATATACTGGAGCATTAAGATGGACAGCCAATATAGCCAACATACACTGGAGCATTAAGATGGACAGCCAATATAGCCAACATATACTGGAGCATTAAGATGGACAGCGAATATAGCCAACATACACTGGAGCATTAAGATGGACAGCGAACAAGCTAACATATACTGGAACATTAAGATGGACAGCGAATATAGCCAACATATACTGGAGCATTAAAATGGACAGAGAACAAGCTAACATATACTGGAGCATTAAGATGGACAGCCAATATAGCCAACATCTACAGAAGCATTAAGATGGACAGCGAATATAGCCAACATACTCTGGAGCATTAAGATGGACAGCCAATATAGCCAACATGTACTGGAGCATTAAGATGGACAGCCAACATACACTGGAGCATTAAGATGGCCAGCCAACATATACTGGAGCATTAAGATGGACAGCCAACATACACTGGAGCATTAAGATGGACAGCCAACATACACTGGAGCATTAAGATGGACAGCCAACATATACTGGAGCATTAAGATGGACAGCCAACATACACTGGAGCATTAAGATGGACAACCAATATACACTGGAGCATTAAGGTGGACAGCGAACACAACCAAGTTTTATGTTGCGAAGTGGGACTGAACTTGAGACTGAGATCTTGAGTCCACAGCTCTAGCAAAAGAGTCAGCCAGGTACACGGTATGTTGCCTGCCAAAGAATCGAACCCAAAACTATTTGCGTCATCAGCATGGCGCTTTAAATTAACCCTTTGACTCCCGCACCCTGTCCACCAACATCCTGCATTGCCAACCATGTTCGCAAACCAAAAACATAGCAGTTGCGCTGAAGAAGTCGGCCGGATCGCCGATGAAAGCTAAGTAAGGCCTTTACTGAGAGACAAGTTTAGACAGGTGGCCATTATATATATATATTAACCCCTTTGATTCCCTCACCCTATCCACCAGCTTCCTACTGCAGGAGGAAGCTGGTGGATAGGGTGAGGGAATCAAAGGGGTTAAATTTTTGCAGTTTGTGGATAGGGTAGGGTGCGGGAGTCAAAAGTGTTGTTAACCAACCGGGCTGACGGGGGACCGACCGTTCGTTAACCTCCCACTCAAGTCACTACTCGGCCAGAGCGGCAGAGGCGGAATTGTCCACGTCGTCATCACCAGGAGGCGCACACTGAAGGAGGTACAGCACAGTGGGGTGGTTGGATGCGCCGTCGCGGAACTCCTCCCACGAAATCTGTTGGTCACCGTTGGTGTCCAGCTTGCGGAACACGTCGTGTGCCATTTGGCCTGGGTCCTGAGCCACTCCGTCCACGACCACCGGTCCGATCATTCTGAACACAGACTGAAAGAAAAGGAAGGAAGGATGAATGAATGAATGAATGAATGAATGAATGATGAATGAATGATGTGGATGATGAATGGTGGATGGATCAATGGTTGAAAGGATTGAATGGATGAATGAATGAATGAATGAATGAATGAATGAATTGATGAATGAATGAATAATGAATGATGAATGTATGATGATGGATGGATGGAGATGGATGGATGGATGGATGGATGGATCAATGAATGAATGAATGAATGAATGAATGAATGAATGATTGAGTTTGAAGTTAGGCAATTTATTGAAGATAGATTCATCGCTCGGACAATGCCATATGCATTCCATCCACATCTGGCTGCAACTATCTGGCAGACTCCTTATGCCTGCGCAAAACACTATGTGTTGGCAAAGTCCTGAAATGGGAAAGGGAGATAAGTGACCAATGAAACACAGAGCTGACTCCACCAGTTTCAGTTTCAGTTTCTCAAGATGACGTCTCCGCGTTCGGAACGAATTCCATATGCACTAACGTCACAATTACCATGTGTATGGTGATCATGGCACATTCCTTAAGCCTGCACAGAAACCCATGAGCTGGCCAGGTCCTAAGGCCCTACCTAGACTATGTTTTACCTAGTCTATTTTCCATACTGGTATTTTATCAGCCACACCACCAGAACGGTGGAATTATCAAGACGGGCAGTGAATGAATGAACTGCATTCTATTTTGTTCTTGTTTTGTATTTCATCACAGGGGAATTCTTTTATCTGTCACCTTGTACCATCATGGGTGTCACACCGGGGGATCCCCCATGGGGATGCCAGGGGCTCTTTCAGTATAAATATTTATCCCTACTTTCTGGAAATTCTGTGCTAGAAATTTCCTCTTTGTTTCTCCCTTATTTCTTTGCTTTCTGTCATTTCTTCCTATCAATTTCTGTCTGGCTGGTGCAATCACCTGTATGTGTTTGATAAAGTCTTACGTATTTTCTCTGAGGATTAATAATAGGGTACACGTACTAAGTGCGTTTTTAGCTCTAGGGAAATGTGACATGCGGAAGCAATTTTAGGTACATCTAGGCCCGTTTTTATATATGTTTTTGTGTCCTTAGTTATATTTAAATTTGTATTCAGGTATGCTTTTTAACCCCCTGTGTGATCAATTGAACGGAGTGGTCTATGCGCGCGAATGCACTGATATGTGTACTTAATTTTCTTTTCCTTTTCCCCTCTGTTGAAATATTGTGTATGTTTCGAAACAGTGTAGCCCTGATATGGCTCTACGCAGCCGGCTGGCTTTAACAAAATTAAAATAACAGTAAAGCAATTCGTGGGGAGAAGAGTTGTACAGTCATCAGATAGCTGCGTCTCTGATGTGGAGAAACCCTGTGCAACATTATCCAAGTCTTTTTCACGCCATCCATCCAGATCTTCAGTGTCTGACTCTTTGGCTTTCACCTCAAGTCATATGTTGTTCTCGTTTGTTTTGGCATGGCAGGCGGGTTATACACTTCTCCGCTCAGATGACCAACCACAGTGATCTGATGTTGTTTCAATCGTTTTGCTGATCTTAGTGTTTCTGGTCATGTCACTCTGATCAAGACACTGCTGATTTCCGACGTGAAAGATCATGTCACTTGATCATGTGAAACGGTAAGGTGTCCATCAAACTGAGCTGTTCGCGTTATCAATGTCACGTTCTGATCATTAATCGCTCCATGATCATGTACGTTGATCATGTCACGCTCGAACATGTGAACGTTAGGTGCTCCATCAAACTGAGCTGTCGGCGTTTCATGTCACGTCTGATCATTACACGTCTGTCATGTCTGTCCTGATCATGTCACGTTGATTCATCCGTCTCTGACATCAGATACTGCTGATATTGTTTCCGTCTGATTAATGTCACTGTCTAGTCCATAAACGCTTAAGTCTCCAATCAACTGAGCTCTGGCGTTTCATGTCAGTTGATCATTGTCACGTCTGATCATGTCCGTCTGATCATTCACGATCTGACATTGTTGAACGGTATGGTGCTCCCATCAACGATAGTTGCTGTTCAGTTATCAGTACCGCTGTCTGTTATCATGTTGCGCTCTATCATGTCATCATCATGTCACGTTCGATACTAACGGTATAGTCCTCGATCCATTTCACAAACAGAGTGACGGTGTTATCTTCAGCGCCCGTGATTGAATTACACCCGTAGTTATCACCATGGTATGCAACCAACTCAGCTCATTACCATTATCAATGTTATTAACAGCAACCAAAACGAGCTCTACTGCCATATCAGGCTATAAGCATCTCAAATAGCACCAAACACTGACTGCTCGCGGAACACACGACATTGACGTCCAGAAGCACGACTAGCATCACGCACTATAACACTACACATCACATGATACGACACAGCTACACAGTCACACACACACACACACACACACACACACACACCACATCATATTCACTCACTTCATCTACACAACCACTCCAACACAGGTAATGTTCATCAAGTGCCAATAAAATATCAAAGATTCGTGCCCATAATCTAAGGATATGCCCCTGGTGTTGACCATTCACCCCATTTACACCATGCGGCTTAAAACACTGAATTTAAATATATAAAGATAACTAGATACGCTTAAACATATATAAAAACCGGTCTGAATGACCTAAAAATTGCGTCTGCGCATCACATTTCATTCGTGCCTAAAATGCAATTAACACATCTACCCAACTGTAGATCATAAGAGAAAGTATTAAGACTTTATAAAACACCTACAGAAGAATGGACCAGCAAGGCAAAAATAAACAAATAAATAAATAAATAATAAATAAACAAATAAATAAATGGCAGGGCGAGTTGACAGAAAGCAAAGGAGCAAGGCAGAAGCAAAGAGAGTGACAGAAAAGAGGACATTGCTAGCACAGAAGTTCCAGAAGGTAGGGGATACTCAAGCCCCTGGCATCCAGTAGAGACATAGCCAGCTTAGAAAACCCACCGGTCTATCTTCAACCAAAAGCAGTTTGACATGACAAACCCCCGCCCCCCCTCCCCCCTATTTAGATTTAAACGACAATGAATCATTCATGGTATAAGACCGCTAAACAAAACGCTGCCAAACTCTGCATGATCGGGGGAGGCAATTTGTAAGAGAAATGCGTAAAGGGAAATAATCACATAAACAGGTACGCGTGCTGTTAAGCTGACTATTTCCCTTGCTGTTTCTGATCGAAGAAGGGTGGCCAACATTCCTGTTTTGTTTTTCCCTTCCAGATCACGCAATTGCCTGCTTTTTTCTCTTTCTAAAAAAAATCTCCCTGATAAAAAATACATATGTATTTTCGTGTGCGTGCATGTGAATACACAAGTACAGAGGTACGCACAGGACACACACATATATACACACAACAACACCACAACACACACGCACAACACACACCACACACACACACACACACACACACACAATCACACGCACGCTCGCACACGCGTACACGCACTCACACAGTATGCACATACACCTACATTAAGAGAGAGAGAGAGACAGAGACAGAGACAGAGAGAAGAGAGAGAGAAGAGACAGAAGAGACAGAGAGAGACAGAGAGAGAGGGGGGAGACAAAAAGACAGAAAGAGAGGAGAGAAAGAGAGAGAGAGAGAGAGGGAGGGAGAGAAAAAGAAGACAGACAGACAGGAGAGAGAGAGAGAGAGAGAGAGAGTAAGTGAGTGAGAGAGAGAGACAGAGAGACAGACAGAGAGACAGAGACAGAGAGACCACACGATATCCTGGATCCTCTTCCAGGTTCTCTCTACTCCGATTGTCTCCCTACTCTCCTCCCATTCATCACTGACATCATCAACACTTCTTTTCAAACTGGAACTGTCCCAGATTCTTTCAAGTCTGCTATTGTTCACCCTCTCCTCAAGAAACACAATTTAGACCCAAATGAACTGAAAAATTACAGGCCTATCTCTAATCTCTCTTTCTTGTCAAAACTCCTTGAAAAAGTCGTCCTCAACCAGCTGAACTCTCACCTGTCTGCCAACAATCTCCTCAATCCTTTCCAGTCAGCCTACCGCCAGTGCCATAGCACTGAAACTGCCCTACTACACATTCTCAACAATCTCCTCCTTGCAACTGATACTGGCAAAGTCTCTCTCCTCACACTCCTTGATTTGTCTGCAGCTTTCGATACCATTGACCATGGTATTCTCCTTTCTAGACTTCATCATACTTTTGGCATCTCTGACATTGCTCTCTCCTTTTTCACTTCGTATTTATCAAACAGAAAACAAACTGTTCTCATCAATGGCACTTACTCTCAACCTGCATACCTGACCTGTGGTGTTCCACAAGGATCTGTCCTTGGCCCTGTTCTTTTCACTCTTTATACCTCCCCCCTGTCCACCATCATCAACTCCCACTCTATAAAACACCACTTCTATGCTGATGACACCCAACTTCAAGATAGTGACTCACCTGATAATATACAGCGCCTGTTGACTCGCACCACTGAGTGTTACTCGGACATTAAGAACTGGATGACACACAATAGACTTCAGCTTAATGACGACAAGACAGAAGCTATCCTCATTGGCACCCGTCAGAAACTTTCCCAGCTGCCTCCTCTTTCTCTCCCATTATGTAACACATCAGTCCCAATTTCTGATTCAGCTAAAAACCTTGGTGTCTGCATTGACTCTACCCTGTCCATGAACAACTTTGTTTCTCAAACTGCCAGATCTTGCTACTATCATCTCCATCGTATAAGCCTGATCAGGAAGTATCTCTCTGTCGAAACAACTGCAAAACTCGTTCTCTCCTTCATAATGTCTCGCATTGACTATTGCAATTCACTCCTGTCTGGTCTTCCTGCCTCCACCATTCACATCCTACAGCGCATTCAAAACAATGCTGTACGCCTTGTACTAAAAAAGAAAAAAGCTGACCACATATCTCCTCTCCTGGCACAACTTCACTGGCTCCCTGTATCAAAGCGCATACAGTACAAACTAGACACCATGTGCTACAAAAGCCTCAATAACGCAGCCCCGATTACCTGTCAAGCCTACTTGAGATCTATCTTCCCTCACGTACCCTCCGCTCTGCCTCCGATCCTCTGACTTTTCGCTTTCCACGCACTAAGCTCAATACCTATGGTCCACGAGCCTTCTCTGTTTCTGGTCCACTCTCCTGGAACAAACTTCCTCTCTCAGTCCGTCAGCAACCTACTTTTGCCTCCTTCAAGTCCGCTCTCAAAACTCACCTTTTCTCCTCTGCATAAAATCCTAACCTCACTCAACCCCCCTCTGCAGCCTGTCTCCGCTCGGAGGGGAATCACTTTGTTTTAATATATAATTGTATATGATGTGCTCTCTGTGGTTTTCCATTGGTTTTATTCTTGCTTTTATTGCTTTTATTCTTTTCTCCCCATTTGTGGCCATGCATGTGTGTGTGTGTGTGTGTGTGTGTGTGTGTGTGTGTGTGTGTGTGTGTGTGTGTGTGTGTGTGTGTGTGTGTGTGTGCGTGCGTGCGTGTGTGCGTGTGTGTCTTTTCGGCGCTTGGATTTGATTTTGTCGAGATTTGCGCTATATAAATATTGTAATTATTATGTATGCATGTGCGTACGTATGTATGTATGTATGTATGTATGTATACGCTTAGATTTATGTATGTATGTATGTATGCATGTATACGCTCAGCTTAGATTTATGTATGTAAGTATGTAAGCATGTATGTATGCATGTATACGCTCTTATGTATGTAGGTATGTATGCATGTATACGTTCAGCGCTTAGATTTGATTTTGTCAAGATTTTGCGCTATATAAATAAAATATATTATTATTATTATTTATTATTATTATTATATCCACATTAGCGAGTGTTCTTGAAGGCGGTTCCTTCTATTCATGTTTGTACTTTAATCATTTTGCATCCTGTTTCTTTGTTGGGCACTTTCCCCCTTTTCATCCCTCCAAGCCATTCCCATTCACATGTAAATGATTCAGTGTGAACAGGATCAACTTGCGATCTCGCCTCAACTGACTTTCTTTGTTGTGTGTGAGGCCCCCCGCATACAGACAGACAGAAAGCTTCAAAGAAAGAGAGGAGGCGTCAGAAATTAAAAGTCTGAGAATATAAGAAGAAAGAAGGGGAAGGGAAAGAAAAATAGAGGACGAAAGAGATAGAGATTAAGAAACTTGAAACTTTAAAAAAATATTTCATCACTCAACGATAGTTTAGGGCCCACTAGACGTGTCTTACCACAACGTGTCTTTTCTATTCACTACACACGTAAAAGGATACAAACATACGAGAACAGCGTATTAGGCCTTCTTAAAATTCGTGAAATAAAAAGAATATGTACAAAAAAGAAAAAGAAGAAGAAGAACAAGAACAAGAACAAGAAGAAGAAGAACACGAAGAAGAAGAAGAAGAAGAAGAAGAAGAAAACTGCAGACATGACAATCAATAATAACAAACAGAAACTACAAGAACTGCAACAAGGAAGACACAGTGGTAATTAAAACCCTCTCACTACTGCGCTCGTCGATTGGCGACCCTTGAGCAGAGTACAGTAGTCACCAACTGGCGAACTGCAACTGTAAACAAGGCAGCACATTGAGGTCAGTTACCCAAATTTTTTTTACATGTAGTGTTTCAGTCAGCTGTCTAGATGGTTGAGGCTGTGAGGTCAGTTTTATGACCTGTGCAGCATTAGCATAGACAATAATGAAAGGGCTTTCATTGAAAAAATGGGGAAAGAAAACGAGCAGCAGCCAACGAAGTTAGGAGAATATGTGCACAAGGTATTCCGCTTGTGCTTGTGTCTCTCTCTTATTTACTTGTTCAGTTGTGTATAAATATCATCATCATGTGCCCTGCCACATGGCGTTGACGACCATGGCCCTCCACACGAATCTGTCCCTTGTCGCTTCAAGTACATCTCCCACCCTCTCTGTCTTCAGCCATTCTGCAAGTCCGTCGAATATTTTCTCCCTGGGTCTACTTGGTGCTCCTTTTGTGTAAATATTTATACACAAAAACAAAACATACATTATATATATAGACACAACTAAATGGGAGTTGCATAATAGGCTACAACAGAGAGAAGATAGTGATGCCATATCGACTATTCCTATTCGCATCCTTTCAGATATGTTTGGTTGTGGCATTTAACGTCAGACTTTTGCTGCCTTTACTTCTTTTTTTTTTTTTTTTTTCCCTCGTGTTTTTCCTAGTCTTTGTTGCTTTTTTATTGTTGTTGTTGGTTTTCTTTAAACCCGTTTCCTTTAAGTATGATAAACATGCTCCTATAAACAGAGCAGGGGATATCAAACATATCTCACCTACACGAATTAAGCCACACCAAAGACAAACCAATGTATTGATTGAAATTTAACAAAGCCACACAAAGACAACTCACATGGAAAATACGCGTCATTTCATCTCTTGTGATGAAACCGGAGTTGTCGGCGTCATACACCCTCCAAGCCCAGGCCAGTTTCTTCTCAAAGTTAGAACTTCCGCTGAAGGAGAGACCAATCAGAAACCCCCGGAAATCCACCTTCCCGTCTCCAT
>CM060315.1:39547161-39549661 GCA_030674185.1 Monoplex corrugatus | reverse complement strand
TATATATATATACATGTATATATATACATATATATATATATGTGTGTGTATTTATATGTAACGCGGCATGAAGATCCACAGGACAAAAAAAAAAAAAAATAGACAACAGCAGAAGGGCATCCAGGAGTCATGACCTGGATGTGGCCCGGCCCCCCGAGAGTGTAAGGAATTCAGGGCCGAAACACTTGTCTAAAGGGGGTTACTTCTCTGAAGACCTTCTGTTGTCTAGCTCTCCCTAGAGTTTCTTTCTACCTGCACATGGTCAGTCCATTGACTTCCGGGAATAGTTCGGAGGACATTCGGGAAAGACCGAAGGACACTGGGAAAGACTAGATCTGCGGGCTTTGTGGGTTGGCTTCCCACCTCGCCTTTGATAACATGCCACGAGTTTTCCAAATGAAAGATGCTCCCAGGATTCACCGAAAGGGGGAGAGAATGATGAATCCATCGGCACTGACTCCATCACGACTGGAAACGCACAACGGACCATGATTAATGACCAGTTGGAATTTCCGTGTGCGTGTGGAAGGAGATTCACCACCAAACGCGGCATGAAGATCCACAGGACAAAAATGGGCTGTTTGAAGACACATACGAACCAGCAGCAGCGCACTGCGATAGCAGGTGAGACGTTGGATGACCAAGGCCAGGAATTAAACCATAGTGCCAAGGACATCCACGCTGACGGTTCTGATGCGGATTTTGCACAAGCTCTTAACGCCAAACGTGGAAAACTCAATTTGCCGCCTGCCGGTGCAAAAGAACAATGGGAGAAATTAGATGAGGAACTTGTCCTTAAGCTGAATGCGCTAATAGGGAACAGTACGCTGGAACACAAACTTGACACATACGGAGACATCATATACTCTATCTGCAGGGACACTTATGGAGTGAAGCAGCCAAAGACAAAAACGCCTCCCCAGAAATCCAGAAGACAGCAGCAGATGGAGAGCATCCGGAGGGAGAAAAGGAAGCTTAAAAAGCGAATGAAAACTGCTTCAGAATTCGAGAAGCAAGGGCTCCTGGAACTCTGGAAAGATCTGAAGGCCAAACACAATGCTCTCAGCAAAGTGGAATCAGCAAGGCGAAGAAAGAGCAAAAAGAAGAAGACTCAAGATCGTTTCTTCAAAGATCCCTTTGACTTTGCAAGAAAGCTGTTTGAACAACCCAAATCAGGGACTCTCACAGTGGGCAAGGAAACCCTAGAGCAGCATCTCAGGGAAACATATTCCGATTCTCAGCGCGAGGCACCACTTGAAATCCAAAATCTGGTTTGGCCTGCAGCGCCAGAAGGAAAATTCAATAACAAACCACCAACACTGGATGAAGTGAAGAACGTAGTAAAGAAAGCCAGAGCCAAGTCAGCACCTGGACCAAACGGAATACCATACCTGCTCTACAAGAAATGCCCAAAAGTGCTCGAGTGGCTCCACAAGATGATTCGATCAGCATGGAGGAACCAGAAGATCAGCGACCAATGGATGAGAGCTGAAGGAGTGTACATTCCGAAGGAGCAGAACTCCAGCAGCATCAATCAGTTCAGGCCAATATCACTTCTGAACGTCGAGGGGAAAATCTTCTTCTCTGTTATGGCAGCAAGATTGACAAAATACCTGACTGAAAACAAGTATCTGGATATGTCAGTCCAAAAGGGAGGCATACCAGGAATGCCTGGATGCTTGGAACATGCCACGTTGATTTGGGATGCCATCCAAAAAGCAAGAACAGAGAAGAGAGACATTGACGTAGTTTGGCTTGATCTGGCGAATGCATATGGATCAGTTCCACACGATATGATCCAGCTGGCTCTTGAAATGTATCACATCCCAGAAAACATCCGAACAATGCTGAGGAAGTATTTCCAAGGGTTCTCAATGCGGTTCTCTACCAAAGAATACACCACGGACTGGATAGACCTAGAGGTGGGCATTGCAATGGGCTGTGCAATCTCTCCCATACTGTTCGTGTTGGCAATGGAAGTCATCTTGAAAGCTGCAATGAAGAGTTCAGGTCCAGTGAATCTGGGAGATGGATACCAGATGCCTCCTCTGAAAGCTTTCATGGATGACACAACAGTCTTGTCCACGGATGAGGAAGAGACACACCAAATCTTAAAGCAGCTGGATGAGCTGGTGGCCTCTTCAAGAATGAGGTTCAAACCTAAGAAATCCCGAAGTCTCTCACTGCGAAAAGGAAAAGTGGCAGATTCAGTCAAATTCATGGTAGCCAACCAAGCCATCCCCACTGTCACAGAAGAGCCAGTAAAAAGTCTCGGAAGATGGTATGATGACTCCCTGAAAGACACACAAAGGGGATGTGAAACCAAGCAAACAGCAGAAGAAGGCTTGAAGAAAATAGATAACTGCGGACTGCCAGGCAAATACAAAGTCTGGTGTCTACAGTTCATGCTGATACCAAAGCTGCTGTGGCCACTGCTAATCTATGACATTTGCACCAGCACAGTCGAAGCAATGGAAGCCAAAATCAACAAATACACAAG
>CM060315.1:39514661-39542161 GCA_030674185.1 Monoplex corrugatus | reverse complement strand
TCATCACAATGGATTTAGCCTGTGACAGTCGAGCTGCTATACTCAGGGCGAGCAATCGCCGCAGTGCAGCGCCCCTTTATGGGTTGTTTTTTTTTCATACTTGTAATTATTTTTACCTAGAGAAGCGGATTTTTCTGCAGAATTTTGCCAAGGATAATTCCTTTGTTGCCATGGGATCTTTACAGCGCACTAGCTGTGTGTGTGCTGCACATGGGACATCAGTTTATCGTCTCTAGCTTTTGGCTACAAACAAAGGGGACAGGAGATGGGCAGCGAGGGAGGGAGAGACAGAGACAGAGACTGAGAGACACAGGCAGATACTGATACAACTGACACACATGTTAATGATGGGTCCCCAACCTGTCACTTAGGTACGCATGAACAAGTGACATATGAAAGAATTTAAATTATTCTGGAAATCATTCTTTTCTGTGTATTAATTGCTCACAAGCACATGTCCTTCTCTGGCTTTAAGACGTTTATAATGTCATTAAAGATAAATCGCTCTTGTATATGTATTTAGACTCATTGCACATTACTTGTAATCAGACCTTACACTGGAGTATGAAGAACGCAAATCGTTGGGCGAATTAACCACACTCCATTACGTTGTTGACCAGTCTGTGATGGGCGTTCATGCTGAATGTTTTCGTGTTTACCTAAGCTAGACACTGACATGACTTATAGGATCTTTTACGTGTGTATTTGATATTCTGCATGCTTATAAACATGACCAGGGTCTGGACACTAGCAGGTCTGCACATATGTTGATCTAAAAGTTCGGAAAAAATCACCGTTACCCACCAGGCGGATATGTCTAGTCGGATCAAACCCAGAACCCTCCAGATGGGAATCCCACATTTACCAGTATGAACCAGAAAAAAAAACACGAACAAAGAATAAGAACGCGTATTTAATACAACAAGACAAGACAGGCGCAAATTTTAGGCCAAATGGTCCTTGTCAAGCGTAAGATCACAAACAAACACCAGATACAAACATTTGGAGAAAAAGACTGAAACATCCCTGCTGCTCTGTCCAATGATTTCTTTTCTCACACTTGACAGAGCAGCAGGGAAGTTTCAGTCTTTCTCTCCTAATTTTATTTGTATCTGGTGTTTGTTTGTTTGTGATCTTATGCTTGACAAAGGCCAGTTGGCCGAAAATTTGCGCCTGTCTTGTCTTGTATTAAGTACGCGTTCTCATTCTTTTTTCGTGTTTTTTTCTGGTTCCTGTTTGCTTGAACGCGGGCAGTCACACTTGTTTTGGATTTTCCAGTATGACTACCGCACCTGCTATAATTATGTACATGGAGACATCGGTTTCTAGGTCTAGTTGACTGGGTACATACAAAGCGTTTACATGTATTATCTGAATCATGACTATTTTGCAACTGTGTTCCGACGTACTTGGTTTTAATATGTCAATATCTGGGCACACGATGTCAAAGGAAGCATTTGCAGCATATTATTTGTTCACTTTCAGATCATTTAACCTTATCTGAATTTGACAAATGCTAGTCCAGTTTGTGAACGAAAGTGAAACTTGGCTGGTCATGTCATTAGGAGATCTGACAACAGATGGACCACCAAATTGACGCACTGGATCCCTCGGAGCCAAAAAAAGAACAGAGGTCGCCAGAGAACCAGATGGCGAGACGATCTAGAAAAGTTCGACAAACAATGGACCAGAACAGCAGTTAACCGGCAACAGTGGCGTGCTATGAGGAAGACTTTTGTCCAACAATGGACCCAAACAAGCTGAAGCGAAGTGAAGTGAAGTTCTAAAATGTGGTCACAGTTATCTGAGGTGGGTATTTTTCTACGACGGTATAATCGAATAAAACGAGAAAAGTGGGCCTGTCGCTAGTATTTGATGTAGAAAATGAACGACTCTTGATAACAATCCTACATACTTTGTTAGGGACCAGTCAGTGTGCCAAAGAGGATAGTGCAACAGATCACTGACTGGAAAGTCGTGGGTTCGAAGTCCCATCACTTCAACAACTTAATGTGGGATTATGCAGTCCCTACCAGTTCCTATCCAAGCGTTGATCCCGTTGGGAAGACCGGGACCGCACAGTCGACTTTCACCCACTTGACGGATGCATCGCTGAGGGTACTGTTTAAATTTCCTGACCAACACCGCCGGTGTCTGTATCTCTCGTGCCTGGTTGACGCCAGAATTATGGTATGAAAGTAAGTGGAAATTACAGCCGTGTCGAGCAGTCTCAATCCAAAATAATACTCCATGCTATTAACATCATCAACCCCATTCCCCTGACACCTTGTCCCAAATTCTGTCATTCTTCGTGCCCTGCTCTCAGAGTGATCTCAGTTTCGGTGTGTGTGTGTGTGTGTGTGTGTGTGTGTGTGTGTGTGTGTGTGAGTGCCAAAATAAGCGGAGTCGGGGTAGAGACACAGGAGCTGTGCAAACGATAGGGCAGTAGAAACAAAAATTGTTCTAAAACTTTGAGAGAGAGAGAGACAGACAGACAGACAGACAGACAGACAGACAGACAGGCAGGCAGGCAGACATACTGACAGACAGAGAGTGTACAACTGTAGTGATAGGCATAGAGGCAGAACCAGACAGACAGACAGACAGACAGAGTGTTGTGACAGGCAGAAAAGCAGAAACAGACAGACAGATAGACAGACATACTTTCTGTCTTCTCAAATTTCGACTGCACTCTGTTTCGGGTCACAGGAAATCAGTCCACTGAAGCCAACAACAGCGCCCTTGCACAACAACAGATCATCCACAATAGCTTCACGTTTTCACATGGGAAGACAACCTCAGCGATAAGCAAACAAGAGAAAAAAAACCTTACCACAACTGATATTTTGGCCGTAAAAGTCATATTTGATGGAAATGAGAATATTGTAGACTTTGCCTTAAAAAGTAAAAAAGTTAGGGTTGACCAGGCAAATCGGACAATTTCGGTAAAAACAAAAGTTGAACGAAAAATTGCACTCTCTCTCTCTCTCTCTCACACACACACACACACACACGCGCGCACACACACACACACACACACCACACACACACACACACACACACACACACACACACACACATTAAATCATACAACTTTTGTGTTTGTGGTGATTTCTTTGTGTGTGTATGTGTATGTGTATATGTGTGTGTTTGCATGTGTGTGTGTGTGTGTGTGTGCGTGTATGTGTGTGTGTGTATGTGTGTATGTATGTGTGTGTATATGTGTGTTTGTGTGTATGTGTATGTGTATGTGTATGTGTGGTGTGTGTGTGTGTGTGTGACAATGGGATGTATCATGTGAAATTCGGGCTGCTCTATCGAGGAAGACCACGTCGCCACAGTGCAGCGCCATCCACGGTTTTGTGTGAGTGTTTCCGTTAACCCTACGAAAGATGATTTGTCTTCAGAATTTTGCCAGGAACAATTCCTTTGTTGCAGTGGGATCTTTAACGTGCTCTGAGAGCATGATGCACACAGAATCTCGGTTTATCGTCTCATCCAAAAGACTAGCACCTAGACCACCAGTTAAAAGTTGGTGGGTGGGTGAGGAAATTCCCTGGATGATTCAGAATTCAAACCCGAGTCTCTCGCATCCTAGATAGGTGAGAAAATTCCCTGGATGAATCAGAATTCAAACCCGAGTTTCTCGCATCCTAGATAGGTGAGAAAATTCCCTGGATGATTCAGAATTCAAACCCGAGTCTCTCGCATCCTAGACAGGTGAAAAATTTCCCTGGGTGTTTCAGAATTCAAACCTGAGTCTCTCGCATCCTAGATATGTGCCAAGTCGCACACTCCCCATTTGACTGTACAAGACATAAAGTATCACCATAACATTAAGTTGAAAAATCGAAGAATTCAAAGTCAAGAGATTTAACAGAAAAATGAGGTTAATTTTGGATACCTACCTATTTCAGACCTTGACCACACACACGCACACGCAGAACAGCAGACCGTTTTTGCTTGCACATGCGCTCACACTGACTGAGGCTGTATGACGATTGTGAGGTGTAGTAGCTATGTTTTGATTTCCGCGACTCCCGCCAAGACAGTATTCTCCTCCTTGCGTGCTCCACTCTTTACTAGAACGCCTACATTGGATCAGGTGGCAGGTGGTGCGCCGCGTAACTTAAAGCACGGATCACATGACGAGTTGCCAAATAGACACGGTCAGGTTCCTGGGAAATCAGTGGCTTATATCCTATTTTGTGATTGACGACTGAGATCCCGTTGACAAAACAAAACAAAACAAAACAAAACAAACACCCCACCCCACCCCCACCCCCAAAAAGGACGACGTTTTTATTTAATTTTATTTCTTCTTCTTCTTCTTCTTCTTCTTCTCATAATCATCATCATTACTATTATCATTTTTACCCCAAAACAAGTGTGACCTCCCGTGTTCAAGTGAACAAGAGTCAGAAAAACACATAGATATACAGATATACACATACACTGAGAGCGAGAGAAAGAGGATGAGAGAGAGAGAGAGGGAGTGAGTGAGTGAGAGAGTGAGAGAGAGAGAGAGAGCGCGAGCGAGCGAGACAGAGGGAGAGAGAGAGAGAGAGAGAGAGAGAGAGGAGAGAGAGAGAGGGGAGAGAATCTTTTAGAAGATTGTATCAATCAATTCAGCAATCCTAGCAAACCTCATTGTGACGTATACCATGAAACTCATGTCACAGAAATCACAATGAGTGAGACATCGTCATCAACATCATCACCATCATCATCTAATCCCATACGCAGTGCAATCGTCGGAAGAGGGAAGTGGGTGGGTGGAGTGGTGGATAGGACGCACAAGCAGAAAGATTCTCCGTCTCTCTCCCTCCCCCCGGGGGGTAGCAACAAACAATCCAGGTATACCCGCCCGCCAGAATGTGTGAAAAGCCCCTTAGTACAGGAAAAACTTCACCCTCTGGAAATCTCTCAAAGGTTTTAATTATAGGTATTTCAGAATGTGTGAGACCAAGCTATCAACCCTCCACACAAAGAACCTCCGAACTATCAAGCGAATCTTCCGGCCGAACACTATATCCAACCAAAAACTGCTTGCTTCGTGAAGTCAACAGGATATGGGCACTATGATAATGAAAAGACGATAGAGACGGATTGGACACATCATCCAAACAGAGCAGAATAACGATTCGGATTCTTTGCAGCTGGAGATTAGAAAGAACACGTAGAGAGAAGAAAACACAAGAATCCCTGGCGCCGTACAAAAGGTAGACTTTAAGACCCTGAAACACACCTAGGGTACTACTCTATCGTGGCCTTCGTGGTATATCACGAGGGCCGTGGGTACTACACAGAGGCTGGCTCAGAACATACAGAAGAGGGAAGCCTTCGTTAGTGCTCTACACATTAATGACATAGCGGACATTAAGCAAGTAAAACAAGTAAGTAGCGGAACCGTCTTCGGGTTCTGTTAATAGGTACCGTGACGTGTGAGCCGGTCCTAAGTAAAGTAACAACTTCATCCCGTCGCAACTATCTTAGGGGTTCTGTTACTAGATATGCCGAAACGTGTGACATGTCATTTAGTAAAGTAACAACTTCATCCTGCCGCAATTATCTTAGGGGTTCTGTTCCTAGATATGCCGAAACGTGTGACATGTCATTTAGTAAAGTAACAACTTTATCCCGCCGCAATTATCTTAGGGGTTCTGTTCCTAGATATGCCGAAACGTGTGACATGTCATTTAGTAAAGTAACAACTTCATCCCGCCGCAACTATCTTAGGGGTTCTGTTCCTAGATATGCCGAAACGTGTGACATGTCATTTAGTAAAGTAACAACTTTATCCCGCCGCAACTATCTTAGGGGTTCTGCTCCTAGATATGCCGAAACGTGTGACATGTCATTTAGTAAAGTAACAACTTATCCCGCCGCAACTATCTTAGGGGTTCTGTTCCTAGATATGCCGAAACGTGTGACATGTCATTTAGTAAAGTAACAACTTTATCCCGCCGCAACTATCTTAGGGGTTCTGTTCCTAGATATGCCGAAACGTGTGACATGTCATTTAGTAAAGTAACAACTTTATCCCGCCGCAATTATCTTAGGGGTTCTGTTCCTAGATATGCCGAAACGTGTGACAGGTCCTTTAGTAAAGTAACAACTTTATCCCGCCGCAATTATCTTAGGGGTTCTGTTCCTAGATATGCCGAAACGTGTGACATGTCATTTAGTAAAGTAACAACTTCATCCTGCCGCAACTATCTTAGGGGTTCTGTTCCTAGATATGCCGAAACGTGTGACATGTCATTTAGTAAAGTAACAACTTTATCCCGCCGCAATTATCTTAGGGGTTCTGTTCCTAGATATGCCGAAACGTGTGACAGGTCCTTTAGTAAAGTAGAAACTTCAACCTGTCATGACTCTCTCAGGGGATCTACGTGTCCGTACAATCGGCACACACTGGTAGCCTGTAATTTCTACCCCTGAAACAGGGAACGGGTAAGTGTACAGGTCTCCAGGTGTACCATACCGTCTTGCTGACAGTCATCCGGCTTGGCACAAACACAAACACCTAGTATCGTATTTTGTTTCTACTTAAATTGCGTGACCGGTTAAAGGATATTGTAAAGTTGGCAGTGGGGCAGATGTTCACCATGTTCAACTTCTGTATTAAATTAAACAAATTAATAAGATAAATGAATATATAAATCAATACTTAAACAGTAAACAAATAGGTAAATGAATATACAAATGAATGAATAATAAATATACAAATAAAAACAAAAAACAAATAGATAAATACACAGATAGATGTATAAATAACTAATGAAATACACATATAAAAACAGGAAACTATTATAAAAAGAAAGAAAAACAAGGGAGAGAAAAACGAAGATAATGTAAGATGAGATCAGATATTCGACAATAAGACACGAAATGATATGATGTTAATATTTATCATTCAGGGACATTCTTTCATCGATATGCGTGCGAACAGTTATTCTATAAATGTTCAGATGTGTATACATTCCGTTTTCATTAGTGTTTCCAGCTTCTCCACTATTTCAGCTGTTACAAGGATTCTTTTTCCAAGTCTTCATTTTTTTTCTATTGTCTGTAACTTTTCTTCATTTTTTTAAAATTCATTTCTGGAATTTTCAAACCTAGTGCGATATCTAGTCATGGTAACCAGTAAAAAAAATAAAATAAAATAAAATAAAATAAAACAAACAAACAAACAAACAAACAAAAACAAAGAACAAGAAATCCACCCATGCAAATTAACAGCAAATGGCACAACTTTGAGACAGGTTGATAAGCTGAAATACCTGGGAACTGTCATCTCATCAGACGGCAGATGCATGTTAGAATTAGCCATCAGAATCGGCCAAGCCAAAACAGCATTCAAGAAGATGACAAGCATTCTTACCAACAATTGTCTATCAATTAACATCAGGAAGAGAGTCCTTGAATGTTATATGGAACCGATACTGTTGCACGGTTGTCAGGTGTGGACAGTCAACACGCAAAGACAGAACAAAACTGAAGAGACTGAAATGTGTTTTCTAAGAAGAATGTTGAGAGTTCCATGGACAGCAAAAAAAAACAAACGAGACAGTCTTGAGGGAGGCAGACAGAAGAATATCATTAACAAAGAAGATTAGGAAAAGACAAGAAATAATTACAGGACACATTGTGAGGAAAGAGGAATTAGAGCACCTGGTCACAACAGGAAAGCTGGAGGGAAAGAGAACACCAGGTAGACCCAGGGAGAAAATATTCGACGGACTTGCAGGGTGGGTGAAGACAAAGAGGGTGGGAGATGAGATGTACTTGCAGCGACAGGGGATAGATAGACATGGAGGGCCATGGTGGCCAATGCCATGCGGCAGGGTACATGATGATGGATACGGTATTTGGATGCGTCAGTCCCAAAACTACATTTTAGAAAAAGTGTGGTCTCCCATTACCTATTATGGTATTTAAGTTCTCTGCCTTCGCTATGAGTACAAATGAAGGTATTTGTACTCTAGTGAACACAATTTTCAACTCTGACGCTTGCTGTCTAAGCCGCATACTGTAGAAGAATGTTCTCCCTATGCAGACACTGTTGTGAGGAAAGTACACTACATGTTTGTTTTTCATTTGCTGTAACTGTTGGTGTTATGACAGCTCAACAAAACTATTGACGCAAAACCAAGTTTATCAAAGAAAGGATATAGATAATTTCAGGTTCAGTTTCTGTAAATATCTAAAAGAAAACAGAAGACGCGGCATCTCCCGGGCTTTATTAGTTTTGCTCTTGCTCATATGTAGTTGAAGTGACTCAGAGTTCATTGTGTGGTTGAGGATCCTGAAAGTGGTCAAGCCATAAAGTAAAGATCATTTTATCTTATCGTAAATGCTGGTCGTCAGTAGACAGACAAAACAGAAATGGAGTAAAAGCAGGCAAAATGATCTATTACAAACTTGTGAGAAGACGCTAAACCAACCCAAACAAGACGGAGATAACACTGGGCATCTCGCAGTTCCTCAGATTCCTCATACTCTCATACAGACAGACACTTAGACAGCAAGACAGGCAAGTACAAAACGCAGACAAGTTACGGACGGATAAAATCAGATCAAGTTCAGCTACATAAACTTACGATAAGGCCCAGCATCAACTGCAGCAAGAGAGGGATCACAGTGGGTAAAAACACTCGATTATATCTCTCACACAAACACGGACAGACTGACGAAAGACAGACAGGCAGGCACGTACAGACAGTTACAGACAAAGGCAAACAGAGCATAACAACAGACCAAACTTCGCCACAAAATGTGACAAGACCCTTAACCACTCCGACCAGAAATTCAGATGATATTGGGCATAAGTATCACGTCGTCCCTTCAATTGGTCATGCAGACAGACAGACAGACAGACAGGCAGAGACAACCAGACAGACGGCCAGACAGCCAGACAGAGACACCTAACAGCCAGAGACACCCAACAGCCAGAGACACTAGACAGCCAGACACCTAACAGCCAGAGACACCAGGCAGACAGAGACACCAGCCAGACAGAGACACCGGACAGCCAGAGAGAGACACCAGACAGCCAGAGACACCAGACAACCAGAGACACCAGACAACCAGACAGAAACACAAGACAGTCAAACAGAGACACCAGACAGTCAGAAACACCAGACAGCCAGAGACACCAGACAGACAGACAGACAGAGACACCAGACAGCCAGACAGAGACACCAGACAGCCAGACAGAGACACCAGACAGACAGCCAGAGACACCAGACAGCCAGAGACACCAGCCAACCAGAGACACCAGCGAGCCAGCCAGAGACACCAGCCAGCCAGCCAGAGACACCAGACAGCCAGCCAGAGACACCAGCCAGCCAGCCAGAGACACCAGACAGCCAGCCAGAGACACCAGACAGCCAGCCAGAGACACCAGACAGCCAGCCAGAGACACCAGACAGCCAGCCAGAGACACCAGACAGCCAGCCAGAGACACCAGACAGCCAGCCAGAGACACCAGACAGACAGCCAGAGACACCAGACAGACAGCCAGAGACACCAGACATACAGCCAGAGACACCAGACAGACAGCCAAAGACACCAGACAGACAGCCAGAGACACCAGACAGACAGACAGAGACACCAGACAGCCAGCCACAGACACCAGCCAGCCAGCCAGAGACACCAGACAGCCAGAGAACCAGACAGACAGCCAGAGACACCAGACAGCCAAACAGAGACACTAGACAGCCAGATACACCAGACAGCCAAACAGAGACACTAGACAGCCAGAGACACCAGCCAGCCAGCCAGAGACACCAGACAGCCAAACAGAGACACCAGACAGCCAGACAGACACCAGACAGACAGACAGCCACCAGACAAGCCAGACAGAGACACACACAGCCAGACAGAGACACCTGACAGACAGACACCAGACAGCCAAACAGAGACACCGGACAGCCAGACAGAGAATCAGACAGCCAGACACAGACACCAGACAGTCAGACAGAGACACCAGACAGCCAAACAGAGACACCAGACAGCCAGACAGAGACACCAGACAGTCAGAGACACCAGACAGCCAAACAGAGACACCAGACAGCCAGAGACCACCAGACAGACAGCCAGAGACACCAGACAGCCAAACAGAGACACCAGACAGCCAGACAGACACCAGACAGCCAGACAGACACCAGACAGCCAGAGCCACCAGACAGACAGCCACCAGACAGCCAGAGACACCAGACAGCCAGACAGAGACACCAGACAAGCCAGACAGAGACACCAGACAAGCCAGACAGATGCACGCACTGACAGAGAGAGCCAGGGTAAAACCAGGTCAATTTCACCAAAACACATTTCTAAGAAGAGTTTAAATCCCCCAAAGGAGATGGTGATAATAGCTAGCATCATATACCTTCCTCTTGCCATCCCTGACATCAGGCCACACTGAAACCTGAGCACCACTGTTTACCCTGTCTACCCACCAGACCAGAACGACAAGCACCTCGGGTGCGCTGAAACTAATCCACGGATGCTCTAGATAATCAAGTAAACGAAAAGTAAATAAATAGATAAATGAATAAATAAATGAACAAATAAATAAATAAATAAATAAATAAAAAACAAATAAATGAATAAATAAGCGAAAAGTAAATAGAAACATACTAGTGACAATGACAATACAAAGACAGGTAGATGTATAAATTAAAAAATAAATAAAGGACAACCGTGTGTGTGAGTTAGTGTGCGTGCGTGTCAGTATGCACGCGCACTCGTGTGTATGTATGTATATGTGCACGTACACGCAGGGGAAGGGGAGGGGGCAAGTAGGGGCGCGCGTGTGCGCGTGCAATCAAGTGTCATATTTGTATTTCATGTGTATTATCTTGTACTCCATGCGTGTTATCTTGCACTTATTTTCTGTGTATAAGTGAGCGTACGTGCGCGCGCGCTCGTGTGTGTGTGTGTGTGTGTGTGTGTGTGTGTGTGTGTGTGTGTGTGTGTGTGTGTGTGTGCGTGCGTGTGTGTGTGTATGTGTGTGTATATATATATGCGTGTGTGTGTGTGTGTGTGTGTATGTGTGTGTGTGTGTGTGTGTGTGTGTATGTGTGTGTATGTGTGTGTGTGTGTGTGTGTGTGTGTGTGTGTGTGTGTGTGTGTGTGTGTGTGTGTGTGTGTGTGTGTGTGTGTGAGTGAAAAAATAGTTGGTAATTTTTTCTCAGCTGTTTTTAGATGGATCTTCACTAGTTTTTGATGAAAATGTGGACCGTTGAAATATCCCAAATTCGTAGTGTGGAGATCAAGGTCATATGGGCCAAAAAAGGTGCATAAAATTTGCACATTTTCAGGAAGGCGTGTGAAGAGCACTTTATCAGACACTTCTCACAATGTTAACTCCAGCTTTCATTGATGTGACAGTCTACCATAGTCCTCGCTTCATGTAAGGTTTTATTGTTTTTTTAAACGTCAAAGTGGCCTCGTAAAGTATAAAATCTGGATTATCTTCGGAGCAGCTAAAATTTCAAACGGAATTTTCTTATCCATCTATCATCTGACCATTTTGAATTAGGGTAGAATCATTGTATGTGCATAAGCAATCTCAATCGTTATAACTGGAATGGTCCAGCTATATGAATAAACCTTTTATCTTATGGTTTAATTGTCATCTGTATGAACAAAAATACGCACTTGCAGATTAAAGTGAACACAGTCGCTTTCATAACATTAGTGATATCTTGAGTCAGACTCACGACTGGCAAAATTTGGATAAATTTGGTACAATTCCAAGATGAAAAATACAATATTTGTTGAAATATACATATATCAATATAACTCCGAAATTCGTGGGCCAAATGCAATTATATATGGTTTATTTAGTCGTATGATAGTGTCCTACATCATTAAAGCATTCAGTTTTACTGAACCCGGATTATGTTCAAGGTCACCTGAATTTTTATCCTCCACATGACATAAAGGAAAGAATATCAATATGGCTTGACTGTCATATGTCTTTCTGTTTAAACCACCCAAACGAATCCATTGTCGCATTTTTTGCTCTCCTCCCCCCCCCCCCCCCCTCCCCAGAAAAAAGGGAGATTATTTCATAGCGACCATAGATGGAAGTACGACTCTGCGTGTTCGTGTCTGTATTCATGTGTCACTGACAAAAATGTAATAGCAAGATTTTCTCAGCTGCTTATGGATGGATCTTTACCAGATTAAAGTCAAATATGTGGTTCGTTGGTGAGTGGCGCCTGCATAAAATTGAAAGTCATGGCGCCAAGATCAAGATCATACGAGTCAAAAAGTACTTAAAATCAGCACTTTTTGAAGAAGGTGTGTGACAGCACTCTCAGAAACCTCCCATGATATTGTTGAACCTCTTCCAAGTTCAGTCTCTCTCAAAGCATGTGACATTCCCTTCTATGATTGTACACGAAATGCAGGATTCGTCTTCGATTCTAACCTTTCCATGCGACAACATCTATAACTCAAGTATGTTAAGTGGCTTATTTGGAACTCAAACGCATAGCTCTATTCGCCATTTTCTCGCTGAATTCCGCAGCCAAAACTCTGGTAACCTCTTGTTTGCTTTCTCGTTTAGATTATTGCAATAGTCTTCTTTTTGGGTGCTCCCTTGTCTGTTATTCAACTTCTACAGAAAGTTTACAATTTTGCTGCAGAGCTCATCCTTAAAGCTTCTCGCTATGATAATTCAACATTCCTGTATCGTACGCTCCACTGGCTTGCTATTCAACAACATATAAGACACAAGGTTGCTAGCTTGTATCACAGTGTTGTCTCTGGTATGCTCTTGCTTACATCTCTGAATGGCTCCATGCCTATTCTCCTTCTCGTACCCTTCGCTCTTCTTCTGATAGTCGGCTGTTCAAAATCCATCGACACAGACAGAAGACTCACACTTTCTGATCTTTTGCTCATTTTGGACTTTTATGTGGAATAATTTGCCCTTTGATCTGAGAAATTTGCTTAACCTTTCCTCTTTTATGACCCAACTTAAAGCCCATCTTTTCCATGAATCCTCCTGTTTAAATTAACGTTGTTATACAGACCGTACCCCCTCCGGTTTTAACGCGTTCTTCGTAGTGTCTTGTATGTGGATGTTATGTAGAGTGTGTGCACGATGTTAATGAGTAAGATGAATGAATGTGTGTTACATGCATATTTCGTTGTTCTTTTGTTTTTTTTAATATTTTTTATGGAATTGTAAGCGCCTAGAGCGATGTTAGGCACACTATAAATGTACATTATTGTCATTATAATATTTAAAATCTGTTTTACTTGTGTAACATTTCTCTGATGTCCACGTTTCACGCAAAGTTTTAATTCATCTGATTTTTTTCAAGGTCACAGTGATCTTGAGTAGTACAAAATCTATCTTTTCGGGTGAGAAGCAAAAACTCAAATTGTTTTTCCTTGATCGTTTGCGAATGCAATAACAATAGCATCTGTTATAATTGGATGGGTTTTTTTTCTTATGATTTTTTTTTTTTACAAAATTGCAGATTGTTTGAGTGGTTAGACTGTCTGGGTTTTTGTTTTTTTCCTGACAAGTCTACCAAGTGGAAAACACGTGCATTTCGTGCAATTTCGTCTGGGGCGCTCTGTTTGAATGACGTCATGTCGTCTGCAAAATTTACACCCGGCCCGCCTTGATGACTGGAAACGTTTTTGATTAGTTATTAACTTTATTTTGGACTTAACGAATGTGTCGTGGCATTATTTAACACTAAAAAACTGTGTGGGAAAGTTGCTTGCGTTTGAAGACTGTGGAATAAAGGGGGGAATAAACCCCACGGTTTTGAACTGTGTGAAAACGCTACTTAAGTGACACCAAAACCTTGTCTGCTGCGTCATTTTGGAACACTCTGAATCAGTTACAGAAATTTGATGATGATAGTGCAAGACGACACTCATGCAAGTACATTTTCAGTGTTAATCTGATGATGAAAAATGATAGTAATAGCAGTGGCAGTTTGCTTGTCTGAAAACAGAATTTTGCCACTCAAAATTTATCCATAGAAGTGACTGAGTATTGTAAGTGTGGACAACGAAAATGGTGTAGTTCTAGACTGCATCGTGCAAGAAAAAAATATTTAAAAAAAGAAAAAAGAAAAAAGAAAACCATAGGACTTAACCGATATAGTAAGTGAGAAGTAGTGTACTTCACGCACGGAAAGATCGAACGCGGTGATGTAATGCATTTTACCCTGTTGAACTTCAAAAGAAAGTCTAAAAGTTGGGAAAGTGTGTATACAGTGGAATGATACAGGATCACCATTCTCGTCCATCATTTTGCTTCACAAAAGACTGGTTTAGTGGTTACCATCATTAGGTAAGTGTTTCCACGTATTGTTCAAAGATATTGCAGTCGTTCGATTGTTTAATAAGTGAATGTGCCCCACATTCAGTAATGTTATTTTTAGTTTTTCCAATCGCTTCTTGAACATAAAAATAGCCTATTTCTGGCGTGAGACGTACCAGTTTATTTTCTTACCTGGAAGCCTGAGGACCGTACTATATATGGCAAATTAAATCGGTGTCAGGTGTGTTCATAACAGTGGGGAGGGAGAGTGAGGGTGAGAGAAATTGTGCAATTCAAATTTGATGTTGTGTCTCTACCACAAACATGTTTCGTTATCGTGACATAAGACCAGACAGACACATACTGATGTCGTAATCAACAGTGTGCCATCTATTCGGTTTTCAAACCCAGCATCAATCATTGCATTGGAAGCAAATTCATAGAACCTAGAGAGGACGGCGCACAGACTGTATCTTAAGCCAGAGTTCACCAAAGAAATATTTCAATCTGTAAGGAACACGTCCGCCTTGACTGTTGGCAATATTGCATCGGTCAGTGAATTTATTGATCATCTTGATCGATTCTGGTATGACCTCTCCCCACATCCTTTCTGCCAGTTTTGGACATTGATGCAAAACTAATCAGCTATTTCAGCCAATTCCTCAGCCGTGGTCACTTTGCAGATTTGAAGCATTATACGTAAATTGTCTCAGTTTGCATGTTTCCCTTTTTGGAGTTTTATGAAGCTGCTCTGAAGCTGAACATCTTCCAACTCACAAGAACCAAAACATCCCTGAAAAAGGTCAGCTTGTATTTCCCTGGAAGGGTTTTACTTTCTCTCTCCCTAAAAGTATCCAGTTTTTCCTATCTTTCAGTAATGATATTAATAATATTAAAAATAATACTAATGACAATGATAGTAATAATGATAACAGTAACAGCAGCAACATCAATGATAACAATAATAACAATTACCTCATAATAATGATAATAATGAGGAGGAGGAGGAGGAGGATAATAAAGACAAAACTAATGATAATAATAGACAATAATGATAATAACAACAACGACGACGATAATGGCAACGACGACGACGACGACGAACACAACGATGATGATGATGATGATGATGATGATAAGAGTGAATGAAACACCTTAACAAACAATGACTGCGTTCCAAAAGCCCCCCCCCCCCCCCCCATAAAATCTGTATTTTGCTAAAATTGAACCACCAAGCAATTGTTTGAATGCTCTTTATCCATTGGTGATGTATTTATCTATGTGTTTATTTACCTGTTAATTCATTGATCTGTTTATTTATTCATCTGCTTATCTATTGACTATATAGTAGCAATGATTTGAATTCCCATCTCATTTATTTCTAACATGCAACGATTTGAGTTCCCTTTTCATTTATTTACTTATTCATTCATTCATTCGTTTCCTTTTCCATTCATTCATTCATTCATTCATTCATTCATTCATTCATTCATTCATTCATTCATTCATTATTTCAAGCAATTTGGAAAAGACAGTATAACAGATAAAAGAAACAATTTGGAGACCTCACGTTTAACGGTTATCCTAAAACTGCGTAGTAACAAAGTCAGAAAACTGGATGTTGATATTTGGTACCAGAGTTCATTGCCAGGCAGTGTGAATATGGAGATAACTTTTTTGTTTTACTCACACAGAATACTCACCCATTCCTACAGGAAAATAAACATCGTTGTATTAGTATTAAACTCAATAACAATACAAGTTTTTTTTTTCTCTTTGCTTGTTTGTCTATTTTTTTCCCTACTTATCATCGCAATGCGGACAACCGTGCTTTCCCTTTCTCAGGGAGGACCGCCTAACTGCATGAACTCTTAAAAAACCAACAATTAGCTATTCAGATTAACAAACGTAATAGATACAATTTTTGTACAATATTATTCGGCTAGCATAAGAATTTGTTCTTTATCAGATATTATGTAACTAAGAAAGCACTGGAACATCTTACTATTACGTATTAACAAAATACTCAACATTTGGGACTGTTGAAAAAGCTTACTAGTCAAAATGCCAAAATTCAGTGAATTGACGTGTAAGTTTGATGGATAAAAGGAAATAAAGATACTTCAATGATCTTTTGCTTGTGCATATATATCATATAACAGTACAAAAGATTTTTTTTATTAATCTAAAGGCTAAACGCTGTCATGAAAAAGGCACAAGGTTCGGGGTCCTCAATCTAAACCTAGATCTATTTCATTTATACATTATACCAATAATTATGTCTTCTGTCTCAATGTCTGTGGTTCTGTCTTTGTGTCTGTATGTGTTTCTTTCCTTATGCCTGCCATGTCTCACACTTCTTCTCCCTCCCCTCTACCTCCCCCCAACTCTCTCTCTCTGTCTCTCTCTTTCTCTGGGTCTTCAAGTCTGAAAACTCATAGTGTCTATCTCTGTCTCTCTGAAAATTGAAAAACCGCCACGTGTACATTTTGTGATTTAAACCCAAAGATAGCGTAATAAAGATAACGTTCATGAAACTTGTCTGTAACAAAATCAGTGACGTACGAACGAAAAGCAATGTAGAAGCTACCACTGTTGCCCATCTCCCTCCCAACCGCTGATTTGTGTATGGGTCGGTGGCCTTCACAATGAAATCATGTGTCGGTATTGATGTCTTTATCTCTTTGACATGTTAACAGATTTCCAACCGGACTGTCATCTCTGAAGCGTGACTCTTTACGTTATGATAAACATAATAAGGGACAAAGATCAGTTTTTTTCTCTTTCTGTAATTACGCACTGGAAACCGGTCTGATATCCAATAACCATGTGAGCAAACGGCTCGCTTAGAAAACGATGTTTATTCTATGAAATAATTTACTGTTGTGTACATCTATGAAGTAATGTTACAGTGATGTTCACACTCTGATCCAGAAGGGACAGAAGTGGAGAACCTTCATTGCTGCCCTTCATGCCATCGACATATGAGGCTGTAAGTAAGATGCTCTCTCTGCTTGTAAAGGGCCATAGTCTATGAAGGGCCATGGCCTGTACAACAAACCATCGAGAGTACTGACTGCTATCTATCACCGGTTTTATTCATGATCTATCAGTTTCTGGAATTGTTCAAGAGGCTACCCAAAACAGTTTCATCACGCGCCTTAAATGTCTTGCTCAGTTTTAATAATCTGTTTATCTGTTTTTCAGACTTTTGGAACGGAGCAAGAAAAACTCCAACTGAACTAGAAATCAAGGAAAGGAAATGGGAGTGGATAATCTCCCATCGAACATTACGCGACAGGGCCTTGACTGGTAACCACAGGGAAAACAACAAGTGGGTTCGACTGATTGATTTGCTTAAGTTTTACGTGGACACCCACCTCAGGTGATATGGCCAACGGGGATAACCATCCCAGGGCAGTGGAGGAAGGGGGACTTATGTAATCCTATACTGACACCACCAGAACAACAATGATGTTAAGATGGGACAGTGAGAAGGCCAGTCTTAATGTAGTGCATCCCGGGAAAAACCACAGACATCTTATACAAGACGTCTGTGTGGAACACCAAGACAGACATGGCGCCGGAGTATTGACGCAGAGATGAAGGCAGCAGGGATGACATGGGCACAGCTAAGGAAGATCTCCCAAAGCCGGTACGTTGGAGGAGTGCTACCGTGGCCTTGTGTTCCCTCCGAAATCCAGAAGCTTAGGACAAGTGAGTCAGTTATCCGTCTGTTATCAGTCTTTGTCCGTTATCTGTCTTTCTGTTTATCTGTATGTTTATTTGTCTTTCTTCGTCTACCTTTCTGTTTTCTGTCTTTCTTTTATCCGTCTTTTTGTTATCTGTTTTTCTGTTATATGTCTGTCTTTATGTATATATCTTGGTTATCTTTCTTTCTGTTACGTGCCTTTCTCTCTGTTTATCTGTTTCTTTATGTTTTTGTTTTTATGTCTTTCTGTTATCTGTCTGCCTTTCTGTCCGTTTATCTGTTTTTATGTATAGTTATCTGTCTTTCTGTTATATGTCTTTTATCTGTTATATATCTTTGTGTCTGTTTCTGTCATATCTGTCTTTCTGCATGTTATCTGTCTTTAAGTTCTCTGCCTTTGAGTTATCTGTCTTTAAGTTATCTGTCTTTCCGTTTGTTCATCTGTCTTCCTGTCTGTTTATCTGTCTTCATCTTTATTTATCTGTTTTCTGTCTGTTTATCTGGGTTCCTTTCTGTTCATCAATCTTTCTTTTTATCTGTCTTTCTGTTTGTTTATCTGTATGTCTGTTCATTTGTGTTTCTGTTTATCTCTCTTCCTGTCTGTTAATATGTTTTCTGTTTATCTCTATTTCTGTCTGTTTATCTATATTTCTGTTTGCCTCTATTTCTGTCTGTTTACATGTCTTTCTGTTTATCTCTATTTTCTGTATGTCTTTCTGTTTATCTCTATTTCTGTCTGTTTATATGTCTTTCTGTTTATCTCTATTTCTGTCTGTTTATCTATATTTCTGTTTGCCTCTATTTCTGTCTGTTTATCTGTCTTTCTGTTTATCTCTATTTCTGTCTGTTTATATGTCTTTCTGTTTATCTCTATTTCTGTCTGTTTATATGTCTTTCTGTTTATCTCTATTTCTGTCTGTTTACTATATTCTTTCTGTTTCCTCTATTTCTGTCTGTTATATCTGTCTTTCTGTTTATCTCTATTTCTGTCTGTTTATATGTCTTTCTGTTTATCTCTATTTCTGTCTGTTTATATGTCTTTCTGTTTATCTCTATTTCTGTCTGTTTATATGTCTTTCTGTTTATCTCTATTTCTGTCTGTTTATATGTCTTTCTGTTTATCTCTATTTCTGTCTGTTTACATGTCTTTCTGTTTATCTCTTTTCTGTCTGTTTATATGTCTTTCTGTTTATCTCTATTTCTGTCTGTTTATATGTCTTTCTGTTTATCTCTTTTCTGTCTGTTTATATGTCTTTTGTTTATCTCTATTTCTGTCTGTTTACATGTCTTTCTGTTTATCTCTATTTCTGTCTGTTTACATGTCTTTCTGTTTATCTTTTTCTGTCTGTTTACATGTCTTTCTGTTTATCTCTATTTCTGTCTGTTTATATGTCTTTCTGTTTATCTCTATTTCTGTCTGTTTACATGTCTTTCTGTTTATCTCTCTTTCTTTCAGTCTGTTTACATGTCTTATGTCTTTCTGTTTATCTCTATTTCTGTCTGTTTATATGTCTTTCTGTTATTATCTTATTTCTGTCTGTTTTATAATGTTACTCTATTCTGTGTTTATCTTTTTTTATCTTCTTCTGTTGTTTATGTCTTTCTGTTTATCTCTATTTCTGTCTGTTTATATGTCTTTCTGTTTATCTCTATTTCTGTCTGTTTATATGTCTTTCTGTTTATCTTTTTTCTGTCTGTTTACATGTCTTTCTGTTTATCTCTCTATTTCTGTCTGTTTAATGTCTTTCTGTTTATCTCTATTTCTGTCTGTTTATATGTCTTTCTGTTTATCTCTATTTCTGTCTGTTTACATGTCTTTCTGTTATATCTTTTTCTGTCTGTTTACATGTCTTTCTGTTTATCTCTATTTCTGTCTGTTTAATGTCTTTCTGTTTATCTCTTTCTGTCTGTTTACATGTCTTTCTGTTTATCTCTATTTCTGTCTGTTTATATGTCTTTCTGTTTATCTCTATTTCTGTCTGTTTACATGTCTTTCTGTTTATCTCTTTCTGTCTGTTTACATGTCTTTCTGTTTATCTCTATTTCTGTCTGTTTATATGTCTTTCTGTTTATATCTATTTCTGTCTGTTTATCATGTCTTTCTGTTTATCCTTTTGTCTGTCTGTCTTTCTGTTTACTTCTATTTTCTGTTTATTCTTTTTTATATCTTTCTGTCTGTTTATATGTCTTTCTGTTTATCTCTATTTCTGTCTGTTTACATGTCTTTCTGTTTATCTCTATTTCTGTCTGTTTATATGTCTTTCTGTTTATCTCTATTTCTGTCTGTTTACATGTCTTTCTGTTTATCTCTATTTCTGTCTGTTTAATTCTTTTGATATCTCTTTCTGTTGTTATATGTCTTCTGTTTATCTTTTCTGTCTGTTTACATATTTTCTGTTTATCTCTATTTCTGTCTGTTTACATGTCTTTCTGTTTATCTCTATTTCTGTCTGTTTACATGTCTTTCTGTTTATCTCTATTTCTGTCTGTTTACATGTCTTTCTGTTTATCTCTATTTCTGTCTGTTTATATGTCTTTCTGTTTATCTCTATTTCTGTCTGTTTACATTCTTTCTGTTTATCTCTATTTCTGTCTGTTTATATGTCTTTCTGTTTATCTCTATTTCTGTCTGTTTATATGTCTTTCTGTTTATCTCTATTTCTGTCTGTTTATCTTTCTGTTTATCTTGTTTATTGTCTTTCTATTTATCTCTATTTCTGTCTGTTTATCTCTATTTCTGTTTGCCTCTATTTCTGTCTGTTTACATGTCTTTCTGTTTATCTCTATTTCTGTCTGTTTACATGTCTTTCTGTTTATCTCTATTTTTGTCTGTTTATATGTCTTTCTATTTATCTCTATTTCTGTCTGTGTACATGTCTTTCTGTTTATCTTTATTTCTGTCTGTTTACATGTCTTTCTGTTTATCTCTATTTCTGTCTGTTTATATGTCTTTCTGTTTATCTCTATTTCTGTCTGTTTATATGTCTTTCTGTTTATCTCTATTTCTGTCTGTTTACATGTCTTTCTGTTTATCTCTATTTCTGTTTGCCTTTTTTTCCATCCGTTTTTTTCTGTATTTTTGTTTCTTGTACTGCCTGTTTATCTGTCTTTCTGTTTGTCTATCTTCCTGTCTGTGTATCTCTCTTTCTGTAATGTTTATCTGTTGGGTTTTTTTTATCTCTCTTTCTGTTTGTCTGTTTGTTTGTCTGTCTGTGTATTATGTTCCTGTCTGTTTATCCGTATTTATGTTTTTCTCTCTTTCTATCTGTGTTTTTGTTTGCCTCTATTTGTATCTGTTTATCTGTCTTACTGTCTGTTTATCTGTATTTCTGTCTGCTTAATGTCTTTCTGTTGATCTGTCTTTCTGTATGTTATCTATATTTCCATTTATTAGTCTTCCTGTCTGTTTCTCAGAGTTTCTGTTTATCTGTCTTCCTGTTTATATCTTCTTTTCTCTTTCTTTGTCTTCCTGTCTCTTTATCTGTCTTCCTTGCCCTTTATCCGTCTTCCTGTCCGCAATATCTCTTCCTGTTTACCTGTGTTTTTGTTTATTATTTATATTTCAGTTTATCTCTCTTTCTGTCATTTTATCTGTCTTTCTGTCCTTTTAGTTGTCTTTCTGTTTATCTGTGTTCATGTTTATTTGTCTTTCTGTCTGTTTATCTCTTTCTGTTGATCTGTCTTTGTGTATCTGTTTATCTGATTAGTAGCCTTTGTGTTTGTTGTTGTTGTTGTTGTTGCTGCTGCTGTTGTTGTTATATTGGTCTGATTTTCTGTTACTTGTGTTTCTGTTTATTTGTCTGTCGTTCTGTCTGTCTGTCTGTTATCTGCTTTTCTGTTTGTCTGTTCTTCTGTCTTTTCATCTTTTTATGTGTCTCTCTGATATCTGTCTTTCTGTGTGGTTATCTATCTTTCTGTTTGTATATCTGTCTTTCTGTCTGTTTATCTGTCTTTCGGTGTATTTATTTGTCTTTCTGTCTGTTTATCTGGCTCTCTGTTTATCTGTCATTGTGTCTGCTCGAGTGTTTCCGCCACTTTATCCATGGTGTTTTGTCTGATTGTGTTAGTGATCGTGAATGAGTATGGCGTAGCTGTAAAGAGGACAGGTTGGAAAATAAGTTTTTACCTCAAATCTTGATCCATGAGTATTGGTTAAAGCTGACACACTCTCTGTCGTTTCATTGCTTTCTTTCTCTCTCCGCTGGGTTTTTGTCTAAAGTCCTTGTGGCATTATTATTAAACGGTAAAATAGCTGACATACCTTGCTTGATGATGACGTTCTAAAGATATGAAATTTACCTTATTTTGTAGTTAGAGTATTATCTTGATACCCGTTTGGTCTCACATTAAAATATTTCGGAAGTTATCATGTGAATGTTCTCATAACTGAATGGAGATTTTTCATATATCTTCCCCCCGTATGAACGTTCTCATGACTGAATGTGAATTTTTCATGAATTGTAGCCTGGTTGTTTTTTCCTGTATACACTTTTCCTGCTTTATTATCAGCTGTTTACAATGTTTGGTTTAGCACCATTTTGGGCGTGGGCAAGATGTAAAAAGCAGGAAAGTGCTCGTCTATAAACCTCGTAAATAAAAACAATGTTATCTTATCTCTTTCTCTCTCTCCCTCTCTCTCTCTGTGTCTCTCTCTCTATCTCTCTCTCTCTCTCTCTCTCTCTGTCATTATCTGTCACCTCATTTCCAGACCGTCTAAAAGAGAAAAAACTCTGTCTATCTCTCTCTCTCTGTTTTCTCTGTCTGTCTGTCAGTCTGTCTAACTGTCTGTCTGTCTGTCTATCCGTCCTATCCGTCTGTCTGTCTGTCTGTCTGTCTCTCTCTCTCTCTCTCTCTCTCTCTCTCTCTCTCTCTCCTTCTCTCTTTCTCTGCGCCTTTATGTGATTTTCCAGTTCAGTTTTATCGTCACTGCTACCTTAAAAATAATCGCCCATGCGCACCCAGTCGTGGACATTTCACGCCTGTAGAAATTGAAGTCAAACGTGTAGGGCGTGATGTGTTACATATAGGCTACCCCCCTCCCCCCCCCCCCCCCCAACCAAGTTCACACCCACGACGTACACTCCTAAGAACAGTTTTAATCTTTCCTATAAATCAGAACGTCCTCCACGCTGATACAGAGAGTTATCTGTTGTCTGCCTGTCTGTCTTTCTGTCAGTCTGTCTGTCTGTCTGGCTGGCTGTCTGCCTGCCTGCCTGCCTGCCTGTCTGTCTGTCTGTATGTATGTATGTATGTTCGTCTGTCCATGAGTAAAACGCATTTAAGCAAACGACGTGTTTGTGAGTGAATTTATAACAGGTATGTGTGTGGAGGTGATGTATGATGCGGTTACTATGATTGATTTAAAAGTCAATCACTGTTTGTCAATCTCCCTTTTAAAATTAAATAAAAGGGTAGGGAAGCTGAGATTGTTTTGTATTATCTTTTATGGATGTGTGTGTGTGTGTGTGAGTGTGTGTGTACGTGTGTGTGTGTGTGTGAGTGTGTGTGTGTGTGTCTGTGTGTGTGAGTGTGTGTGAGCGTGTGTGAGTGTGTGTGTGTGAGTGTGAGTGTGTGTGTTTGTGTGAGTGTGTGTGTTGTTGTGTGTGTGTGTTTGTGTTTGTGTGTGTGTGATGTGTGTGTGTTTGTGTGAGTGTGTGTGTGTGTGTTTGTATGTGTGTGTGTTTGTGTTTGTGTGAGTGTGTGTGTGTTTGTGTGTGAGTGTGTGTTTGTGTTTGTGTGTGAGTGTGTGTTTGTGTTTGTGTGTGTGTGTGTGTGTGTGTGTGTGTGTGTGTGTGAGTGTGAATGTAAGTGTGTGTGCGTGTGTGTATGTGTGTGCGTGCGTGTGTGTGTGTGTGTGTGTGTGTTTGTGCGCGCGCTTGTATGTGTGTGTGTATGTTTGTGTGTGTGTGTGTGTGTGTGTGTGTGTGTGTGTGTGTGTTGTGTGTGTGTGTGTGTGTGTGTTTGAACAGAGTAAGTCCCCAAAACTTCTGAAGAAAGTTGGTAGAACTGGAAGATTGATGAGCACTGTGAGGTGTGGTTGTCACAAGTAGTTTTAAATATTGCTCATAATTTACAGTCAGGAATTTACGTACAGTATTGGAACGTTGTCTGACATATCCGTATTATCAGAAGCCCATAGATGTATTAACTTCACACATCAATTTACATATTGATTTGCTTGTAACTGTGTCATTGTCATATTTGTACATCTTTGCGTATCACTGAATATATCCTTCTGTTCGTGAAACATATACTCCACCTTATGATAGATTTCCATTTGTGTTGCACGTTCAGTTACACTGACAATTTGTTCTTGTTCTTGTTCTTGTTCTTCTGGTTCCTGTTTGCTTGGGCGCGGGCAGTCGCACTTGTTTTGGAACTTGAAGCGGCCAGAAACATGTGTATGACCATACTAATGAAGGTGTATTAGTGATGACCATATCAGTAAAGGTGTTGTATTAGTGATGACCATACCAGTGAAGGTGTTGTATCAGTGATGACCATATCAGTAAAGGTGTTGTGTTAGTGATGACCATACTAATGAAGGTGTATTAGTGATGACCATATCAGTAAAGGTGTTGTATTAGTGATGACCATACCAATGAAGGTGTTGTATCAGTGATGACCATATCAGTAAAGGTGTTGTGTTAGTGATGACCATACTAATGAAGGTGTTGTATTAGTGATGATCATATCAGTAAAGGTGTTGTGTTAGTGATGACCATACCAGTGAAGGTGTTGTATTAGTGATGACCATATCAGTAAAGGTGTTGTGTTAGTGATGACCATACTAATGAAGGTGTATTAGTGATGACCATATCAGTAAAGGTGTTGTATTAGTGATGACCATACCAATGAAGGTGTTGTATCAGTGATGACCATATCAGTAAAGGTGTTGTGTTAGTGATGACCATACTAATGAAGGTGTTGTATTAGTGATGATCATATCAGTAAAGGTGTTGTGTTAGTGATGACCATACCAGTGAAGGTGTTGTATTAGTGATGACCATATCAGTAAAGGTGTTGTATTAGTGATGACCATATCAGTAAAGGTGTTGTATTAGTGATGACCATGCAAATGAAGGTGTATTAGTGATGATCATATCAGTAAAGGTGTTGTATTAGTGATGACTATACCAGTAAAGGTGTTGTATTAGTGATGACCACACCAGTAAAGGTGTTGTATTAGTGATGACCATATCAGTAAAGGTGTTGTGTTAGTGATGACCATACCAATGAAGGTGTTGTATTAGTGATGACCATACCAGTGAAGGTGTTGTATTAGTGATGACCATACCAATGAAGGTGTTGTATTGGTGATGACCATACCAGTGAAGGTGTTGTGTTAGTGATGACCATACCAATAAAGGTGTTGTATTAGTGATGACCATACCAGTGAAGGTGTTGTGTTAGTGATGACCATACCAGTAAAGGTGTTGTATTAGTGATGACCATACCAATGAAGGTGTTGTGTTAGTGATGACCATACCAGTGAAGGTGTTGTGTTAGTGATGACCATACCAATGAAGGTGTTGTATTAGTGATGACCATACCAGTGAAGGTGTTGTGTTAGTGATGACCATACCAGTAAAGGTGTTGTATTAGTGATGACCATACCAATGAAGGTGTTATATTAGTGATGACCATACCAGTGAAGGTGTTGTATTAGTGATGACCATACCAGTGAAGGTGTTGTATTAGTGATGACCATACCAATGAAGGTGTTATATTAGTGATGACCATACCAGTGAAGGTGTTGTATTAGTGATGACCATACCAGTGAAGGTGTTGTATTAGTGATGACCATACCAGTAAAGGTGTTGTGTTAGTGATGACCATATCAGTGAAGGTGTTGTATTAGTGATGACCATACCAATGAAGGTGTTGTATTAGTGATGACCATACCAATGAAGGTGTTGTATTAATGATGACCATACCAGTAAAGGTGTTGTATTAGTGATGACTATACCAATGAAGGTGTTGTATTAGTGATGACTATACCAATGAAGGTGTTGTATTAGTGATGACTATACCAATGAAGGTGTTGTATTAGTGATGATCATACCAATGAAGGTGTTTGTATTAATGATGACCATACCAGTGTAGGTGTTGTATTAGTGATGACCATACCAATGAATGTGTATTAGTGATGACCATACCAGTGACGATATATTAGTGATGACCATACCAGTGAAGATATATTAGTGATGACCATACCAGTGAAGATGTATTAGTGATGACCATACCAGTGACGATGTATTAGTGATGACCATACCAGTGACGATGTATTAGTGATGACCATACCAGTGACGATATATTAGTGATGACCATACCAGTGAAGATATATTAGTGATGACCATACCAGTGAAGATGTATTAGTGATGACCATACCAGTGACGATGTATTAGTGATGACCATACCAGTGACGATATATTAGTGATGACCATACCAGTGAAGATGCATTAGTGATGACCATACCAGTGACGATATATTAGTGATGACCATTCCAGTGACGATGTATTAGTGATGACCATACCAGTGACGATATATTAGTGATGACCATACCAGTGACGATATATTAGTGATGACCATACCAGTGAAGATGCATTAGTGATGACCATACCAGTGACGATATATTAGTGATGACCATACCAGTGAAGATGCATTAGTGATGACCATACCAGTGACGATATATTAGTGATGACCATACCAGTGACGATGTATTAGTGATGACCATACCAGTGACGATATATTAGTGATGACCATTCCAGTGACGATGTATTAGTGATGACCATACCAGTGACGATATATTAGTGATGACCATACCAGTGACGATGTATTAGTGATGACCATACCAGTGACGATGTATTAGTGATGACCATACCAGTGACGATATATTAGTGATGACCATACCAGTGAAGATGCATTAGTGATGACCATACCAGTGACGATATATTAGTGATGACCATTCCAGTGACGATGTATTAGTGATGACCATACCAGTGACGATATATTAGTGATGACCATACCAGTGACGATGTATTAGTGATGACCATACCAGTGACGATGTATTAGTGATGACCATACCAGTGACAATATATTAGTGATGACCATACCAGTGACGATATATTAGTGATGACATACCAGTGACGATGTATTAGTGATGACCATACCAGTGACGATATATTAGTGATGACCATACCAGTGACGATGTATTAGTGATGACCATACCAGTGACGATATATTAGTGATTACCATGCCAGTGACGATATATTAGTGATGACCATACCAGTGAAGATGTATTAGTGATGACCATACCAGTGACGATGTATTAGTGATTACCATACCAGTGACGATATATTAGTGATGACCATACCAGTGACGATGTATTAGTGATGACCATACCAGTGAAGATATATTAGTGATTACCATGCCAGTGACGATATATTAGTGATGACCATACCAGTGAAGATGTATTAG
>CM060315.1:39507161-39509661 GCA_030674185.1 Monoplex corrugatus | reverse complement strand
CAAGTCAGGAGGGGATAGAGTGTTTTAGAAAGAAAGAACAAACAGAGAGAAAAAGAAAAAGACAGAGACGCAGAGACAGAGAGGGAGAACAACTGTGAGAGAGAGACACACAAAGAGACGCAGAGACAGAGAGGGAGAGTGGCAGTGATAGAGACACACAAAGCTAGAGACGCAGAGACAGAGAACGAGAATGACAGTGAGAGAGACACACAAAGATAGAGACGCAGAGACAGAGAGGGAGAGTGGCAGTGATAGAGACACACAAAGATAGAGACGCAGAGACAGAGAACGAGAATGACAGTGAGAGAGACACACAAAGATAGAGACGCAGAGACAGAGAGGGAGAACGACAGTCAGAAAGACACACAAAGATAGAGACGCAGAGACAGAGAGGGAGAACGACAGTCAGAAAGACACACAAAGATAGAGATGCAGAGACAGAGAGGGAGAACGACTGTGAGAGAAACACACAAAGATAGAGATGCAGAGACAGAGAGGGAGAGTGACAGTGAGAGAGATACACAAAGACAGAGACGCAGAGACAGAGAAGGAGAATGACAGTGAGAGAGAGACACATAAAGATAGAGACGCAGAGACAGAGAAGGAGAATGACAGTGAGAGAGAGACACACAAAGATAGAGACGCAGAGACAGAGAAGGAGAATGACAGAGAGAGAGAAACACACAAAGATAGAGACGCAGAGACAGAGAAGGAGAATGACAGTGAGAGAGAGACACACAAAGATAGAGACGCAGAGACAGAGAAGGAGAGTGACAGTGAGAGAGAAACACACAAAGATAGAGACGCAGAGACAGAGAAGGAGAATGACAGAGAGAGAGACACACAAAGACAGAGACGCAGAGACAGAGAAGGAGAGTGACAGTGAGAGAGAGACACACAAAGACAGAGACGCAGAGACAGAGAAGGAGAATGACAGTGAGAGAGAGACACACAAAGATAGAGACGCAGAGACAGAGAGGGAGAAAGACAGTGAGAGAGACACACAAAGATAGAGACGCAGAGACAGAAAGGGAGAGGGAAACAGACAAAGAGAGTGAGAGACAAAGACAGACGAGCTAACCCCTCTCCCACCCACCTCACCCTCACTCAAAACGTACACGACCCTGTCCCCCACACAAGCCGTGGATTCAAACTCTGATACCTGGAGTTCAACCCCAGCCCCTAACAATAAAACACGGCCTGTTGGCTGTCCGTCTTAATTAATGTTCCCATCAGTCTGCTGGTAACAGTTTAGTGTTTCTCAAGCCCGTCTCTTCAACCCCTCTCCCAGTTTCAAGACCTTGCCAGCGCATATGGTTTCGCGCGGGCTCAAGTATTCATGGAGATAATTGCTTGCAGATTTTGATGAAGTGCCTCTGGAATCGTCTGAGTACGATGTATCCCTCTTGAAGCAAACTCCGAATTAGAAATTCCATACAAGCTTTCCACATAAACTATCCCCACCCCCAACCTCCCCCAATATGCTCCCCTCCCCTCACCCCCCCCCCCCCCGCATACCCCTGCACACACACACACACACACGTACATCGCACACTTTACTTACCAGCTCTGCCAAAAACAGAGGTCTCCCTCCTTATTGCCGTTCTCTGGATGTTGCGGGAGGGGCGGTAGAAACAGGAAACAGCGACCCCCATGATTACACCTGTAGGTCCGTTGGTGCGCTCGGTCAGTGGCGCCGCCGCCTCCTTCCTTCCGCCCACCACGCTCTCTCTCTCTCTCTCTCTCTCTCCTTCTCTCTCTCTCTCCTTCTCTCTCTCTCTCTCACTCTCTCTCTCCCTCTCTCTCCTTCGCTCTCTTTCTCTGTCTCTCTCTGTCTCTCTGCTGCTCTCTCTCTCTCTGTCACAGGTTCCCTGCCCGTCAGCCGAGCGTGTCGAGGTCACAGGTCATATCTACCGAATGAGAGAGAAAACCAACAAACAGACTTACACATATATTTTGTTAACAGACATAGGTACACACGGCCATATTTCCACGTGCTCGCGCATATGCACACACGCACTCAAGCAAGCACACATCTGAACGTACACACCTGTACAAAAGCACGCATACGCACAGACGCAGGTGAATACTGGCACTCACCCACACGTGCGCACACGCACATATACACAACACAAACACGCGTTTCTGCAAGAGCAAGCACACACACACACAAATTGTCTGTCTCTCTCTGTCTCTCTCTGTCTCTCTGTCTCTCTCTCTGTCTCTCTCTGTCTCTCTCTCTCTGTGTATCTATCTATCTATCAATCTATCTATCTATCTATCTATCTAGGACAGTAAGAAAGGTATGAAATACTGTAGCAATTCCTAATGGGAAATGAGAAATTCACATGACTGCAGATGCTAAACCTTTAAACATCAGCAGATGAATACGAAGAATGAAACCCATATAGAAAAAAATACAAATAATTCTCTTCTTTCCCTGATCTGAAAAAAAATTGGAGTATTAATTTTTATGGATCGAAAACGATTAGTAACCAAA
>CM060315.1:39472161-39497161 GCA_030674185.1 Monoplex corrugatus | reverse complement strand
CGAAACGTATGATGTTTCAAGCTGACAGATTCAACCGTGGGGATGCCGGGGGGCTCTTTCAATGTAAATGGTATCCCCGCATTTGGAAATTCTGTGCTGGAAATTTCCTCTTTTCTGTCACTATCTTTGTTTTGCCTTGCTCCTTTGCTCTCTCTTCCTTTCTCATTTTCTGCCTTTCTGATTCAGTCACCTTCAAGTTTTCCATAGAGCCTTACATAACTGGGTGTGTATGTTCGTTGCATTTTAGCTCTCAGGAAATCTGAACTGCTTAATGGCGATTGTAGGTACGATAGCCTTGTTGTTAATGTATGTTTCTGTGTATTAAGTCACGTTTAGGCATTTCTATTCAGATCTGTTGTTATTGTGTTTTTCAATCGCCCTGGTGATAAATTCGGCGTAATGGCTGACGCCAGGGGCATGTCCTTAGATCATTTGGATGAATGCAGTGATGTGCGTATTTTCTTTTCTTTTCTAGGTTTTCTTTTGGTCATTGATATATTAAGATATGTTTTGTTTTCAGATGATTATAACCCTAATATTGCTCTGAGCAGTCTGCTGGACTTATCATAACAACAACAGCAACAACTATGATAACGATGATGATGATGATGATGATGACGATAATGTATGATATATAGATGATGATGATGATGACGACGACGACGACGACATACGAATGATGATAATGATATGATTGATGATAGACGACGACAGCGAAAAGATGAAAGATAGATCGGAAAGATAAGAGTAAAAATGAAGCACTAAATCAGAAAGTCGTACAGATTGAATAACATGATATGCTTTTAAACAAAAGCTTGTGTTAGATGTGATTGACTGAATATATATTTTGTTGATGGTTTGTTGTTGCTTCTTATTTTTCTTTTCATTGTTTTATCATCATCATCGTCTTAATCTTCATCTTCACCATCATCATCACCAACGCCACCACCCATATCATCATTATTATCATCATCATCATCATTATTATAATAATTGTTATTTTCATTACTACTTCTATCATTGTTATTTTTCTTTCATTATTGTTATGATTTTTATTATGATTAAATACAAGGCTTAATTATAGCAAAAACCTTACCTGCAGAATTGTCATATCCAATCCACTTTCAGTTTTGCGAAGAAAAAGAGCACAAAATCTGAAACAAAGAAAGAAGCAACCAACATAATATCAGCGGCAGAATAAAGCTACCGGCTAGGATCCCGCTGGCATTTCATTTTTTTGTGCCTACATTTTTCAAGCTATTTTGTATTCCTGGAGATAGTCACAAACATTGTCTTGTTCCAGAACGAATTAACAAATTGCTGAATCGCATTCTGTCAGAATTTCAGGCTTTTGTTTCTTCGTTATTTCAGGTTTTTTTTGTTGTTTTTTTACTTTTCCTAAAGACGAACTCAACCCAGAAAATATCAGACAATCGTTTAGTGGATTTTTGTTGTTGTCAAAGTATGATGAATCCTTGTAGAACAAATTCAGATTCAATCCAAATTGTGAAACCGGTTTACTTTTACAGCTGTTTCCTTAGAATACACTTTTGATGCTACAGAAAATTCAGTTGTTAAGAAGCTTAAGGTCTCAGTCGCGTTCTACTGTCATACCTCGACGTACAGTATAAAACGAACTTTCTAGAAAAAAAAAAGAGAGTAAAACTCTCTCGTACCTGCCGAGTTTCTTCTTCGGTAACCCAAAGGAGCTAGTAGCTAACTGCCACTTCAGTGTTATCAGATCTTCATGGTAATACCTTGGAAAGACGGTGAACAAGCTTGCACTGTCTTTACCGCTGGCCGCGTATTTTCTCGCTTATTTTTTTCAACCATTTATTTTTCTTTTTAGGTCAGTCTTACTCATTCACATAGAGACCCTCCAGCCAAATGTCTACCAAAGTTCCACTCTATATCTCTAGAGACGTTATACAACTAATGTCTACAATTGACGAACGCAGAATCCCAGAAAGACGAGAGGAGTATCATTACAAACTCAAGGCTTCATGTCGCTTTAGAGAATGGTGCAGACAGGCTGAATCTGCGGATCATATTACGCTGCCTAGGTTATAGGTGAGGATATGTTTTCCACGTTTGACATTGCCTCATCCCCACCACCCACCCACCCCCCCCCCCCCCCAACGACTCCCCACGCTACCCCTACTCTACCCACCACAAGAGTGCTGTGGTAATCGGTGGGGATCGCATGTTTCAGGTTTGTTTTGGACTCTCTCTGTCTCAGTCTGTCTGTCGTCTGTCTGTCTGTCTGTCTGGCTGGCTGGCTGGCTGGCTGGCTGGCTGGCTGGCTGACTGTCTGTGTGTTGTGTGTGTGTGTGTGAGTGTGTGTGTGAGTGTGTGTGTGCACTTGCATATGTGTGTGTGTGCTGTGTGTGTGTGTGTGGTGTGTATGTGTGTGTGCGTGCGTGCGCATGTGTGTGCGCCTATGTGTGTATGTGTGTGTGAGTGTGTGTGTGTGCATGTGCGTATATGTTGTGTGTGTGTGTGGTGTGGTGTTGTGTGTGTGTGGTTTTGTGTTGTGTGTGTGTGTGTTTTTGTGTGTTGCGTGTGTGGATGTTGTGGTGTGGTGTTGTGTGTGTGTGTTGTGGTGATGTGTGTGTGTTGTGTGGGTGTGTGAGTGTGTGATGTGTGTGTGTGTGTGTGTGTGTGTGTGCTGTGTGTGTGTGTGTGCTGTGTGTGTGTTGTGTGTGTGTGCTGTGTGTGTGTGGTGGTGTGAAGTGTGTGTGTGTGTGTGTGATGCTGTGTGTGTGTGTGCCTGTGTGTGTGTGTGTGTGTGTGTGTTGCCCTGTTGTGTGTGTGTGTGTGTGTGTGTGCCCTGTGTGTGTGGTGCTGTGTGTGTTTGCTGTGTGTGTGTTGTGTGTGTGTGTGTGTGTGTGTGTGTGCCCTGTGTGTGTGCCTGTGTGTGTATGCCCTGTGTGTGTGTGTGTGCCCTGTGTGTGTGTGTGCCCTGGTGTGTGTGCCCTGTGTGTGTTTTGCCCTGTGTGTGTGTATGCCCTGTGTGTGTGTGTGTGTGTGTATGCCCTGTGTGTGTGTGTGTGTGTGTGTGCCCTGTGTGTGTGCCTGTGTGTGTGTGTGTTGCCCTGTGTGTGTTGTGCTGTGTGTGTTGCCTGTGTGTGTGTGTGTGTGCCCTGTTGTGTTTGCCCTGTGTGTGTGTGTGTGTGTGTATGCCCTGTGTGTGTGTGTGTGTGTGTGTGTGTGCCCTGTGTGTGTGCCTGTGTGTGTGTGTGTGTGTATGCCCTGTGTGTGTGTGTGTATGCCCTGTGTGTGTGTGTGTGCTGTGTGTGTGTGTGTGTGTGTGTGTGTATGCCCTGTGTGTGTGTGTATGCCCTGTGTGTGTGTGTGTGTGTGTGTGTGTGCCCTGTGTGTGTGTGTGTGTGTGTGTGTATGCCCTGTGTGTGTGTGTGCGCGCTGTGTGTGTGTGTGCGTGTGTCCCTGTGTGTGTGTGTGGTGTGTGTGTGTGTGTGTGTGTGTGCCCTGTGTGTGTGTTTGTGTGTGTGTGGTGTGTGTGTGTGTGGTGCCCGTGTGTGTGTGTGTGTGTGCCCTGTGTGTGTGTGTGTGTGTGTGTGTGTGTGTGTGTGTGTGTGTGTGTGTGTGTGTGTGTGGTGTGTGTGTGTGTGTGTGTGTGTGTGTGATGTGTGTAATGTCTCACCACGTATTTCTTATCGGATAGTGGTTTTGATGTTCGCCAGAATAATTTCGATCCGTTATTTCTTAAAGCTAACAACTTCAGTGCGTCATTTGCTTGAACGGTCATGGTGTGAATTAGGGTCAGACTGACCCAAACAGGGTGAAAATTGGAATTTTTGCTTTCAAAAAGGAAAAGGCAAAAGGGTACAGACGCAATATTATACGCAAAGCATAGTTACAATTAATTGCACCACAATATTATAAAACTGCTATATTCAACAACAGATATTAAGAATGACAGATCTTGTTTTCAGTAGATTTTGTTATTCAAATATGAATGAACCAGAAAAAGACACCAATATTATAAGCAAAGCATAGTTACAAGTAATTGCATCACAATATTGTAAAACAATGCTGTATTCAACAACAGATATTAAGAATGATGGATCTTATTTTGAGTACATTTTTGTTATTCAAATTTGAATGAACCAGAAAAACTTGGCAAAACAACAACAACAACATCAACAACAACAACACAAAATCTTTGGCGCGCTAGCAGTCGTAACATGTATCATTCTGTGAAAATGTTTTGTTTGTTGATACTCTTTTTCTTTCTTTATTTATTTTTTTACTGTTTATTTTGCCTATTCTGCCACTCACATACGTAACAATAAAAACTGTTACCGAGAGCAAACAACACGAAGAGGTCCCAGTTACCTGACGAAGGCCCGTAAACAATCCATGGGCAGAGACAGTGTGACACCGCGACAATTATCCGAACAATTATCCAGAATGCTATTTTCTTCCGTGATTTTCTTTCCTCCGCCACAGACCTGGCGAGCACAAAACATGTACGTGTAGACTTTCGATGTTAAAGGGACGGGATCACGTTATGTTTAGACAGAGCACATTTTCCTTAAAGCCGAGGAGGATGTATATCGAGCGTGGCTGCGAAATGGACTGGTGACGAAATGCATGCCCTGGCTTGAACCCACCATTCCAGTCAGTCCGGCGGGACGGCGAGAGAGAGAGGAGATGAATAACACAAATCCAAGTTAGTCCAGCTGTAAATGAGTACCTGTCCCTCTTTTAATCATGGCGAGGATGAGAAGATGAGTTACGCACCAACCCAGTCAGTCCAGCTGTAAATGAGTACTTGTCCCTCTTTAGTGCGGCGAGGATGAGGAGATGAGTACCGCTGCCATTCTTTGGTCCTGATGAAGTTCAGATATCTATCACCTCATTGCCCTACGGCCTTAAGACTTCAGGACAACAGTTACCTTCACTAAATGAAGAAAAATATGTGATTGCGTACTTTGAAAAACAAATAATGAGCACGGCTGTTTTGAAGACCTCAGTTATGCAAGGAAAATTTCTCCGATAGTTCATTTCCTTTGCTGTATGTAGAAACTTCGTCAAGGAACGAAACATCGTCATGGTCAGACAACCCGTTTCCTTCCAAGAAGCCCAGATTAACCCTTTGACTCCCGCACCCTGTCCACCAGCATCCTGCATTGTCAACCACGCTAACAAAGCAAAACCTTAACCCTTTGACTCCCTCACCCTATCCACCAGCTTCTTGCTGGTGGATAGGATGAGGGAGTCAAAGGGTTAAGTTTACTGCACTTGGTGGATAGAGTGCAGGAGTCGAAGGGTCAAACGCGATCGAGCGTGGTTGCTTAATGGACGTTCGTTCGTTCGTTATTTCTTTTAACGTCTATTCACATATGTGCTTTTAGACGGAAAAAAAAGATTGCATTGAAACAGGCCCTTTACGGAGTAAGAAAAAATCTAACAAGCAAACAAACAGGAGCAGGTGGGATTTACAGGTATACAACAACCATGCTTAATCAAAGGAAACGACCTACAGAGACTGTGCAGTAAGTGCCTCGCAATGTGTAAATACAGAGTCAAATCAGTATGTATCTGTTTTAGATTTATAAATGATGCAGGGAAATAAGGTCGCATTCGCTGACAACACAAAAGTGTTTAACTGTTATGTTATCACTACACACACATTTGATGGTTTTACTGAATTTAATTCGAAGTGAATTGAGAGATAATCTGTAAGCTAACGTTATCTCTAGTCTTGTAAAACCTGGTGATTTACGATGAATGGGCGAAGGTCACATTGCGCTTTTACTTTGTTTTCTAATGTAGCGTTCATTTCATGCTCACATAGTGGTAAATCAAGTTTAGTACTGCCAGCCCTATTCAGTGCTGCATGCACTTTTAGCTATTCTGTCGACCCGATCGTTATTTATGATACCACAGTGTGATGGGATCCAACAAAAAGTAACTTGTGTATTATTTGTTATTAAACAATGAATTAGAAATTTTATCATATATTAACCTACTATTTACCTTATATTCGCAACTTTTTAACGATTGTAATGCAGAGGTCTTAATCATGTGAAGGTTTCAACACATCCCCTGTCTCTTTCTTTGTCCCCCACCCCCGCCATTCCTCTTACTCCCAGTTGTGTGTCGGTGGCCTCGCAAAGAAACCGGTATTGCTGTCAGTGTCTGTGTCAATGTCTGTGTCAGTGTCTCTGTCTGTGTTTGTCTGTCTGTCTGTCTGTCTGTCTGTTTGTGTATCTGTCTGTCTGTCTGTCTCAGTTTCTTATTCTCTCTCTTCTTCCTCCTATCTCTCTCTCTCTCTCTTTACTCTCTCTCTTCCTCCCTCCCTATCTCTCTGTCTCTGTCTCTCTCTGTGTGTCTATCTGTGTCTGTCTGTCTGTCTGTTTGTCTGTCTGTGTCTGTCTCTCTCACTTTCTCTTATTCTCTCTTCTCCTTCCCTCTCTCTCTCTCTCTTACTCTCTCTTTCTTCCTCCCTCCTATCTCTGTCTCTGTCTGTCTGTTTGTCTCTGTCTGTCTGTCTGCCGTCTTTTCTCCTCTCTCTCTCTCTCTCTCTTATTCTCTCTCTTCCTCCTTCCCTCTCTCTCTCTCTTACTCTCTCTTTCTTCCTCCCTCCCTATCTCTGTCTCTGTCTGTCTGTTTGTCTCTGTCTGTCTGTCTGCCCGTCTTTTCTCTCTCTCTCTCTCTCTCTCTCTCTCTCTTATTCTCTCTCTTCCTCCTTCCCTCTCTCTCTCTCTCTTACTCTCTCTTTCTTCCTCCCTCCCTATCTCTGTCTCTGTCCCTCTTTCTCTGTCTGTTTGTCTCTGTCTGTCTGTCTGCCCGTCTGTTTTCTCTCTCTCTCTCTCTCTCTCTCTCTCTCTCTCTTATTCTCTCTCTTCCTCCCTTCCTATCTCTCTCTTCCTCCCTCTTCTCTCTCTCTCTTACTGTCTCTCTCTTGCTCCCTCCTTATCTCTCTCTCTCTTTTTCTCTGACTATCTCTGTCTCTGTCTATCTGTCTGCCTGCCTGTCTGTCTGTCTTTCTGTCTGTCTGTCCGTCTGTCTGTCGTCTCTCTCTCTCTCTCTCTCTCTCTCTCTCTCTCTCTCTCTCTCCCTCTCCCCTGTGTTTCTTACACTCTTTCTCTCTCTGTCAACCACATGACTTACGTCCCTCATCACCCACTCGCTATGTTTTTTTCAACAAAATGACGTCTGTCTTGATAAGTTTATTTCTATCATATGACAGCAGTGGTTTCGTTCTGACAGATAATAATCTGGTTCTTGTCAGCCTGCTTTGGAGCAATAAGAACCTGATACTGCAAATGGACACTGAAGATAAAGCTGCTCCTTTCTCTCGTTTCGCCCATTTTAATCCTGTCCTTTGTAAGTATTTTTGTTCACTTCAGGGAAGAGTCGTCCCCGAGAAGTTACCTGATGTACTGTTTATGTACCAAGTCTAGTCAGTTTGTGGCTCAAGAAGTTACTGATTACTGTTTGTACAAGTCTAGTCAGTTGTGGCTCAGAAGTTACCTGATGTACTGTTTATGTACCAAGTCTAGTCAGTTTGTGGCTCAAGAAGTTACCTGATGTACTGTTTATGTACCAAATCTAGTCAGTTTGTGGCTCAAGAAGTTATCTGATGTACTGTTTATGTACCAAGTCTAGTCAGTTTGTGGCTCAAGAAGTTACCTGATGTACTGTTTATGTACCAAGTCTAGTCAGTTTGTGGGCTCAAGAAGTTACCTGACGTACTGTTTATGTACCAGTCTAGTCAGTTTGTGGCTCAAGAAGTTACCTGATGTGGCTCAAGAAGTTACCTGAAGTTTATGTACCAAGTCTAGTCAGTTTGTGGCTCAAGAAGTTACCTGATGTACTGTTTATGTACCAAGTCTAGTCAGTTTGTGGCTCAAGAAGTTACCTGATGTACTGTTTATGTACCAAGTCTAGTCAGTTTGTTGCCGTGTTTTCGTGATTTTTTTATTTTGTGTGCATACACTTAAAAAATTGCCGAAAATGTGTGCCTGTCTTATATAGTTCATTGAAAACGCGTTCTCATTTCATTTTCATGCCTTTCTGATTTCTGCTTGCATGAACGCTGCGATCATTTTTCACTAATTGTTCACGTCATTGTGAACGTTGATTAACTGCTGATACAACATCTTGTGAAAAGAACAGGAGCGTTTGTCATCCCTAGAAATTTCATCTTTTCTGTCACTTTCTTTATTTCTGCCTTGTTCCTTTCCTTTCTGTCGTTTCTTCCTATCATTTTCTGCCTTGCTGGTTCATTCACCTGTATGTGTTCGATAGAGTCTTACGTACTTTTTCTTAGTATTGATAATTGGGTACATGTATTAAGTGCATTTTTTGGCTCTAGGGAAGTGAGATACGCGAAAGCAATTTTAGGTAATTTATGCCTGTTTTTATGTGTGTTTTGGTGTCCTTTGGTATGCTTAAAGTTGTATTCAGGTATGTTTTTTTAAATCCCTGTGCGATAAATTGGACGGAGTGATCAACGCCGGGAGCATGTCCTTAAATTATATGGGCTAATGCATTGATATGTGTACTTAACTTTCATTTCTGTTTCCCCTTCCGAAGTTTTGTATGTTTTGAAGCGGTTATAGCCCTGATATGGCTCTACGCAATCGGCTGAGCTTTAAACAACAATAACAATAACAATAACAATAACAATAACAAGAGGGGTTGATCGCACTCGGACAATTCCATAAGAAAACCACCCACATCTGCCAGCAATTTTCTGGCAGATTCCCTGAGCCTGCACAAAACCCTGTGTGCTGGCGAATTCTTGAAATGAGGAAGGGAGAAAAAGGAGCCTGTGAAACACTAATCTGATATCACCACATGGAAGCATAAACACTAATCTGATATCACCACATGGAAGCATAAACACTAATCTGATATCACCACATGGAAACATAAACACTAATCTGATATCACTACATGGAAGCATAAACACTAATCTGATATCACCACATGGAAGCATAAACACTAATCTGATATCACCACATGGAAACATAAACACTAATCTGATATCACCAGATGGAAACATAAACACTAATCTGATATCACTACATGGAAACATAAACACTAATCTGATATCACCACATGGAAACATAAACACTAATCTGATATCACTACATGGAAACATAAACACTAATCTGATATCACCAGATGGAAACATAAACACTAATCTGATATCACCACATGAAACATAAACACTAATCTGATATCACCACATGGAAGCATAAACACTAATCTGATATCACCACATGGAAACATAAACACTAATCTGATATCTCTACATGGAAACATAAACACTAATCTGATATCACTACATGGAAACATAAACACTAATCTGATATCACCACATGGAAACATAAACATTAATCTGATTTCACCAAATGGAAACATAAACACTAATCTGATATCACTACATGGAAACATAAACACTAATCTGATATCACTACATGGAAACATAAACACTAATCTGATATCACTACATGGAAACATAAACACTAATCTGATATCACTACATGGAAACATAAACACTAATCTGATATCACCACATGGAAACATAAACACTAATCTGATATCACCAAATGGAAACATAAACACTAATCTGATATCACTACATGGAAACATAAACACTAATCTGATATCACCAGATGGAAGCATAAACACTAAGCTGATATCACCAGATGGAAACATGAACACCAATCTGATATCACCATATGGAAACATAAACACTAATCTGATATCACCATATGGAAACATAAACACCAAGCTGATATCACCACATGGAAACATAAACACTAAGCTGATATCACCACATGGAAACATAAACACTAAGCTGATATCACCAAATGGAAACATAAACACTAAGCTGATATCACCATATGGAAACATAAACACTAAGCTGATATCACCACATGGAAACATAAACACTAAGCTGATATCACCAGATGGAAACATAAACACGAAGCTGATATCACCACATGAAACATAAACACTAATCTGATATCACCAAATGGAAACATGAACACTAATCAGATATCACCAGATGGAAACATAAACACGAAGCTGATATCACCAGATGGAAACATAAACACTAAGCTGATATCACCAGATGGAAACATAAACACTAAGCTGATATCACCAGATGGAAACAGAAACACAAAGCTGATATCGGCAGATGGAAACATAAACATAAGCTGATATCACCAGATGGAAACATAAACACTAAGCTGATATCACCAGATGGAAACATAAACACTAAGTGATATCACCAGATGGAAACATAAACACTAATCTGATATCACCAGATGGAAACATAAACACTAAGCTGATATCACCACATGAAACATAAACACTAAGCTGATATCACCAGATGGAAACATAAACACAAAGCTGATATCACCCGACGGAAACATAAACACTAAGCTGATATCACCAGATGGAAACATAAACACTAAGCTGATATCACCAGATGGAAACATAAACACTAAGCTGATATCACCATGTGGAAATAAACGTAAAGCTGATATCACGATATGGAAACATAAACATAAAGCTGATATCACCATGTGGAAACATAAACATAAAGCTGATATCACCATGTGGAAACATAAACACTAAGCTGATATCACCAGATGGAAACATAAACACTAAGCTGATATCACCATGTGGAAATAAACGTAAAGCTGATATCACGATATGGAAACATAAACATAAAGCTGATATCACCATGTGGAAACATAAACATAAAGCTGATATCACCATGTGGAAACATAAACATAAAGCTGATATCACCATGTGGAAACATAAACATAAAGCTGATATCACCATGTGGAAATATAAACATAAAGCTGATATCACCATGTGGAAACATAAACATAAAGCTGATATCACCATGTGGAAATATAAACATAAAGCTGATATACCATGTGGAAACATAAACATAAAGCTGATATCACCAGATGGAAATATAAACATAAAGCTGATATCACCATGTGGAAACATAAACATAAAGCTGATATCACCATGTGGAAATATAAACATAAAGCTGATATCACCAGATGGAAACATAAACACTAAGCTGATATCACCATGTGGAAACAAACATAAAGCTGATATCACCAGATGGAAACATAAACACTAAGTGATATCACCAGATGGTAACATTAAGGTAGGCAGCAAACAGGCCACTCTTTAGTGTTATGGACTGGGATCGAACCCAAGATATCAGATAATGAGTCCACGGTTCCATTAGAAGTACCAGCCAGCCAACGATAAGAAAAAATAAATAAATAAAAGAGAGGGAAGAGAAGAAAGAACGAAAAAGAAGACATAAAATCATAGCCCGTCCAGGTATCGAACCCGTGAGCCCCTGAGTTATCACCATGACACTCTAACCAACTGAATTAACAGGAAACCCATCCACCCTCTTTTAAAACAATTATGATAACAAAAAAAAGAATAAATGATAATTTGAAAAAAGACAGTTGAAGCAGAAAAAAATTGTAGTGAATGTCTGTTCACAAATGTGATTTTAGACCAAACCAAATAACGCAAGCTAACAAATTTCAAATCAAATTATTTTTTCGTGTCAACATATTTTGTCAAGGTCTGCTTGTGTGCCTCAGCCCTCTTCGCACGCAGAACGCCACATACGCAAGTTAAACGTCTTGTACACCATGTCAGTGTTTGGTGGCTTGTGGAAAGACTGTGACACCCAACATGCACACCCAGCCATGACGGAGTATGCAGACTGTGCAGCAAAATAAGGTCTGCACTGTGAGCCAAACGACGTACATACATGCATCCAAGAAAACAATATCATTTATTCTTCATTCATTCATTCATTCATTCATTCATTCATTCATTCATTCATTCGTTCATTCATTCATTCGTTCATTCATTCATTTATTTATCTTTTTATTTATCTGTTTATTTATCTGTCTATTTATCTATTTATTCATTTATCATTTGTTTACCGTTTTGATTATTCTCGGATATGTATATGCCCGTCGTTTTGCCACGCACTGCAGACGGTATGGTGCTGCACAGTCTGCGCACTTCCTCTTCTGTGGGTGTTCAGAGCATTTGGGCATTGACTAGGGGGGGGGGGGGGGGCGGGTTCTGTCATGTGAGACGAGTTTATACAGAATAGCTAGTTGTGTTGTGAATCACACCTTTAATTATTTATTTACTTTATATATATATGTTTCTTTTTTGAAGGTAAGATACACACATATACATGTCATTTACATGTAACCAAGATTATTCCAGTGGTAAGCTAACAAAATACCAGTATAAAATATAGACTAGGTGAAACATAGTCTAGGTAGGTCCTCAAGACCTGGCCAGCTCGTGGGTTTATGTGCAGGCTTAAGGCATGCGCCACGGTCACCATACACGTGGCACCTGTGACGTTAGTACATATGGAATTCGTTCCGAGCGCGGAGACGTCATCTTGAGAAACTGGAACTGAAACAAACTGAAACTGGGTGTTCATGCTGAGTGTTTTCATATTTCCATCAGCTACCGGGCACTCACATGACTGACAGGATCTTTAACGTGCTTGTTTGATGTTTTGCATGTGTATGCACAAAAAGTGCGGGGGGCGGGGGTGGGGTGGGGCTTGGCACTAACTGGTATGTACACGTGTTAACCAAGGAGGTCGCGGGTTTAAATCCCCGTCGGGATGCCAACCTTGCCAGCATGTCCGGTTTATTGCTTGTGTCGTGATTAATTTGGATCCTTTCTTATTACGTGGCATTTTACGGCGGTACAACAATCTATTCCGAGCGCGGTGACACTGTGCTGAGAAAACTGAAACTGAAACTGCTGTTTTTCTTTGTTTGTTTGTTTGTTGTTTGTTTGTTTGTTTGTTTGTGAAAGGGAATGTACGCATTCAAAGGAGAATATTTCTGTAGAAAACGGAAACACGATGCTTCAATTCATTTCATGTTGTTTTAGCTCGGCACGTCATAAATGTCACACAGGGGATTGTTGATGCGTCAACCGACCGTCACGCAATACTGATAATCCTTCGTGTCTGACGTTTGTCAACTTGCCGCGGTACGTGTGGTGCGGGTCCAGCGTACGCACAGTCTGATTTAATTTGGATTCATAAAAGTGTATTGAAATATACTGAATTGAGATATTTCTCTTTTCCAGTTTAAAAAAAAATACACTGTTGAAAAGAAAATATCGTTGTAATATGACATATATCGCTGTTTTACAAACCTTTCTTCCTTTCTTGCTGATAATTTACCTAAAGTCAGAAATCAGCATCTTTACGAATTCTGGTTCTGTTTCTAAAATCGTGGAGATTTCTAAGCGAAGTAAAAACCTGAGTCAGTTTAATTTTTCCTAATAATATGACCTATCGAGAACAACAAAGTGAGAGTGATTAGTTGATTGGCTGATCTTTATTTTCTAACAGTAATGACAGTGCAACAGCGTTTGATAATTTTTATGTTTACTGTTGCAGAAAGAACGAGAGAGAGAGAGACAGAGAGAAGAGAGAGAGAGATGGGGAGAGAGAGAAAGAGAGCTGCTCGTTGGTCTAAAGATCTATATCATTCTCGTATTTAATGGCAAGTTTTCAAAGAAGAAGCAAGACACGAAAAACATCGGTATGTCAACGTTGTCGTTCATTCAAACACTTTACATTTCTTCACGAACACATATCACTAAAATGATTGAACAGTAGGCAAATAAACAAAGAAACAAAGAGACAAATCAAAAACCTGTCTATTCAAGTGATCTTTTTTTTCTTTTGAGAATACTCATGTAAGTCGTAGTTATTATTTAAGAAAACACACACATACACACATGCGGGAGCACGTATTCACACACACACACACACACACACACCACACACACACACACACACACACACAACACACACACACAAACACGCACACACACAACACGCACGCACATGACACGCACACACAAACTTACTCCTTACACACACGCAAACTCGACACACACACATACGGACACTACACACACACAAAACACACACACACACACACACAACACACACACACACACACACACACACACACACACACACACACACACACAAGCTTACTCCCTATACACACACAAACTTACTCTCTACACACACACACACCATACACATACACACACACACACACACGCATGCACGCACGCACGCACCACCACACCCCCACACACACACACACACACACACACACACACGCTCACCCACTCACAGACCATTGCATACAAACTCTCCTTTAATTAAACTGCACGGCTGTCAGCCAGTTTGATATACGAGAGAGGAGAAGGAAGACAAAAGAGACAGGGTAAAGAGGATTACGTTACAGGCAAATCTTTTTTTTTTTTTTTCTTTTTTTTTTTTTATATAAAGTCATACGTATCGTCACACTGTCTTTTCTACAACTGATTGTGAGAACTTGTCCAGGAAGTCAGTATGACCAGAGACATAGATAAAGAGAGATCACCGACTCACTATTAGACACGCTGTTGATTTGTATCTCTCTGCGTGTAGCGGTGCTAAAAAGGGCTCAGGACGGTACAAACAGCGTAACTCACGCACCCGAAAACGGATCATTGTGTTTGCATTTGAATTTGTCCTAGAAAGATTCATCTTATCAGTCTTAATGATTCGATGTATACTCCGCCTATATCTGCTAATGATAGTCTGGTAAAGTCTTTGAAGTAGAAAATGATGGCGCGACCGGTATGGAAATCTTTAAAACACTTGAACATTACGACAGGCAGCAAACTGGCCGGTCTTGAGCTGGAAGTGAACTCAAGACATCAGATCTCGAGTCCACGGTTGTGTCACTGAGCACGTGTACAACCCGCCAAAATAATTGACTTCGATCAAATGAGACTTTTTCTCTGTCTTATTTTTTATGCTGCTAAAGTGGGGTTGATATTATACCACTCAACACGCCACCAACCCCAAGTGAATTCAATCGACATCCTGGTATCAGAAGTCCATAGAAGCCAGCGATATCAAGCTGCCATAGGGCCATCACCACAGCAGATACGGCACTTCTGCCATGTCGATTCGATGAAGTTCAACGGTGCCTTTTTGATTCAGCTTGCTGGGCACATAGGAAAGCTGAAGGGAAAGACAGCACAAGGTAGACCCAGGGAGAAAATATTGGACAAACTTGCATAGTGGCTGAGTATAGAGAGGGTGTAAGATGTGCTTACGACAAGGGATAGATGCGTATGGAGGGCCATGATCGCCAAAGCCACGCATCAGGGCACATGATGATGATAATGATTGTTAGGCACACTGCCTACTAAACCCTCTACTAATGACGTAATTGCTCAGTCGCGGAGCAAGATTGAGTGAGCGCCTCCCTGTCTCCCCAACCCCAACCCCATGTAAGAAAACCACGACGGCCTGCAGCCCCTATCTATCACTGACACCAAAGACCTCAACCTGACTACACATCAGGCACTGAAACGGTAGAGGAAATCTGAAACTGAGCTCCCACGACATCAGGGCATGAAGGACCACAGATCTGAACTACAGAATCTGGGACAACTTTCCACAGAATCTGGGACAACTTTTAACAGAATCTGGTACAACTTTCAACAGAATCTGGGATAAATTTCAACAGAATGTGGGACAATTATCGGCAGAATCGGAACAACTTTCAACAGAATCTGGGACAACTTTCAACAGAACCTGGGACAATTATCCGCAGAATCGGGAACAACTTTCCACAGAATCTGGGACAACTTTCAACAGAATCTGGGACAACTTTCAACAGAATCTGGGACAACTTTTAACAGAATCTGGGACAAATTTCCACAGAATCTGAGACAACTTTCCACAGAATCTGGGACAACTTTCCACAGAATCTGGAACAAATTTCCACAGAATCTGGGAAACTTTCCACAGAATCTGATACAACTTTCCACAGAATCTGGTACAACTTTCACAGATTCTGGGACAACTTTCCACAGAATCTGGGACATATTTCCACAGAATCTGGGACACACCTTTCCACAGAATCTGATACAACTTTCAACAGAATATGGGACAACTTTCCACAGAATCTGGGACAAACTTCTACACAATCTGGGAAAACTTTCCACAGAATCTGGGACACCTTTCACGATGCAATGACGATTGATGACTTCATGTTAATGGGATAATGATCTTGATATTTTGGAGAGCCATCCAGAACCGAGACTGGTGACAGGGCTGTACCCCACGCTTACTTTCATAATACATTCTGACGTGCACTGCCTGATGAGATACAGGTACCTGCACTGTTGGTAAGGAGTTTTGAACGACACCCTCAGTAGCATATACATAAAGTAGATGAGTTTTCACAGTGAGCCCGTAACACGCTCAGCTCCGGGTGAAGTCATTCATGCCCTGAAAACTCCCCGAATCACTTTTCTTCTGCTGATATAGATTCGAACTCACAACTTCATAATAATAATAATGATAATGATAATAGTAATAACAAAATAATAATAATAATAATCAAATATGTAATAATAATAGAGAGAGAATAGTAGTAGTAGTAGTAGTAGCAGTAGTAGTAATATTTATATGGTGCCAAATCTTGACAATTCAAGCACTACAACTTCCCAGTCAATAGTCAAGCGAGACTTCGATCTTGAAGTGGTCGGTCTCTTTATCTATATCTCTGGTGTGACCCATTCAATGACATACATTCGAGGCTCTTCGAGTGTTAACGCATGCCATCAGTCAAATGAAACAATACACCCAGGCCTCCTGTGTAGCATGCATTTTGTGCATGTCAAAGAACTCATGGAAAAGAAAGACATGCCCCGGTCAACAGTTCTGTGTCGTGAAATAAGCTTAAACAGAGAGACAAAAAAGCATATCTGTACAAAGAGGTGATTGCTATAAAAAAATCAAATATGGTAAAATATGTATGGAGGCAGTGAAAATAGTCACTGCGCTGTGCCAAAGCACTGTCACGAAAAGATCAGCCCGAACTTCGCAATGCGGAACTTTTATGACAAATGTTTGTTTCGATGAAATGAAGTAGGGGGAAAAAACAGTAAGAAATACAAAGAAGAACGCAAAGAAAGAAAGAAAGAAAGAAAAAAAAGAGTAGTAGTTAGTAGTAGTAGTAGTAGTAGTAGTAGTAGTAGAGAGTAGAAGAACAAGAACAAGCAAGAACAAGAAAAGAAGAACACAAAGGAGAATGACAAAAAAGAAAGTACAAAACCTCTTCTTTTCTTCTTCTTCTTTCTTCTTTTTCTCTTTTTTTTCTTCTTTTTCTTCTTTTCTTCTTTCTTCTTTCTTCTTCTTTTTCTTCTCTTCTTTCTTCTCTTTCTTCTTCTTCTTTCTTCTTCTTTCTCTTCTTCTTCTTCTTCTTCTTCTTTTCTTCTCTCTTCTCTCTTCTTCTTCTTCTTTCTTCTTCTTCTTTCTTCTTCTTCTTCTTCTTTTCTTCTTTCTTCTTTTCTCTTTTTCTTCTTCTTCTTTTTCTTCTTCTTCTTCTTCTTCTTCTCTTTTCTTCTTTTCTTCTTCTTTCTTCTTCTTCTTCTTCTTCTTCTCTTCTTCTTTTCTTCTTTTTTCTTCTTCTTCTTTTTCTTCTTCTTCTCTTCTCTTTTCTTCTTCTTCTTCTTCTTTTCTTTTCTTCTTTCTTCTCTTCTTCTTTTTCTTTTCTTCTCTTCTTCTTCTTCTTCTTCTTCTTCTTCTTTTCTTCTTTTCTTCTTCTTCTTTTCTTCTTCTTCTTCTTCTTTCTTCTTCTTCTTCTTCTTCTTCTTCTTCTTCTTCTTTCTTCTTCTTCTTCTTCTTTCTTCTTTTCTTCTTTCTTCTTCTTCTTTTCTTCTTCTTCTTCTTTTCTTTCTTCTTCTTCTTCTTCTTCTTCTTCTTCTTCTTCTTTTCTTCTTCTTCTTCTCTTCTTCTTCTTTTCTTCTTCTTCTTCTTCTTCTTTCTTCTTCTTCTTTCTTCTTCTTTTCTTCTTCTTTCTTCTTCTTCTTCTTCTTCTTCTTTCTTCTTCTTCTTCTTCTTCTTTTCTTTCTCTTTTCTCTTCTTCTTCTTCTTCTTCTTTCTTCTTCTCTTTCTTCTTTCTTCTTCTTTCTTCTTCTTCTTCTTCTTCTTCTTCTTCTTCTTTCTTCTTCTTCTTCTTTCTTCTTCTTCTTTCTTCTTCTTCTTCTTCTTCTTTTCTTCTTCTTCTTTTCTTCTTCTTCTTCTTCTTTCTCTTTCTTTCTTCTGTTCCTTCTTCTTCTTCTTCTTCTTCTTCTTCTTCTTTTCTTCTTCTTCTCTTCCTTCTTCTTCTTTTCTTTTTCTTCTTCTTTTCTTCTCTTCTTCTTTCTTTTCTTCTCTTCTTCTTCTTCTTTCTTCTTCTTCTTCTTTTCTTCTTCTTCTTCTTTTCTTCTTCTTTTTCTTCTTCTTCTTCTTCTTCTTTTCTTCTTCTTCTTCTTCTTCTTCTTCTTTCTTTCTTCTTCTTCTTCTTCTTTCTTCTTCTTCTTCTTCTTTCTTCTCTTCTCTTCTTCTTCTTCTTTCTTCTTCTTCTTCTTCTTCTTCTTCTTCCTTCTCTTCTTCTTCTCTTCTTTCTTCGTCTTCTTCTTCTTCTTCTTCTTCTTTTCTTCTTCTTCTTCTTCTTCTTCTTCTTCTTCTTCTTCTTCTTCTTCTTCTTCTTCTTCTTCTTCTTCTTCGTCTTCTTCTTCTTCGTCTTCTTCTTCGTCGTCTTCTTCCTGTCCTTCTTTAACCAAGAAGTACAAATGTGGAGCCGCTTCTGTAAAGAATTCCGTAAGTGCTATCATGAATTTCAGACCCTTTGTCTCTCAGAAAATATCAGCAGAATCGGTCAAACTAAACAGCACTCAAGAAAATGAAAAGTATTCTTACCAACAAATGCCTTTCACTAAACGTCAGGAAGAGAGTTCTTCGGTGTTACATAGAACCGATATTGTTGTACGGTTGTGAAGCATGGACAGTCAACATGCAAAGTCAGAACAAGATTGAGGCAGCTGAAATGTGATTTCTAAGAAAAATGTTGAGCTCCATGACTCAAAGAAAACAACCGAGACGGTCTTGAAAGAGGAAAACTCAAAAAGAACATTAATGAAGAAGATTAGAAAAAGACAAGCAACATTTATAGACATTTTATGAGGCAGGAGAAATTAGAGCACCTAGTCACAACAGGAAAGCTGGAGGGCAAAAGAGCACCAGGTACATCCAGGGAGAAAATATTGGACGGACTTACAGAGTACATGAAGACAGAGAGGGTGGGAGATGCACTTGCTGCAACAAAGGATAGATTTGTATATAGGGCCATGATCGCCAATGCCATGTGGCAGGGCACATGATGATGTTGATGAAAAGCGTTCCTGTGTTTTATGTGCTAAACAAACTTAAGACTGTTTCAATCGCTCTGGGTATGTGCTAAACAAACTTAAGACTGTTTCAATCGCTCTGGGTATGTGCTAAACAAACTTAAGACTGTTTCAATCGTCTGGTATGTGCTAAACAAACTTAAGACTATTTCAATCGCTCTGGGTATGTGCTAAACAAACTTAAGACTGTTTCAATCGCTCTGGGTATGTGCTAAACAAACTTAAGACTGTTTCAATCGCTCTGGGTATGTGCTAAACAAACTTAAGACTGTTTCAATCGCTCTGGGTATGTGCTAAACAAACTTAAGACTGTTTCAATCGCTCTGGGTATGTGCTAAACAAACTTAAGACTGTTTCAATCGCTCGGTATGTGCTTAACAACTTAAACTGTTTCAATCACTCTGGGTATGTGCTTAACAAACTTAAGACTGTTTCAATCGCTCTGGGTATGTGCTAACAAACTTAAGACTGTTTCAATCGCTCTGGGTATGTGCTTAACAACTTAAGACTGTTTCAATCGCTCTGGTATGTGCTTAACAAACTTAAGACTGTTTCAATCGCTCTGGGTATGTGCTTAACAAACTTAAGACTGTTTCAATCGCTCTGGGTATGTGCTAAACAAACTTAAGACTGTTTCAATCACTCTGGGTATGTGCTTAACAAACTTAAGACTGTTTCAATCGCTCTGGGTGATCAAAATAATATTTGATGATTTGATTGCTTACAAATGAACCCAGTTTTTCCCCAATGAAAAACATTGTTTATGGATATTTTCTTTTCTCGAAATCGAAAAGATGTGCTTGCTTCTTTCTTTTTCCAAACGGTGTGCATGCTAGGTGTTTTCATGTTTCAATAAGCCAGCCACTGACATGACTCAAAGGATCTTTAACGTACGTATTCTCCATGCCAATATACACGAAGGGGGTTTAGGAACTGGCGGGTCTGCACATATGTTGACCTAGGAAATCTGAAAAATCTTCACCCTTTACCCACAAAGTGGAAGTGTCTAGGGGGATCGAACCGAGGACCTTCGAATTGGAAGTTTGACGTTTGCCCAGCTGGCTGACTACCGCACCTGTCTCGCCCCAGTCTGGCCGTTTGCTTGCATGCCAGCCAGTAGGACAGGTGTGTGAAAGAGGGCAGGGATAGGACACAGTGCTGACATGTATGCTTTGACTCGATCAAACGGCTTAGGTTGTAATCACGTCATTTTCAACTGTCGGTTCAGTTAAAAAAAAACACACACACACACCGCGCGCGCGCGCGCGCACGCACGCGCACACACATACACATGCACACACACACACACTCACACACACACACACACACACACATATATATATATATATATATACATATATATATACACACACACACAGACACACAACACACAACACACACACACACACACACACACACAGACACACACAACACACCACACGCACACACATACGCACACACGCATTCACACGCAAACATACGCACACACGCATACACACACACACACACACACACACACATATGCACACACGCATACACACGCACACACACACGCACACACGCATACACACACACACGCACATACACACACACACACACACACACACACACACACACACACACACACACACACACACCGTGCATGGTGACATGAATGCTTCGACTGGATCAAGTGGCACGTATGATTACTTCCTTTACAACTGTCGATTCAATGAGACACATACACAATGGACGACATCTATACAGCTCCTTTGAATCCTCATTTCAAGACCTTGCCAGGCTCAAGAAGTCTCCAATATAATTGCCGGCAGATCAGGGTGAGCACATATGGAATTATCCAAGCGAATCACTCTTGAACAAATTCTGAACTGTGAATCATAAATCATACCAGTCTAGAGACATAAAAATGTGAAAAGTTACGATCACGAGTCATGAATACAAATACCTGAAGACTTTTTCTTTGTGTATTGTTGTCATATATTTTTCAAGCGTTTCGGTTGTTGTTTTTACTCGGATGAGTGTACGCACGTTGTTTAGCCCACACTGTGCAAGTGCTATGTTGCTGCACAGTCTGCACACTCCGACTTCGGTGGGTGTAAATACTGACATGACTCACAGGATCTTTAACGTGCATATTTGATGTTCTGTATACGTATGCACATGAAGCTAAGGAAGTTCAGACGTTGGAAGGTCTGCACACACGCTGATCATGGAGACTGGAATATTTCCACCCTTTACCCACCAGGCGGAGGTATCTAGGCGGACCGAACACAGGCATAGAAACAAAATATTAAAAAAAAATACCTTGTTTGTAAAAGATCCTTGGGAGTATAAAATACAACGTTTCGAGCCCAGGCCCTTTGTCAAGTGAAAAATAAAATTTTTAATATTTTGTTTTTACCCTCAAGATCCAGCAGTTACATTTTGTTTTACCATAGGCATAGAAAATTGGAAGTTTAATCACTTGATTACTGCGCCTGTCGCCTTATACAGTTTAAAACAAAAAGAACATAACGAAACGGAATGAATTTAAAATGAAACCTACCTTGAGACTCGCAATGCAAGCTGCTGAGTTAATGTCTTCTGCACAATCAATCAGTGTTCCTATTCTTGCGGACAGTTCTGTCGCCACTTTGGCAAAGATTAACGTTGACCCACACGATGGCACGCCACGAGACACGTACGCCTACGGGATAAAGACTGATCTGATCAAAGATCAAAACCATCTACGCTTGACGCGTCACTATAGTTTGTTTTTTTATTTCAGGCAGCGATACACTCTGGTGTACTTTTCATGTGCGTGCCTTCGCGAATACACGCGAGTATATATGCACTCGCGTATAGATGCACTCACATTTATGCGCATACGGCACAAATAGACACTTAGATATAGATTCATACACACGCGCACGCATGTTCATGTGCACACACAGATACACGCACGCATACGACACGTACAGCCACATATACAGCACACACAGACATAATTATATACACACGCAGACACCAGACACACAAGTGGTACATATGTATTGTGAAAAGGGACAGCTAAAAGGTGGTAGAAAGAAACTCTAGGGAGAGCTAGACAACAGAAGGTCTTCAGAGAAGTAACCCCCTTTAGACAAGTGTTTCGGCCCTGAATTCCTTACACTCTCGGGGGGCCGGGCCACATCCAGGTCATGACTCCTGGATGCCCTTCTGCTGTTGTCTATTTTTTTTTTCCCCACGCCGGGGATCGAACCTGGGCGATTCTGCGCTTCAGAACTGCGGTACGCGGTTTTACCAATGTGCTAACGGGGCACACATCATCTGTAGGGAATTTAATCCTTATGAAGTTCACTTTTGGTTCCTCCTTGCCCAGATCCAGCTTGAGCTCCTTTCTGCTGCCTCTGCCATCGCTTTAAGGGCTCTAGTCCTCTTCTTCCCAGAAATGGCGAGTTGTTTCATGAGATCATAAGCGGAGGTGCCCACAAACCCTCTTGCCCCGACCTCTATGGCGAAGATTTTGACCCGCAGACCTGCTTTCTTCAGGGTGCTGGCAAGACCGGCGTATTTTTCGGTCTTGTAGATATGTGCTTCTTCCATTCTGCTTTCGTATGGCACAGTGAGTTCTATCAGAATCACTTGTTTCGAGGAGTCAGAGAGGAGAGCGATGTCTGGTCTCATGCCTGTCTTCCTGATGACATCTGGGTAATTTCTCCACTCTGGGAGGTCTGCTGTACACTCCCAGTCGACTGCTCCATCCAGAAGACCCTTTGGCAATGTGCTGGTTGTCATAGCACTTTCGGGCCAGACCTGCTTCCCTCCTGCTTTGTAGAACGTTGTCATAGCAATTGGTGCGTTTGGGGTCATGGTTTTTTCGCTAACCACGTCTGTGATCACTTTCAGAACTTGGTTGTGCCTCCATGTATACCTTCCTTAGGCTAGCGCTACTTTGCAAGAGCTTAGGACATGTTCCACTGTTTGTTTCTTCTGACAGAGCGGACATGCTGGGTCGTCTGATTTCCCCCATTTCACTAAGTTTGCATTCGACGGGAGCAGGTCATATACAGATCTGAGGAGGAAGCTTATCCTTAGAGGAGCCATGTGCCACATATCGTTCCAGCTGAGACTTCTTTGGAGTGCACTGTCCCATGTTGTCCATTGCCCCTGTTGACCTTGCTGGACTGCCTTCTGCACTCTTTTGACATCTTCTTCTTCTTTCAACTCCTGTATGATCATGTCTCTTTTTTCCTTCCCTTTGGCTTTGGACCACCACTGCATTTTTGTTGCTCCCAGTCCCTGTCTGTTGGTTTGCGTGTGTCCAATTATTTCTTTGATGCTGAGGTTTCTCTTGGCATTGTTTACAGCCTCTTGGACTTTCCACTTTCTGCCAGTTCTCAGCTTTGGATGAACTGATCTCACGATATTGTCTTCCGATTCCTCCAGCATGCTCAACAGTCTTGCTTTTCCAACTTTGTATTCCTCCACTATGGATTTGAGAGGTAGCTTCAGCATTGCTTGACGACAGTAGAATGCAACATCAGTGAGACCAGGTGGGACACCGAGCCATTTTCTTGTGTATTTGTTGATTTTGGCTTCCATTGCTTCGACTGTGCTGGTGCAAATGTCATAGATTAGCAGTGGCCACAGCAGCTTTGGTATCAGCATGAACTGTAGACACCAGACTTTGTATTTGCCTGACAGTCCGCAGTTATCTATTTTCTTCAGGCCTTCTTCTGCTGTTTGCTTGGTTTCACATCCCCTTTGTGTGTCTTTCAGGGAGTCATCATACCATCTTCCGAGACTTTTTACTGGCTCTTCTGTGACAGTGGGGATGGCCTGGTTGGCTACCATGAATTTGACTGAATCTGCCACTTTTCCTTTTCGCAGTGAGAGACTTCGGGATTTCTTAGGTTTGAACCTCATTCTTGAAGAGGCCACCAGCTCATCCAGCTGCTTTACGATTTGGTGTGTCTCTTCCTCATCCGTGGACAAGACTGTTGTGTCATCCATGAAAGCTTTCAGAGGAGGCACCTGGTATCCATCTCCCAGATTCACTGGACCTGAACTCTTCATTGCAGCTTTCAAGATGACTTCCATTGCCAACACGAACAGTATGGGAGAGATTGCACAGCCCATTGCAATGCCCACCTCTAGGTCTATCCAGTCCGTGGTGTATTCTTTGGTAGAGAACCGCATTGAGAACCCTTGGAAATACTTCCTCAGCATTGTTCGGATGTTTTCTGGGATGTGATACATTTCAAGAGCCAGCTGGATCATATCGTGTGGAACTGATCCATATGCATTCGCCAGATCAAGCCAAACTACGTCAATGTCTCTCTTCTCTGTTCTTGCTTTTTGGATGGCATCCCAAATCAACGTGGCATGTTCCAAGCATCCAGGCATTCCTGGTGTGCCTCCCTTTTGGACTGACATATCCAGATACTTGTTTTCAGTCAGGTATTTTGTCAATCTTGCTGCCATAACAGAGAAGAAGATTTTCCCCTCGACGTTCAGAAGTGATATTGGCCTGAACTGATTGATGCTGCTGGAGTTCTGCTCCTTCGGAATGTACACTCCTTCAGCTCTCATCCATTGGTCGCTGATCTTCTGGTTCCTCCATGCTGATCGAATCATCTTTTGGAGCCACTCGAGCACTTTTGGGCATTTC
>CM060315.1:39462161-39467161 GCA_030674185.1 Monoplex corrugatus | reverse complement strand
CGCAGTTAAACGTTTTGTCCCCGTTATTGGCGGTGCTTCCTGTGAACGACACAACACACATAGAGTATCATGGCCAGAAGAGACACGATGAGAAATCCCACAAATGTTGGAACAACATCTGTCCACCATTGCATCATACAACAACTGATCAAGTGGTTTGGCTACCTGATCAACGTGCCAGTCTTCCAGCCAGTTTTGAGCCTAAATCACAAGGTGCTCAGGTTCAGAGTCAGAAGAAGACCACTACAGCGCTGACATACACTTTACATCTACAGTACAACACGCCTAAATGCCAGGCTTCTCACGTCCCTACAGACTGCCGGCTTTGTCTTCTGTGCCATCCCTGGTACAGGCTGACGAAAAAGAAAAAGTAAAGCAATACAGGTATAGATACAATTTTTATACTATAGAACTATTCCTACAAATAAAAACAAACCTTTGTTGTGAAACCAATAATGATAAATATACAGGATTAATGTAACTGAGTGTGAATTTCTCAAATCAACATGCAAATGTTAAAGCAGAATTATACCTGCAGGTATAGATAACTGAGTGCGTGTGTGTATAGGTATGTTTTCCAAATCTGCACGCGTGCGTAAGTGCACACACGTATACGCCTGTGTGTGTAGGTTTAGATATATTTGCGACTGGCTGGCACTGAATTCGAATATCAATCTGGAGTCACGGCTCTATGAAAAGAATCAAGCAGAACGCAATGGATTAGGGAGTGTGAGCTTTGGTGCAGCAGCAACAACAACAACAACAAAAAGTTTGCAAGATGTGGACCACCTCATCATCATCATCATCATCATGTGCCCTGCCATATGGCGTTGGCGATCATGGTCCTCCATATGTATTTATCCCTTTTTGCCGCAAGCGCATCTTCCACCCTCTCTGTCCTCAGCCACCCTGCAAGTCCGTCCAATATTTTGTCTGGCCATGAATATTCTTGGGAAAGTACGATGGTGGTTTCCCGTTGCCTTCCATCGGTTTGTTTACGGTCTCTCCGCCAGCCTTTGTCGTTCCCACGAAATCATACGAGACACTAGGGGTTAATTTTTTTTCGGGGTTTACTTCCTTAGCCTTATTCTCTCCCGAGATATCCACAAGGCAGTGGTGCTATTTACCCATAGCTGGGGGTCTGGTTCGTGGGCACCAAGGCATATCCACATGCTGGTGGGCCTGCGTGCCGCACGTCTGGGGGCCAGACCTCCTCCGAGTCCCTCGAGTTTTAACCTGAGTCCATGAGGCGCTCAGTTACCACATGTCGCCACGAGGAGGCACAACATAGGGCTTGCTGATGGAGAGGCTTATGTACTGACAGAGAGGAGAGAGAGAGAGAGAGAGAGAGAGAGAGAGAGAGAGAGAGAGAGAGAGAACGCATTCTACTCTCCTTTTCGCATAGCTGCAAGCAGCAGTGCTAGCAAGCGGTGCAGGCTGAAAGCGAGAGGTGACAAGCACGCAGTCACTAGCCAACACACTAGACGCATCGCATCAGCCATTTGACACACGTATCACCAGACAACCTGTATTATACACGCATCCGAGAAAAGAATTGCTTGACATGGAAGTGGGAGTACAGGAGAAAGGGGGTGATAGTGAGTGGGTGGGGGAGGTAGTGTGGGGAGGGGGAGGAAGGGACTCAAAAAACGTTCAAGCCAATGTGCTACAGAATCGAAGTATGTGACTTGCACCATTATCTACAAGATCTATGTAGAGAAACAACTTTGTTTCTCAAACTGCCAGATCTTGCTACTGTCACCTCCATCGTATAAGCCTGATCAGGAAGTATCTCTCTGTCGAAACAACTGCAAAACTCGTTCTCTCCTTCATAATGTCTCGCATTGACTATTGCAATTCATTCCTGTCTGGTCTTCCTGCCTCCACCATTCACATCCTACAGCGCATTCAAACCAATGCTGCATGCCTTGTACTCAAAAAGAAAAATGCTGACCACATATCTCCTCTCCTGGCACAACTTCACTGGCTCCCTGTATCAAAGCGCATACAGTACAAACTAGACACCATGTGCTACAAAAGCCTCAATAACTCAGCCCCTGATTACCTGTCAAGCCTACTTGAGATCTATCTTCCCTCACGTACCCTCCGCTCTGCCTCCGATCCTCTGATTTTTCGCTTTCCACGCACTAAGCTCAATATCTATGGTCCACGAGCCTTCTCTGTTTCTGGTCCACTCTCCTGGAACAAACTTCCTCTCTCAGTCCGTCAGCAACCTACTTTTGTCTCCTTCAAGTCCGCTCTCAAAACTCACCTTTTCTCCTCTGCATAAAATCCTGACCTCACTCAATCCCCTCTGCAGCCTGTCTCCACTCGGAGGCGAATCACATTGTAATATATAATTGTATATAATATGCTCTCTATAATTTTCCATTGCTTTTATTCTTTCTCCCATTTATAGCCGTGTGCGTGTGTGTGTGTGTGTGTGTATGTGTGTGTGTGTGTGTGTGTGTGGGGTGTGTGTTGCGTGCGTGCGTGCGTGTGTGTGGGTGCGTGCGTGTGTGTCTGTTTCAGCGCTTAGATTTGATTTTATCAAGATTTTGCGCTATATAAATAAAATATTGTATATTGTATTGTATTGTAGATCGTCAGCCCACCCTTAACTGGTACATGCAACGGGTTGACAGATCAAGTCGGGTATGGGACTGACGTGACACCAGATAGTTATACACATCCATCGTCTCTTAGAATGAAACACATGTACGTACCACAGGCAGGTGTTCACACGCACGCACGCACGCACACACACACACACACACACACACACACCCCACACACACACACACACACACAAGCTCCCCTCTCACGCTCTCACACCCTCACCCCCACCCCCCACACCCCCCACACAGTTTAATCTGCCTGTCTGACTTCTTGTTGCCTGTCTCTTTTGTCTGTGGGGCTATTTGAGGTTTATTTCTTTGATCACCTTCCAAAACAAAAACAAAAAAAACAAAAAACAAAATAAATAGTTAACCGAACAAAAGTACAATCTACTAATGTTGACATTTGTTTGTTCATCGTAGTGTTGTTTGTTTCTTATTTGTGGGTGGGGGTGGGGGGTGAGTGGGGTGGTGGGGCTGGTTATTGTCGCAGTTTTACTACTGTTGTTGTTTTGTTGTGTTGTTGTTGCTGCTGTTGTTGTTTTGTTGTGTTGTTGTTGTCTGCTGTTGTTGTTTTGTTGTGTTGTTGTTGCTGCTGTTGTTGTGTTGTTGTTGCTGCTGTTGTTGTGTTGTTGTGGCTGCTGTTGTTGTTTTGTTGTGTTGTTGTGGCTGCTGTTGTTGTTTTGTTGTGTTGTTGTTGCTGCTGTTATGTGTTGTTGTGGCTGCTGTTGTTGTTTTGTTGTGTTGTTGTTGCTGTTGTTGTTGTTTTGTTGTGTTGTTGTTGCTGCTGTGTTGTTTTGTTGTGTTGTTGTTGTGGCTGCTGTTGTTGTTTTGTTGTGTGTTGTGCTGTTGTTGTTTGTTGTGTTGTTGTTGCTGCTGTTGTTGTTTTGTTGTGTTTTGCTGTTGTTGTTTTCTTGGAGCTTTATGATCAAATGGACATTAAAGGAAAGTCAAAACCAAAAGTCAACTGGGACTTTGTAAACAAAAAGCATGGGCAAAGTTTAAATGCACTCATTCACAGGCAAAGATATCAACAAACTCAGTAATGAGTTGCAAATCAATTTACTCACAAGCAAACAAAACAAAACAAACAAACGAAAACCAATTCTACGAGTACCTGCACTCATTCATTTACGTCCAAGGTGTGCATCATCTGAACAAACTCACAGCCTTGCTAACTTCAAGACATAATCTTCCCAGCGCACTATTCTTTCAATTTAATAATTAAGCGAGAAATCTATCTATCTATCTATCTATCTATCTATCTATCTATCTATCTATCTATCATTCTATCAATCTATCTATCATTCTATCAATCTATCTATCATTCTATCTATCTATCTATCATTCTATCAATCTATCTATCATTCTATCTATCAATCTATCTATCTACCTATCTGTCATTCTATCTATCCATCTACCTACCTACTTATCTATCTAACTATCTATCTATCTATCTCTGTATACATATATATATATATATGTATACATATATGTGTGTGTGTGCATGTGCGTGCGTGCGTGCGTGTGTGTGTGTGTGTGTGTGTGTGTGTGTGTGTGTGTGTGTGTGTGTCTGTCTGTGTGTGATTAGATATTAAAAGAGACAACGAATGAACCCGCTCACGCTCACTTACCCTCACAGTCACTCAATCATTCAAGCGAACCACACTCACTTACATTTCAAATTTTATTGCTGTGCATTGCGGGAAAGGTCCGTACCAGAATCATCCTTGACAGAGTCATCACCCATGTAGCCCAGCCCATCACTCTCGAGACTCAGTCTGGCTTTTGTGGTAGTAGGGTCACGAGGAACAGGAAAGCAGGAGGGAAAGAGAGAGCCAGGAAGACCCAGGGAGGAAATATTGGACGGACTTGTAGAGTGGCTGAGGACAGAAATGGTGGAAGATGCGCTTGCAGCAACAAGGGATAGATACACATGGAGGGCCATGATCGCCAACGCCATGCGGCAGGGCACTCGATGATGATGATGATAAGAGTCACGAGTGACATGGTATTTGCCTTCCAGCGCATCACTGACAATTTTTTGCACCTGTAAACACTTCCACCCTACAATTGTCCTGAGCAAGACAGAGGCTTCTGGCGTACCACCACTTCCAGTTGTAACCAACAACCAGAAGATAAAGACTGTAAGTGAAATTCTGCTACTTGGGCAACACAGTGAGCAATAATGGATTTATTGATGCTTCGATGGCGCTGCGCATCTACAAAGTTAGCTCTGCTTTTTTAAGTTTGACTAAGAGGTTAAGACCGTGGCATAAAGCTCCCCACAAAGATCATATAGAGCAGAAGCCTGGAGCATCCTGTTGTACTGCAGCCAGACCTGGACCACTTACCGACGGCACTTTCAACATCTGGACCGGT
>CM060315.1:39442161-39457161 GCA_030674185.1 Monoplex corrugatus | reverse complement strand
ATTAATATGTGTGTGTGTGTGTGTGTGTGTGTGTGTGTGGGCGTTTGTGTGTGTGTGTGTGTGTGTGTGTGTGTGCGCGCGCGTTTGTGTGTGTGTTGTGTGTGTGTGTATGTTTGCCTCTTTCAAGACTGTCTTGTTTGTTTTCTTTTCTGAACAACAAAGGACATTTAACAGACTGTTCGTATGGATCTGTTCTGAAATGTGGGTGTCCTGCTTTGGTAGACCGGCATTGTTAGAATTTATAGAAACGTGTTCCCAATCTGAAAACTTATTTCGACATCGTTTGTATTTTTGATTGTGGGTGAAAAGGGGGGGGGGGGGGCAGATGTGTGGTGTGTGTGTGTGTGTGTGTGTGTGTGTGCGTGGTGCGTGCGTGCGTGCGTGCGTGCGTGCGTGCGTGCGTGCGTGCGTGGTGCGTGTGTGTGTGTGTGAGGAACGTAGATTGTGGTTTGGGAACTTTGCCGTCGTGTGGGTAATACATGGACCTTGTTATTAACAAACATTTTGGGAATAGGTTGGGAGCTTTCGTGTAATGCATTGCGGGTTCATCAGGCATTACACGCAGCGTTAGTTTGTGTCAAGAACAGACTGATACAAGCAGTGGCACATAACATGATAGATTATACAGACTTCTGTCAATTTCGACTGAGAGTAGAAAAACTTGTCCTCAGCGTTTGGTATAGGCTTTCATGTGTGAGAGAAGATAGAGTTGGAGGCACATGCTCTTCGACTGTGTGAGTTTCTGTGCTCGCGTGCACGCGCATGCACCCACATGTGCGTATAGGTGTGTACAGGTGTGTGGGAGGTAGCAGTTTAACTGTTTGTGGGTATATATCATTTTAGTATATTCTGCTCGTCCTCACCTCTTCCAATTCAGGTTGTAGTGAACCTTCTTGCCCAGGTGAAAAACAGTCTCCACAACTACACCAGCCGCCTTGACCTTCTGCAGAGTCTGCAGAGGCTCAGACTTGCTCGCCGCTGGCGGATGTAGCTGTCGCAGAAAGCGGAAGTTGAAGTCAGCCGTAGCTTCCGGCCTCAGGACGGCGTGTGGCCGATAAGAGGCCGACATCTGGACGGGCCACAACTCGTACAGTCTCTGTAAGAGATCGTGAGGCTTCTCTCCCGCTATGGGGAGATGTGACGAGTCTGTCACGTGACGTTTTTTCGTGCTGGTGTCACGAACGACGCCGGTTGATGACTTGACGGGTGTGAGGTCACTAGGGGGCGTTTTCATGGTGGGTAGGATGATGGGACAGATGACGTCAGTTTGGGATTTCATGGCGGGGGTGGGGATGACCTCAGGGGAAGTTCTGGTGGTGGATCGGATGACGTGAGATATCACATCAGTCTGTGATTTTGTGGAGGGAGGAACGTCCTTGCTAGTTTTCGTTGCAGGCTTCCTTTTCGGCCGGATCGACTTCACTGGATAGTTGATTGGGAATGACGTCATTGCTGAGGTCCACTAAAGTCTTCACGTTGCGTCTGAAAATGCCTGGCATCTTAGTATTATCATTATTGCGTTGAACTTTTGAACTGACGTCACTAGACGATTTCAATCTGGGCTGTATGAAGCGAGGTCTAAGGTCATTAGGTCCTGAGCTAAAGTTTTCAGAATCTGTCAAACGCACAGCAGGCATAACTATCCTAAAATATGAGTCGTCGGTAGACGTAAGTTTGTGGGGAACGTCACATAAGTCACTGTATCCCAGAAACATGTTTTCAGGACTGGTTTGTAGACATCAGGATGGGCACGTTCAGCGTTCATTCTGTCCTGTCATGAGTCTTTCCCATTCTGAAAATGAAAAACGAAAGATGATCAAGCCATATCTATCTATCTATCTATCTATCTACTTCTATCTATTCTATCTATCTATCTATCTATCTATCTGTCTGTCTATCTATCTATCTATCTACTATCTATCTGTCTATCTGATCTGTCTATCTATCTATCTATCTGTCTATCTATCTATCTATCTATCTATCTATCTGTCTATCTGTCTTCTATCTATCTATCTATCTATGTCTGTCTACTACTATCTGTCTATCTATCTGTCTATCCTATCTATCTATCTTCTATTATCTATCTGTCTATCTATCTATCTATCTGTTAGTCTATTATGCTATCTGTCTGTCTGTCTATCAACTATCTATCTGTCTATCTATCATTCTGTCTATCTATCTATCTATCTGTCTATCTATCTATCTATCTGTCTGTCTATCTATCTACATTATCTATCTATTGTCTGTTGAGTTGTCAGTCTGATCATCCTATCTATCTATCTATCATCTACCTCTCCTACTCTAACTCACCGACTTCAGGTCTGTCTGTCTGTCTGTCTCGATTCAAGACCAAGATTCACTACTATCATTTGTTCCTGCCTCCTTTACTATACTTATGTACTTTTCTTCCTGGCTGATCAACATATTATCTATCATCTATCTGTTGTCTGTCTTCTTTTGTCTCTGATCTATCTATCTATCTATCTATTTATTTATCTATCTATCTATTTATTTATCTATCTACCTATCTATCTCTCTGTCTGTCTGTCTGTCTGTCTGTCTGATCTATCTATCTATCTATCTATCTACAAGTTCTACATGTTTTCATGACTGGCTTGTACACATCACGACGCGCACGTTCAGCGTTCATTCTGTTCTGTCGTGAGTCTTTCCCATTCTGAAAATGAAAAACGAAAGATGGTCAAGCCATATGAACATTGTGGGTTCCCTGCCGCTCCTTTAGATATAACTTATGTAATTGTAAACTTAAAAACACCTGAGCGTATTCATATTCATGTTACGAAATCGGGACTATCTGTTTTCTTTTTCTTTTTTTTTCTTTCTTTGTTTGTTTCTTTCTTTTTCTTTCTTTTTTCTTTTTTCTTTCTTTTCTTTTTTGTGTGCGTGTTTTTTTCTCTCGAATTTGTCAATGCTGTCAAAGCAGCATTTTCAGAGCGAACTCAACTCCTTTCATTCACTGCTGTATTTTACTAAATCTTAAACAGGCCTTTTTTTTTTAACCCATTCAAGTGGCCGAGACTCCACTGTGTGGTCCCAGTCTTCTCAACGAGCTCATAGCCAGCTCAGCTCTGGGTAAGAAGTAGTCAACGCTGAAAAATCCTGTAATATCGTTTGGACTATGGGGATTCGAACCCATGATATTTCAGTCAGTAGTCCATTGTGCTAGCTCGCTTTTCTGCTAAAAAAAAAAGCCACAACAATTTGGACACACCTTTTAACCGAATGCAGTTCAAATCAACCCAAGAATTCGACATTTTTCCTCGAGGATTCTTTGTTGCGGTATTTTTAGAGTCTATCATGCTCTTTCAAACCTGTATATTACATTCTGTATGTACTGTGTGTCTCAAATGAATTAACGAATATCATAAAACAGAACCCAAATATCTCCTGTTAACTTTGTGGCGTTTTTCACTTCATGTAAAAGACACCAATAAAATCCAGCATTGAAGACGACAAAGAATAAACAATGAAAGAAAGAAAGAGGGGGGGGGGGGGGAAACGAGACACAGAGAGAGCGACAGACAGACAGACAGAGACACGAAGAGACAGAGAGACAGACAGACAGACAAACAGACAGACAGACAAACAGAGGCAGACACAGACAGAGAGGCAGAGAGAGGCAGAGAGAGAGAGAGAGAGAGAGAGAGAGAGAGAAGAGAGAGAGAGAGAGAGAGAAGAGAGAGAGAGAGAGAGAGAGAGAGAGAGAGAGAGAGAGAGAGAGAAAACAAAGCTAAAATTTTCACTGTTTTACTCAACAATGTTATGCGCTCTCTCTCTTTTTTTTTTTTCTCTTTTTTTTTTTTTTTTTTTTTCCACACAAGTACACACGTATAAACACACATACGTAAATACTGCTCTCTAGCGATCTGTTTAAGAATGAAGTCGACACAGTTTTTATTTAATAATAATAATAATAATAATATATTTTATTTATATAGCGCAAAATCTTGATAAAATCAAATCTAAGCGCTGAGCGTATACATGCATACATACCTACATAAATATGAGCGTATACATGCATACATACATGCTTACATACTTACATACATAAATCTAAGCTGAGCGTATACATGCATACATACATACATACATAAATCTAAGCGTATACATACATACATACATACATACATACGTACGCACATGCATACATAATAATTACAATATTTATATAGCGCAAATCTCGACAAAATCAAATCCAAGCGCCGAAAAGACACACACGCACACACGCACGCACGCACACACACGCACACACACACACACACACACACACACACACACACACACACACACACACACACACACACACACACACACACACACACAACACACACACACACACATGCATGGCCACAAATGGGGAGAAAAGAATAAAAGCAATAAAAGCAAGAATAAAACCAATGGAAAACCACAGAGAGCACATCATATTTATCGCATATCTATGAAAATCGACTTCTGTAAATACACTACCTGGTTGTTAACCCACTGAAAGGCTAAAGATTGTTCAGTCTGAACAGATCATAATGACAAAATAACAAATAATCAAACAATAAGAAATATGAATTAGTAACTATAAGTAGATAGATAGACATATAGATAGATAGATAGATAGATAGATAGATAGATAGATAGATAGATAGATAGATAGACAGATAGATAGATAGGTAGATGGATAGGTAGATAGGTAGGTAGGTAGATGTCATCTGCTTATCGATGGATTTTTTTTATGTGAAGAATTTACAAGGTCATATTTTGCACCTTGCTTCGACATTGAAATCCCAAATTTCTTTTGGGGGGGTGGGGATGGGGGTGGGGGTGGGGATAAAAAAAACCACTCAATATAAAAAAAGAGAGACACAAAAAGATTTCAACCATAGCTTGACTGTCTCAGTTTCCTTTACGGAAGGTCCATTTCAAAACGTGGACCTAACGCTATTATCCTTCAGTAATGAATGATGCTTTTTCAAGTTTCAAATTTCAAGTTTCAAATATGGATCATTCCGAATGAAGGAGACCACAATACAATACAATACAATACAATACAATACAATTAAATGCAATACAACACAATGCAATGCACTGCTCTGCAATGCAATGCAACGCAATGCAATACAATATTTGTTTAATTTGATAATCTTTCAAAGGAAACTGCATGTTTACCCAAACACGACACGGCACATAAAAATTATAGTACAGCTCAAATAAAACCAATGATGACACTACTACTATTGCTGCTGCTGCTGCTGCTGCAGCTATTGCTGCTACTGCTACTACTACTAGTACTAGTACTGCTATTACTATTACTACTTCTACTATTACTACTACTAACCCCACCACTAATAATGACGATGATGATATCAACATTACTAAAACTATTAATAATGCTATAATGGCTACCTGGTTGAACCTGGCTCTGAGTTACAAAAAAGGCTACTGCGTAGCTTTCATCGGCGATCCAGTCGACTTCTTCAGCGCATCTGATAATTACAACAATAATTCCGTTTATGTACTGCAAACAAGTGCATATCAGAAAATGGTCGTTGCACTTTCAAAAACTGGGAAGATGGCCATGTCAACATATTAATGCAGTACACAACCACAATCGGATATATACACCAATACATCAATGCAGCATAAACAGTGTTCACCAGAAATGGATCATAAAGAGAACATTACCATAGAAGCATGAGCCTCATCTGTGTCCCCGATCCGCCCACCTTCATGCATACTCACCCCAGCCCTTCCTTCCACACAAAGACAAATGCGTGTATACACTACTCACACATAGTGACATACACACACGCGTATAATGCATATGCTAAACATCTCCACTCTCCATCCTCCACCCACCCTATCCCATCCTTCAGTTTCACGAGCGCGAGACAACATGTAAATTCCGTGTATTAAGAGCTACAACCGTACATCTCTACTACATAGTCAAAGCCACAACAAAATGTATGCATTATGTAATTGTTGTAGAGACATATGGTCTTGTGGCTCTGAATAGACGATTTCTGGCTTCCTGTGTGTTGACTCTGCCAAATTGTCTCCTCCTGTCACTATTAAAAACTGACATTGCACGTGGAAGAACCGAGTTGAGATACCTTGCTGTCGGATTTTCACTATTCTGGTTCGACTTCAACGTTGAATCACTCCAAAACAAGTGTGACTGCCCGCGTTCAAGCAAACAGGAACCAGGGGAAAAAAAACCCAAAGAAGAATATGAACGCGTATTTAATACAACAAAACAAGACAGGCGCAAATTTTCGGCCAACTGGACTTTGTCAAGCATAAGATTACAAAAAACAAACACTAGATAAAAAAAAATTTGAGAAAAAGACTGAAACTTCCCTGCTGCTGTGTTCAATGTGAGAAAAAGAACTGCTAAATTACTCGACTGAGAAATTCTGCTGTATGTGGATGTGTTTTGTCCTGTACAGTATTTGTTAGTTTGGCCATTGTTGTTGTTATTGTTGTTTTAAGCCCAGCCGACTGCACAGAGCCATCATAATCAGGGCTATAACCATCTCAAAATGTATACTATATTTCACTGGAGAAAGAAAAAACACACGGAAAAGAAAATTAAGTATACATATCAGTGCATTCGCGCACATAATCTAATATCACCAGGGAATTTAAAAAAATCAAGCCGGAATATAAATGTAAACATAACTAAGGACATTAAAACATAAAAACAGGCCTAGATTGTCTAAAACTGCTTTTGCACATCTCATTTCCTTAGAGCCAAAAATGCTGTTAATACATGTTCCCTATCATCAGTCCTAAGAGAACGTGTATATAAGGCTTCATAGAACACACACAGGTGAATAGAATGGTTTCAACAAGGCAGAAAATGATAGGAAGAAAGGCAGAAACAAAGAGAGTGATAGAAAAGAGGAAATTTCTAGCACAGACTTTCCAGAAGATGGAGATACTATTTATACCATAGAAAAATGTTAGTTTGGTCAATGTTCGTCCGTTACACAATGCGTCCCGTGTGTCTTGTGACCTCCTCTACCACCCTCCTGTTTTCTTGATTACCTTATCACATTATTGGTGTATTGATCCACATCTAATGATCTTGTTTGTTTAAAGCCTGGTTGGCGTAGAGGTACAGTCCCCGCCTGCCCTTCAGACTGCTAAAGTTGGACCCCCAGCTGGTGACACTTTGTATGTACTGGTCGCCTGCCCACCCAGCTATAAATGGTATCTGACCCTGTTCAGCTTGGGGAAAGTAAAGTGGTAAGGGAGAGAAAATGAGCACCGCCCTCATAAAGCTTACAATCTTACCACAGACAAGAGTTGTCTCTTCCATCTCCTTCTCTTATGACTTCAGGGATACAGGACAACACAGCTTTTTAAAAACAAAATTATTTTCTTTATGAAATTGTACCCAGTCCATTCTGACACCGACCGTAGTTTTTACCTATTTTGCGCCGAATAGCGATGCTCAGTTTGTGTCGTTTTTTTCATGAACACGAAGTAAGCATTGCTGCATGGCATCTTTTATCAAGCCTCATTGCATGTACGTGCTGTATTTGTTTAGGGGATACTCATTATCATCATCATCATCATCATCAAGTGCCCTGCCACATGGCGTTGACGATCATGGCCTTCTATACATGTATGCATCTATCCCTTGTTGCCGCAAGCACATCTTCCACCCTCTCTGTTCTCAACCACTCTGCATGCAAGTCCGTCCAATATTTTTCCCTAGGTCTACCTGGTGCTCTCTTTCCCTCCAGCTTTCCTGTTGTGACCAGGTGCTCTAATTCCATTTCCTCATAAAATGGCCCATAAATGTTGCCTGTCTTTTCCTAATCCTCCTTATAAATTATCTTCTTGTGTCTGCCTCCATCAAGACTGTCTCGTTTGTTTTCTTTGCTGTCCATGGAACTCTCAACATTCTTCTTAGAAACCACATCTTTGGGGGATACTCCTCTTACAAAATCTGGAATTCTGTAACAAACGTATGAAATTATTGTACCTCTATTTCAGTTTCAGTTTCTCAAGACGATGTCTCCACGCTCGGAATGAATTCCTTATGCACCTCTCAAGAGTAGAACTTTCAGTTCCCATTCTGAGTTTTCTCAACGCACAGAATATACTTTCATATTCATTAACAACGCAAATGCGATGGTATAAGAAAAGACCCGAAATGATCACTGTTAAATCTTACTTGTTCTATTTTTTATGGGTTTTACATGCTATTGTTTCTGCTTGAATCAATCCAAGGACCATAGCTGTTCTCTTGCTGTTTTTGTCCTAATTTTGTGAAATTGTTTTATTGGTTTGTTTTTGTATTTGTGTACGCTTGACAAAGGCAAATTGAGAGAAAATTTGGCGTGGTTCAGATAATTATTATGCACGATAGAATCCCGTATCAAAAGACATAAACAAAGAAAAACAACCCAAACAAACAAATAAATAAACGAACAAACAGACAAAAAAATCAATCACCTTCAAAGTGGCAGATCATTCTCGAGCTCCCAAAGAGATATCGGGGATCCACGCGATCAAGGCCGATTATGCCCAGTTTCCTGTCTGGCGAAGCAGAAGTGAAACAATTCTTGCTCGAATACTTCACTGGGAAAGATAATGGAGAGTTAAACTTCACAGTTCCACATTCAAGCAGAAAGAACTCCAGTGACAACGGTAAAGAGAAGATACTGCTTATTGCTACGTATTTCACTGCGGGTTCTTGTTTTTATATGTCGGTTTCGCTTTTAACACAGCAACGATCGGGAAACGTCAACCAGCAAGCCCGTACAAGCGGTGGCTCAAAAAACAAACGTGCCACTTGAAGCGAAAAACTCGGTAACACTTCACGCCAGAGATCCACTGAGGCAGAAAGACAGGAAAGGCTCAGGACGGTTACAATAACTTCCAAAGCCAGCGTCGCACAAATCCGATCAGACAGGAGTCGGTCAGGACTTTTATCGATGGTAGATCACCACACGGTGACAAACAGCGAAAGCACGTAACTCACGGGGGTGGTGCTGTATGGAACAAAGACGCTTAGGAAATATGGTTCCAATGACGCGATTTTATACCAAAATGCGATGTACGAAAATGTACGACTTATGTGATTGTTCTTCGTGGAAATAGTTGTGCCGTGTTGTTTGTTTGTTTGGAATACCCACGTTTTTACACGTGAACTATTCCTTCTGTCTGCGTAGAAGACGGGATGAACTGTACCTGTTATATTTCGGGTACAATTCATTCTATCTTCAACACATCAGACGGGTAAAAATGTAAGATATTGCCTGTCTGGTTGGTTGGTTTTGGTTTCGCTTCTTTGTTCGCTTGTTTGGTTTGGTTGTTGTTGTTGTTGTTGGGGGTGTTTTTGTTTTATTTTGCTCTTTTGCTGCCCCATCATCTGAGCCATTTCAGTGGCCTCAATCCCTTGCTGATCATGGCACCTACTCAACACACCAACGCCGACATGATCTAAGGAACAGTTTTTCCACAACATTGTTTTCAGTATTTAGCAGAAATATGAATATATTGATGTTAAACTGTTTATTCATATTTTACACATTTCTACAAGCATGCACTCTCTTTTTTTCAGTCCCACGTCTAGGGCTATCAAAAATATATAGTTTAGTTACTTGACATTAGAATATGATATTTTAACATGTGTGTATTACGTTTATTGATGTATATGGCTATCATTTAGACTAATATAAGTTTTAGATAAAATTCGTCCTACAGTCACTGTTGTAATAAGCTTGAGACTTTAATGTTCTTATGACTAACTCGTCCTGATTAGTTACATCAATTGTAGACTGATCTCCAGGGAACAGTAGAAAGGAAAAGGAGAAAGGACAGAGAGAGGAAGACATGGACAGAGAACATCAAAGAGTAGACAAGAGAAAATTTTGCCGCAATCCAAGTACTCTCACCCGCAGCCATGAAGTTTGAGTGCAGCTGGTACAGTGTCCATCAGTACAACGCCTGTACCAGTCTGGCAGCCCGTGGAATCTGAAAGCCAAAACCAGAAGCATTGTTTAGTGATGCTGACGATGGTAACGTAAAATGTGAACTTACTAATCTTTGAATTTGTTAACTGTTTATCAACTTACGAGTATTGAAACCAATATGTCATAACCCTGTTTGGGTTCTTATAAGAAAATAATTGTGCTTTGTATAAATAGTATCCCCACCTTCTGGAAATTCTGTGCTAGAAATTTCCTCTTTTCTGATACTCTCCTTGTTTCTTTCTTCCTCCTTTGCTTTCTGTCATTTCTTCCTGTCATTTTCTGCCTTGCTGGTCCATTCACTTGTATGCGTTCGATAAAGTCTTACGTACGTTTTCTTAGATTGATAATTGGGTACATGTATTAAATGCATTTTTGGCTCTAGGGAGGTAAGATATGTGGAAGCAATTAGAGGTAATTTAGGCCCGTTTTTAGATATGTTTTGGTGTCCTTAGGTATGCTTAAATTTGTGTTCAGGTGTGCTTTTTAAATCCCCTGTGCGATAAATTGGAGGGGTCAACGCCGAGGGGGGGGGGGGGGGCATGTCCATAGATTATGTGCGCGAATGCATTGATATGTGAACTTGATTTTTCTTTTCTTTTTCATTTTCCTGCTGACGTTTTGTATGTTTCGAAGTAGTTTTAGCCCTGATATGGCTGTACGCAGTCGGCTGGGCTTTAAACAACAATAACAATAACAACAACCAGGGGGGAGGGGGGGGGATCGTTCAAACCAAACAATCGTATCAAGCGACATAGTTTCATGGTGTGACTGTGACCCGTGATGCCGGCTGATGGCGCAAGACGCAAGACTGATGCAGAGATCGATGGCAAGTGAAGGTGTTGGCCCTCCTTTCACAATGCTCATTGTCTGGCACCACTCAGGGACTGTTTCAGGTGTCAAGATGTTAACGGGTGTTTAAGTCTGACCCCCAAACACCATGGAAATGAGCAGACCGTGTCCGTGTTAGTAAACAGTTTTCGTTCGCTTTGTGTGTGTAGGGGGTGGGGGGGGGTTGTGTGTGTGTGTCTGTTTGTATTTGTGTGTGTGTGTGTTTGTTTGTGTGTGCGTGTGTGTGTGTGTGTGTGCACGCGCACACGCGTGTGTGTGCGTGTGTGTGTGTTTTGGGTGTGTACTTTGTGTGTGTGTGTGTGTGTGTGTGTGTGTGTGTGTGTGTGTGTGTGTGTGTGTGTGTGTGCGTACTAATGTGTGTGTGTGTGCTTGGGTGTGTGTGCTTGGGTGTGTGTGTGTGTGTGTGTGTGTGTGTGTGAATTTTCCCCCCAACATTTGCGCTGAATCAGTGGCGTTGGTCCCATGCTACTGATTCCGGTTCCGCAACATAGCACCAATCCCAAATGCACTGCAGTGCCAGGAAGCCCACGGGCGTCAGAGATGTAAAGCGCCATGAAGCCACCCACCAGAGGAGACTTGCACTGCTTCTGGTCACTTCGGTGGAGTTCAGCAGTGCCCGATCTGGTGAGAAACACCACTACTATCGCCACCTTCCTGGTAAAGGGACACGTTCCCCAAGCCACAGCTCCTACGATCCACTGACACCAAAGACACCGATGTGGGTTCAACTCATGCTTGGATTGTAGACGAAATCGAAACTGAGGGACGGGCCACAAAATATGGGACAATTTCTACTATGCTATAATGATTATGATTTAGTGATAATGGGGATGATATCATGATGCTATGGAGTTCTACCTGGGATTGAGACTGCATGACAGGGCTGTGCTTTACGTTTACTATCATTAGGTATTCTGGCGTCAAACAGACTTGAAATCTGCAGTGTTGGACAGCAACCATGAAGTGGATGAGACTCGACTGTGAGATCTCAGTCTTCCCAACGAGTTTGTGTTCGTGCAGCTCTGGGTGGGAGTCAGTCGGGATTGGAAAAATCTACAGTAATGTTTTGAGACTGATAGAGGATTTGTATCTACAACCTCCAGGTCAGTACTTCGATGCGTGTCCACTTGGCCACTGTGTCTGATGTTTCTCGATTCTCTTAGCTGTTTGACAACGAGCATGGCCGGGACAATATCAGCATCAATAACAGCAACAATAACAGCAATAACAACGCTTGTGGGATTGTAGAGATTTTTTTTTTTTTTTTTTTTTTTTTGGATGAGGGCAATTGGAAGGGGTTTTGTTATACATTTTATAGCCATAAGCGTCAAATGCACATGCACACACGCAGACATGGACACAGACACACACAGACAGACGCACACACACATGCACACACACGCACTCTCTCTCTCTCTCTCTCTCTCTCTCTCTCTCTCTCTCTCTCTCTCTCTCATACACACACAGAATATGTGTGTGTCGTGGTTGTGGCAGAAATAGTACCAGTGCATTGGTGATGGTTGTAGTGGTGGAAATGTCGGAGATGACGACAGTAGAAGCAGGAGTTTGCAGTGGTAGCAGAAGTACTTGTTAATGGTTTTGCTCCTCGTATTGTATGCTAGTGGTCCAAACTCACGTATTGTAAGTAGGTCTGAAATTGAGATTGAAGAAAGTGTGAGTATGCATGCGCCGCGTACTCATGCTCATACATTTTGTACTTGTGTTCCAGCGTATACATGTAAATATATTTCAGGATCCATTTGAAGGCAGAGGTCGGATGCAAAATTGATATTATGGCTCTGTATTCGTATCGTTACTTTTGTTGTTTTAATATTCAGTGTCTGATGCGGGGGGACTGTCCGCTCTGTATGCTTTTCTTCATCTCATTACAGGAGATAGTAATTCTGAGTAGAACGGAAATATGGCATCTCTCTCCGTCTCTGTCTCATTCTGTCTGTCTGCCTGTCTGCCTGTCTGTCCGTCTGTCTTTCTCTGTCTCTCTGTCTCTGTCTCTCTCTGTCTCTCTCTCTCTCTCTCTCTCTCTCTGTCCCTGTCTGTCTGTCTGCCTGCCTGCCCACCTGTCTGTCTGTCCGTCCGTCTGACTGTCTGTCTCTCTGTCTCTGTCTCTCTCTGTCTCTCTCTCTCTCTCTCTCTCTCTCTCTCTCTGATTCAATTACACTTGTATATTTACTTGTATATGCAGTCAACAATGCCTAAAGATCAGCCAGAAGAAAACAGAGGTAATGATACTGCGAACCCCAGACCAGTCCAAGCAAGTTGATGGACGGACCTACCTACCCACAAAAGAACAAATCACTTATCTGAACTGCAGCACTGTTCACACACGACGGAGGACGAGACAGTGACATTAAGAGCTGTCTCAGCAAGGCCAGAAACATTTTTAAGAGGCTGAACAACGTGTGGATGTAACCCCCCCCCCCCCTTAATACAGCATCAACATAGCATCAACATGAAGCCAAGACTGACCAGAACTGTGTCCTTTACATCCCACTGTACGGCTCAGAATGCTGAAAGATAACAAACCTTACCACGATATCAATCTGCCACTCTGAAGAATCATGCAAATCTTCTGGCCCAGCACCATCTCCAAACAACAACTTCTCGCCCCCAAAAGCCAAAAGAGCATGTAGACCATCACCCCGAAAAGACAATGGACGTGGATTGGGCACATCATCCGAAGAGAGTAGGTGAACATCTCCCGGACTTTCCTGCACTGGACACCAGAAGGAGGACAATGAATAGTAGCAGGACTCGAGGATCTGAAACATAGGCTACCTGGGATAACAAGTCTTCAGGATGGTAAGGTAAACGGACTTTTCGTGTGCAACAGCACTCAGCACATGTTAACACTTTGACTCCCGCACCCCATCCACCAACTACAAAATCTTCACCCTTTGACTCCCTCACCCTATCCACAAAGGGTGAAGTTGTTGCTTCGCTAGCATGGTTGACAATGCAGGATGCTGGTGGACAGGGGGCAAGTGTCAAATGGTTAAAGATCCCACGTCAACAAAACAGTGGCCCTGTCAAAAATGTGCAGAAGGATCCACTTTCATAGAATAAACAGAAATACGCGCATACAAAACAGACAAGAAGAAAACGGCAACGTTGCTGTACGGTGACGTGTTTTTCCTGGACCAGATTTTGATATGGCAAATCCATTGTGACAAACAGAGAAAAATATGTGAGTCAATGCAAACGCCAGTACATAACAACTTGGCCAGAACAGACAATAGTGCCGGGTCTTTCTGGCTTCCCTGCAAGTCAATGGCAGATTAGGCAGTAATTAAGAAAGCACTCAGCGACCCCCAAATACTCACAGCTCAGCAAACAGCGATTGATCCAAATCAAAGCTGACAGGAACGCTTTACGTTGCGATTGGTCAAGTGATCAGTAGGAATGCATACACACACACACGCACGCACACACACACACACACACACACACACACACACACACACACACACACACACACACACACACACACACACACACACACACACACTTGCGTTGACTATTTTCTGATCAAAGGCTATCGATATCAATGAAGTGGTGGACATCTATGTGTGTGGGGTAAGGGTGGGGGGTTCATCGCCGCTGAATGGACACCGACCCTTCAGAAATGGAGATCAAAGGATTTTGGAACGACTGGTTCAGTTTATTAAGTCGTTGTCGAACACTGTCTCGCTATTCCGAGTCGGTTCCAGGCCAGGACATGAAAAACTATCTGCCTGTGTTAATATATCAACCATTCTGAAGGTTTTGGGCTATTCACAATATCTGCCTGTGTTAATATATCAACCATTCTGAAGGTTTTGGGCTGTTCACAATCTGCAGATGTCCGTCTTTTCATCCATGACCTTATCCACCCATAGAGCCTCGTTTGATGGGTCTTATAGATCACCTCTCTCTCTCTCTCTCTCTCTCCTCTCTCTCTCTCTCTCTCTCTCTCTCTTTCTCTTTCTCTTTCTCTCTGTGTCTCTCTCTATCTCTCTTTCCTCCCTCTGTGTCTCTCTGTCTCTGTCTCTCTCTGTCTCGTCTGTCTCTCTCTCTCTTTCTCTCTCTCTCTCTCTCTCTCACCGCCTCTGTTTCTCTCTCCCCCCCTTTCTCCTCTCTCTCTCTACCTCTC
>CM060315.1:39432161-39437161 GCA_030674185.1 Monoplex corrugatus | reverse complement strand
ACACACTTACTCAAACACAAATCGAATCCCACTATCAATGACAGATCAAATCCAGCACACCTGCAAGTATTCATCGACAGTCTAAATCGAAAGTGCCGTCAATGATGTCAGTATCAGAACTCAGCAAACACGAATAACAAGAACATGGGGTATGGATCGTTTATCGGTAAGTCAATGACAACAGACATGTCTTTACCTCGGACGTCTCTCGCCCGGCATGACTCCGCAACTGAACGATTACTGTCTTAAGTGAGGGTTTTTAAGCAGGGAGTGTCCTTAGTAAATAGGATCAGAACAGGCAACTCTTGAACTCCACCGAAAGGACCAAGCGGCAGTGCAGGGTCTTCTCTGGTGGGCGGCCCTATGGCGGTTTGACATCTTCGGGTACCGTGGGCTTCCTGTTGCTGGGATTGAAGCTGAATGATCTTGGGGTTTGTAGTGTGTTGTAGAGCCGGTGTGAAATCAACGCCATTGTGACGGTCCAGAAATTGGGACAGACAACAACAAAAAAGGACAAAAACCCAAAGAGGAGTGGGTGGAAAGAGGTAGGGGTGGGGGATGGGAGAAGAAGAGGAGGAAGCGATGTGCACTGAGGAGGGGACGGGGGGAAATTCCATGAGAGCGTAGGCTGAACTGAGTTGAAGTAAGGCATTGATCTGTGCACGTGTGCGTCACAGTGTAACCAACAACAAGTCATGGCCAATTAATCTGTGATCAATAACAAGTGAACTCCAATCATACCGTGAACAATAACGGATCAAAATCCTGGACGCTAGCCGTTTATCGATGAGGGATTGTCAGCGTTTGCAACATCAGAAATCAGAAATGCATACTCACACGCGCGAAAGTATACAGACTCGTAAGCACACTTAAACGCGCATATGCACGCGCCTACAACACACGTACACACACACACACACACACACACACACACACACACACACACACCCCACAGCACACAGAACACACACACACACACACACACACACACACACACACACACACACACACACACACGCACATACACATACACACACAAACTATGCACGCGCGCGCATACACACAATCGACACAGATATACACGTACGCAACACACACACACACACATAATACACATACACGCACACATACCTAAACTCAACATACACACAAACACACATACCTATATATATATATATATATATATATATATATATATATATATAAAACAGATATATAAAATATGTATATATATAAAACACATGCACACATAAACACACAAACATACACAAATACATCACACACAACACACATACCCACACGCACACATGCGCATACTTATACAGACACACAACACACACACTCGAGCGCTCACACACACACACACACACACACACACACACACACACACACACACACACACACACACACACACACACACACACACAACACACACATACACACACATACATCACACACAACACCACACACACACAACACACACACACACAAACACACACAATACACACACACAAACACACACACAAACACACACACGCAAACACACTTACACACACACACACAAACACACTTACACACACACACACATACACACACACACACACACCACACACACACACACACACACATTCACTCACAAACGCACACACATACACACAAACACACACACACACACAAACACACACACACACACACACACACGACATCGATTCAAACTTGTCCGTCAGGAAGTCAACGAGAAACAGTGGAGGAGGAGAGAGGGGCAGAAAGGCAAAGAGAAACAAGGTGGTGAAGCCTTTTAAGAGTCTGTGTTTTATATAAAAAGGATTATAGAACGTCCAGACTTCGTACTTCTTAAATCCACTAATACTTTGAAGAAGACACAGATGAAAAAAGATTTTGTACTTCTTAAGCTCACTATTACTTTGAAGAAGACTCAGATGAAAGAAAAACTTCACATAAAACGAGAACAATGATAGGCGATCACAGCAGTGAAAACAGATGTTAAATACTGTCACAAATTCTAAGAAAGTGCCGTTCACGCGTTCACCCCCCCCCCCCCCCCCCCCCCCCCCCCCCCCAAAGAGCTGATTAGGATCAATACAGTCACGTCACCTCACATCTCCACGAGAATCATGATCACAGTGAACAAGTGAATTCGGTATAGTCAGGCCATTTTACTTTTCCACAACTACCATGGTTACAGTGGATGGTCCGTGTACCACAACGTCCAAACTTATGCATTTGTCACTCCACCATGGTCCACACCTTTGACCGAAATTTGGTAAAGATCCATTTGGAAACAGCTGAGAAAATCTCACCACTGTAGGATGTCCAGGATCGGTGTCATGATGATGAAGTTTAAGTTTATATAGTTTTTTTTTTTTTATCTTGTATCCATTGACTTCAACGTATGCACAAAGTGATTTTCATTTTATTGTTTGTGGCCGGCTTTTGTCGATCTTAACCTTTGTTTACTGTAATCATTGTTGTTGTGGAGAAGTGAGATGGCATGATTATGTTGACCTTAACCTTTGTTTACTGTAATCATTGTTGTTGTGGAGAAGTGAGATGGCATGATTATGTTGATCTTAACTTTTGTTTACCGTAATCATAATACTTGTGAAAAGTGAGATGGCGAGACTGTATTGATCTCTAACTTTTTTTCGATGTAATAATGGCAGTTGTTGAAAAGTGAGATGGAGTAATAATTACTATAATAATTACAATATTTATATAGCGCAGTAGTAGTAGTAGTAGTGGAAGAAGAAGAAGAAGAAGAAGAAGAAAGTATGTGATCTCGTTTTTCCTCAGCTACCATGATGACACTGAACAAGGTTAAAGATCGATATATTCACGCCATTTTACTTGTCCACAACCATGGAGTGATTAAACCGATCTCAAAATTTGCTCACTGTAACCATGATAGTTGTGGAAAAGTGAAATGGCGTGAATACATGTTTTCCGAATTCGTTTGTTCACTGTGATCATGATTCTCGTGGAACTGTAAGGTGATGTGACTGTGTTGATACTAAACTGTGCTGACGGTAGTCATGGTGGTTGTGGACAAGTAAAATGGCGTGAATATATCGATCTTTAACCTTGTTCAGTGTCATCATGGTAGCTGAGGAAAAACGAGATCACATACTTTCTTCTTCTTCTTCTTCTTCTTCTTCTTCTTCTTCTTCTTCTTCTTCTTCTTCTTCTTCTTCTTCTTCTTCTTCTTCTTTCTTCTTCTTCTTCTCCTCCTCCTCCTTCTCCTTCTCCTTCTTTTCTTCTTCTTCTTCTTCTTCTTCTTCTTCTTCTTCTTCTTCTTCTTCTTCTTCTTCTTCTTCTTCTTCTTCTTCTTCTTCTTCTTCTTCTTCTTCTTCCACTACTACTACTACTACTACTGTTACTGCTACTGCTGCTGCTGCTGCTACTACTACTATTATTATTACTACTACTACTGCTACTACTATGTTGATCGTAACTTTGTTCACTGAAACTATGGTAGTTGTGGCATGACTATATTACCTTTTGCGTTGAAAGAAAATCAGAGAACATCTCTCAGATAGATAGGTAGATTTTCTTCATTTCGTGAGAGGAAGCCAGTCTTGCAAGATGTGGTAGCTTTTTATTATGATGTTTAAACTGACTTTAAGCCCGGTGATCGGTGAAGGAATTTTCAGGTGTGAAAAATGACTTTCCAGGGTCTGAGTTCCGGTCAAGTACAAGAAACCAATGTGATGCTCAAGTCTGGCAGCTGAAGATACTGTAGCCTAGTCAAACTTAGTAATCTTGTTTCATTGACTTCTAGAGTTGCATACCCATTCAGTGACATTTTTGTAAGGAATGTAAGATATGGTTCCGTTCCCTAGTCGCACGCGTGTGTGAGCGTGTATGTTTGATCTTCCTTGGTCTGCCTCTTGTTTTAAAACCAGATATCTTTTTGTTTTACGCTTGTTGAGACACCTGGTGGGGCTGTATTATTCCGGGTCCGATGACGAACCGCTTAATTCTTTGCTGATGAATATGATGGTGGAATGGTTTTGTTTTGATTATTTCTATGATCTTGATGTTTCTGATCAAATCATGTCTGGTCCGTTGAAAGGGTTCTGTTCATTTCTCAGCAAATTTGGATAAATCTATTCATCTATCATTGAGGAACCATCCCCCTCTCTCTCCTTCTCTCTTCCTCTCTCTGTGTCTCGTGTCTCTGTCTCTGTCTCTCTGTCTCTCTGTCTCTCTGTCTCTCTGTCTCTCTGTCTCTCTCTCTCTCTCTCTCTCTCTCTCTCTCTCTCTCTCTCTCCCAAAAGCACGAAAACTCACACGCCCCCACACGCACACGGGCGCGCGTACACGTACGCACGCACACACACGCGCACACATACACGCAGGCACACGCACGCACGTACGTACATACATGTACACACGAGAGCGCGTGTGCACAAACGCATGCACACACACACACACACACACACACACACACACACACACACACACACACACACACACACACACACACACACACACACACACACACACACACGATCACTATAGCCAACAATAAGGGCAGAAGCAGAAAAGCCGCTTAACCCCAAACGACGTAAGCCATCAAGGGAGAGAAGTAGCGTGATCTACCGGACACTGGCCACATCTGTCGGCTCTGAGTGGGATGCGCTGTTTGAAACCTGTCTTCTGACACACAGAATAGAATAATCCACCTGCCTGGCATCTCTCTGTGTCACAGACATGGACAGGGAGAGAAGCAACAAGGTCTGCCCTACCAATCCCGTGGTGCAGCGATAAACGCAATGGAGTACCGATTGGAAGGTTGTGGTTTTGGATCCCCATCAGTCCTGTGAAAATCGTTGTGGGATTTTTCGGCCTTAACCGGATTCTTATTATTGTTATTATTTTGTTATTGTTATTGTTATTTTTTGTTATTGTTATTGTTTTATTGTTGTTATTGTTATTGTTTCATAAAGCCCAGCCTAGGGCAAAGAGAGCCATATCAG
>CM060315.1:39424661-39427161 GCA_030674185.1 Monoplex corrugatus | reverse complement strand
CTCCAAAACACTTATGTCATGCTCCCTCCAAGACACTTATGTCACATTCCCTCCAATACACTTATGTCATGTTCTCTTCAAAACACTTATGTCATGTTCCCTCCAAGACACTTATGTCATATTCCCTCCAAAACACTTATGTCATATTCCCTCCAATACACTTATGTCATATTCCCTCTAAGACACTTATGTCATATTTCCTCCAATACACTTATGTCATATTCCCTCCAAGACACTTGTGTCATATTCCCTCCAATACACTTATGTCATATTCCCTCCAAGACACTTATGTCACATTCCCTCCAAAACACTTATGTCACATTCCCTCCAAGACACTTATGTCACATTCCCTCCAAAACACTTATGTCACATTCCCTCCAAAACACTTATGTCACATTCCCTCCAATACACTTATGTCATATTCCCTCCAAGACACTTATGTCATGTTCCCTCATGACACTTATGTCATATTCCCTCCAATACACTTATGTCATATTCCCTCCAAAACACTTATGTCATGTCCCTCCAAGACACTTATGTCACATTCCCTCCAATACACTTATGTCATGTTCTCTTCAAAACACTTATGTCATGTTCCCTCCAAGACACTTATGTCATATTCCCTCCAAAACACTTATGTCATATTCCCTCCAATACACTTATGTCATATTCCCTCCAATACACTTATGTCACATTCCCTCCAAGACACTTATGTCATATTCCCTCCAAAACAACTTATGTCATGTTCCCTCCAAGACACTTATGTCATTTCCCTCCAAGACACTTATGTCATGTTCTCTTCAAAACACTTATGTCATGTTCCCTCCAAGACACTTATGTCATATTCCCTCCAAAACACTTATGTCATATTCCCTCCAAAACACTTATGTCATATTCCCTCCAAGACACTACGTCTATTCCCTCCAAAACACTTATGTCATGTTCCCTCCAAGACACTTATGTCATATTCCCTCCAAGACACTTATGTCATGTTCCCTCCAAGACACTTATGTCATGCTCCCTCCAAGACACTTATGTCATATTCCCTCCAAAACACTTATGTCATTTCCCTCCAAAACACTTATGTCATATTCCCTCCAAGACACTTATGTCATTTCCCTCCAAAACACTTATGTCATATTCCCTCCAAGACACTATGTCGTATTCCCTCCAAAACACTTATGTCATGTTCCCTCCAAGACACTTATGTCATATTCCCTCCAAAACACTTGTGTCATGTTCCCTCCAACACTTATGTCATATTCCCTCCAAAACACTTATGTCATATTCCCTCCAAAACACTTATGTACATTCCCTCCAAGACATTATGTCATATTCCCTCCAAAACACTTATGTCATATTCCCTCCAAAACACTTATGTCATATTCCCTCCAATACACTTATGTCATTTCCCTCCAAACACTTATGTCATATTCCCTCCAAAACACTTATGTCATATTCCCTCCAAGACACTTTGTCATATTCCCTCCAAAACACTATGTCATATTCCCTCCAAAACACTTATGTCATATTCCCTCCAAAACACTTCTGTCACATTCCCTCCAAACACTCACGTCATATTCCCTCCAAGACACTCATGTCAATTCCCTCCAAAACACTATGTCATATTCTCTCCAAAACACTCGTCATGTTCCCTCCAAGACACTATGTCATGTTCCCTCCAAGACACTCATGTCATATTCCCTCCAAGACACTGATGTCTATATTCCCTCCAAGACACTCATGTCATGTTCCCTCCAAGACACTGATGTCATATTCCCTCCAAAACACTCATGTCATATTTCCTCCAAAACACTTATGTCATGTTCCCTCCAAGACACTATGTCATATTCCCTCCAAGACACAGTCATGTTCCTCAACTGTCTTCCCTCCAAGACACTTATGTCATCTTCCCTCCAAGACACTGATGTCATATTCCCTCCAAGACACTGATGTCATATTCCCTCCAAGACACTGATGTCATGTTCCCTCCAAAACACTCATGTCATATTCCCTCCAAAACACTCATGTCATATTCCCTCCAAAACACTCATGTCATATTCCCTCCAAGACACTCATGTCATGTTCCCTCCAAGACACTCATGTCATATTCCCTCCAAAACACTCATGTCATGTTCCCTCCAAGACACTCATGTACATGTTTCCCTCCAAACTAATAAGACACTCATGTCATGTTCCCTCCAAGACACTCATGTCATATTCCCTCCAAGACACTCACGTCATGTTCCCTCCAAAACACTCATGTCATATTCCCTCCAAGACACTCACTGTCATTTCCCTCCAAAACACTCATGTCATATTCCCTCCAAGACACTCACGTCATGTTCCCTCCAAACACTCATGTCATATTCCCTCCAAGACACTCACGTCATGTTCCCCAAGACACTCATGTCATATTCCCTCCAAGACACTCACTTCATGTTCCCTCCAAGACACTCATGTCATGTTCCCTCCAAGACACTCATGTCATGTTCCCTCC
>CM060315.1:39402161-39422161 GCA_030674185.1 Monoplex corrugatus | reverse complement strand
CAAATCAACACCCGCATCACTTGTCTGGAAGGGAAAATCCAAGACCTCGAGGAAAGACTGAGCTCTAGCACACTACCAGATGCTATGCTCTCCGAAATCAAAGAGTGGCTAAACAACACACGACGAATAGAATGGGACAAAGTACGCCAACGCCATCGAAAGAAATTCGAACTTCTAGCACCAAAAAACAACAGGAGACAACAGAATGACAAAAGCGAGATTACACCTGTACCGGAAGAAACAAAAATAAAGACCAAAGAGAGGTGGGTGATCAATCTATCAGATCGCCAACTCACTAAACCAGAACAGGAAGTACTAGAGAAAGGACTAAATTTCGCCGTAGCCCCTAACAAGCTTCCAGTGGTAGACCTCATCACAAGCATTGAAACAGCTTGCAGGTATATTGGCCCTAATTCAGAAGAAGCCACACACTTAAGATCAGACTGTGTCAGAATCATGAAACAGGCCAAACTACCGAAATCCAACTTAACACCGGACCAAAGACGGGCTCTGGCGGATTTAAAGAACGAACACGCCACGATGATCCTACCAGCTGACAAAGGTCGTGCCACAGTCATCATGCCTAGACCCATGTACTATGAGAAGGCAAGCAAACTTCTGGAAGATACTACAACATATGAACGCCTCAAGAAAGATCCTACTTCCAAGTTTTCCAACAAACTGAAAGACACACTGAAACGCCTGAAAGAGACGGACCGCCTGTCATTAGAACAGTACAGGAAATTATACCCAACTGTGTCCGACGTCCCCAAGTTCTATGGTCTACCCAAAGTCCACAAGAAAGAAGTCCCCCTCCGTCCCATAGTCGCATCCAGAGGTTCCATCATGTATGAGACGGCTAGATTTGTGGCGGACATCCTATCACCTCTCGTAGGACACACAGATCATCACATCTACAACAGTGCTGACCTAGTGGAAAAACTGAGTAACTACACCCTCGCTCATGATGAACTCCTTGTGTCATATGATGTCTCTGCCCTATTTACCAGCGTACCAGTGAAAGAAAGCATAGAGATCATACGCCGAAGGTTACAAAACGACCAAACCCTCCACCAACGTACATCTCTCACAGTGGACGACGTATGTGAACTCTTGTCCTGCTGCCTCACCACCACCTACTTCACCTTCCAAGGTGAATTCTACCAACAAAAAGAAGGAGCAGCCATGGGCTCCCCAGTAAGCCCAATAGTAGCCAACCTGTTCATGGAGGATTTTGAAGAGAAAGCATTGGCTTCTTTCCACTCCCCACCACGATACTGGGGGCGCTACGTAGACGACACCATGACTATCCTCCCCCAGCAACTGGTCGAACAGTTCACAGAACATCTGAACAACCAACACCCAGCCATCAAATTCACGAGGGAAGTGGAACAGAACAACTCCATAGCCATGCTGGACACCCTCATCACCAGAACTGATGGCATTCTATCCTTCTCGGTCTACCGTAAACCAACTCATACGGACCAATATTTACAGTTCGACAGCCACCAGCCCCTTGAACACAAACTGGGAGTGATTCGAACCCTTACCCACAGAGCTAACACCATATGCAGTACCCAAGAGGCAAAAGACAAGGAGACAAACCACCTGAAAAAAGTGCTCACCATCTCGGGCTACAAAAAGTGGGCCTGGAACAGCCCGGGAGGCAGGAAATCCAACACCGCATCCCAACAGCCAGTGAAACAACACCAGCGCAAGGGACACATCACCATCCCATACGTAGGAGGTGTGAGTGACGCTCTGTCCAGAAAGATCAGAAAACTGGGGGTGGCTGTACATTCCAAACCTTCCAACACCATACGCAGCCAGCTGGTCACCCCCAAGGACAAAACCAGCAAACTCGACAAAGCTGGCATTATATACAGAATAGACTGCCAGGACTGTAACCAACATTATGTCGGTGAAACTGAACGCCCCCTTCAGAAGAGACTAACAGAACACAAGAGGGACTCTTCTCCAGTAGGAGCTCACCTACACGCCGAAAAACATCAATTCAGTGCGGACAATGTCAACATCCTGGACAGAGAAAATAAGTGGTTCCAGCGAGGAGTCAAGGAGGCCATCTACATCGCAGCCACCAACCCCCCGCTCAACAGGGACCGGGGCCGTTACACCCTGCCCCCGGTGTACCATTCTCTGATTCGATCTCGTGAACTGGGTTCATCCCATGTTCGCGAGATCTGAGTAGAGATTCACGCAGACAGCATTAGAGCGCTGACGAAGATGGCGAGAACGCCATCGAAAGCTACGGAACTGTGAGTAGCGATTTTTACACTGTTGGGAGACCTTGTTCTTCAAAATTGGTAGCATTATATATATACATGGATAGATAGATAGATAGATAGACAGACAGACAGACAGATAGATAGATAGATAGATAGATAGATAGATATGTGTGTGTGCGTGCGTGGTGTGTGTGTGTGTGTGTGTGTGTGTGTGTGTGTGTGTGTGTGTGTGTGTGTGTGTGTGCGCGTGCGTGTGGTCCCATAAACTTGATGTCATAGGTGAGGTGGTAGATACCTCTAAGCTGACCAATTGAGAAATGGTTCAGTGCCACGGATAGGGGGGGGGGGGAGGGAGGGGAACGGTGTCAGTAACCCACAGTGTGACCGTGAGGCACGTGCCTTATCTTTTCTGCATGACGTTAGGTCAACAAGCAGGTCTTTTATATCTGCCAGCTGACCTCTTTTATTAGACATCCCAGGACTGACTTTTGTCCTTCTGCTCTTATCTTTCAAACTGCTATGGTCAGACAAATCCATGGCCTAGCCAGCTGCTTCCTCTACCCCCAATTCTTCCTCTGTCAGTCTGTGTTTCAGTCTGTCTGTCTTTTTCCCTCACCATCAGTCTTGAAGAAATGAACAGATAAATAATAAGATGAATGATTTAAAAATTTCTTTTTGTCACACATAAAGTATCTCATCACAACGGACCATTTTTTTATGACTGTGGGACCTTGTCTGCTTTTTTAGTGACCCTGTGCAGTACGTTTGTATGGGATTGCTTTTGGGCAATGCTGACATACTCAGTCTTTTAATAAATACTTCAAAGGCGAAACAACATATTGCTGTCTAAATCCAGTGCAGCTTTTGTAAGACATCAATTGGCCATCGATAACGAGGAAGACCTCCGATAACTGCCCAAAATAAAGTCTGTAGCGCCCCGTGCGTGAAAGTGATTATAGTGAAATTGCCACACCAGTTATTAGCTTGTTTCTTTACAATGTTTTGGGTGTATTTATCCCATGCCACACAGTTATTAGCTTTGTTATCTTCAGCATGTTTTGGGTGTATTTTCCCATACCACACCAGTTATTAGCGTGTTATCTTCAACATGTTTTTTGGGTGTTTTTATCACATGCCACACCAGCTATTGACTTGTTATCTTCAACATGTTTTTTGGGTGTTTTTATCACATGCCACACCAGTTATTACCTTGTTATCTTCAACATGTTTTTTGGGTGTTTTTATCACATGCCACACCAGTTATTGACTTGTTATCTTCAACATGTTTTTTGGGTGTTTTTATCACATGCCACACCAGTTATTGGCTTGTTATCTTCAACATGTTTTTTGGGTGTTTTTATCACATGCCACACCAGTTATTAGCTTGTTATTTTCAACGTGTTTTTGGGTATTTTTATCACATGCCGCACCAGTTATTGGCTTGTTATTTTCAACATGTTTTGGGGTGTTTTTATCACATGCCACACCAGTTATTAGCTTGTCATCTTCAGTACGTTTTAAGGTGTTTTTATCACATGCCACACGAGTTATAAACTTGCTATCTGGCTTTCTGGCGATTTTTTCCCTCATACCAATTGATTACTTGCATGATATCTTCAGTATACTTTTTGCTGTTTTTCCACAAAAAATACATACCTTCCATTCTGTTTATGTCTTCTACTATATGACGTTACCTGACGTACCTGAGTGTAGTGGCAGCAGGTGTAGTGACCATGGTAGCAGCAGTCAAAGTTGCCATGCTTGTTGAAAGATTTCTCTGTCATCCAGTCGTTGATGGCTCTGTGCACGTAGTAATCGTCAGAGTGCGAGGAGGGGGAGTGGTAGTAGATGTTCTCCCCCTGGTTGTGGATGTGCTGATGTCCAAAGTCACATTTCTCTGCCCATGCACGTGCGCCCTTCTCTAGCGCATCGTCCCACACCTGTGTCAGATAAAAGGAAGCAGAGTAAAATACAACTGTGTTCTATGAAACTTTCTTTTCATTTCTCTTCATGTGCATGTGTGCGTTGCACGTGCGAGCTCCAATTCTTTATAAAAGTTGTCCTAACTATTTGCCGATGTTGGTGCACGTGCTTGGACGATGTTGATATCAAATGGCTTGCCCACCAGTTTAACTAGTAAAACGCGGTCTGATGTGGCCCAGTATCCCTTGATAGACCTTGCCTTATCATCGTCAACTATGACGCCTGCCCCTCTTTCATGTGTGTCTCCTCCAGAATATATAATTTTATGCTTGCCCGATTTCATCATGCCTCCTCTCTTCCATCTCACCTCTCCTATTCCTAGGAGTTCAACCTTTTCATTTCTGTCTTGATATTTTGTAGTTTCCCTTTTGGAGCAATGTTCTAACATTTCATGTTGCAAATCTGATCTTAATTTCTTAGCAGTAACTTGTTTACGGTTTTGTGTCACCCGCTTACCATGACTTTCTCTACCGGACGTAGGTGCTCCAGTAGAGCCCCTGTTTACGTCGTTCATGTTATTTTTATTGTTTTGAGGCATGGTTTTTCTAGGGAAGATACGATACTAGTTTCCTGTTGCCTTCTATCAGATTTTTTTGTCAGGGTTTACTCTCTTAGCCTTGGTCTCTCCTGAGACAACCACAAGGCAGTGGTGCTGTTTACCCTGAGCTGGGGATAGGTTCGTGTGCACCGAGGTGTTCTGCACGCCGAGGGGCCTGCACGCCACACGTCTGGGGGTCAGATCTCCTCCGAGTCCCTCGAGGGTTTATCCTGAGTCTGTGAGATGCTCAATTACCGTGCGTCACCACTGAGAGACACTACGTTGGGCTTGCTGATGGAGAGACTATGTACCGACAGAGCGAGAGACTTAAGCATTCTGCTTTCCTTTTTGGCAGAGTTGCAAGCAGCAAAGCGAGAGGTGACAAGCACAAGGTCGTCACTTGCCAACACATACATTAGACGCGTCACATCAGCCAACAATTCACAGCATAGGACAGACTGTAAAGTTCGCAGAGAACAGAGAACAAGAGGGCAACACTGGATTGTGAAGCAGGGGGATACGTATCTATAGATGAAGCAAAAACAGGAGCCGGAGCTAAGTGATGTTGAAATCAACGGAAGAAACTGCAGAAGTTTATTTTAGAGGAAGATATTGACGGTAATGCAGACGAAGCTGGTCAAGAATATCTTTTCGTCTATAGAGTTTACGGGGTAAAACAACTCCCAGTTCCAACGAACGGAGTGAGCTGACTGCGTCAGTAGTCAGTGCGCGTGTACCGTAAATGCATTAAGGCTGACGATATGCACGGGTACCTTCAAGTAAAGCACAAGTAGGAAGAGCGCACTTGTCATCGAGATTCTCATGTTCATGTTGCTGTTTCGGTGCGGCTGAGTTGTCCAACAGACCAGTTTAATTCATGGTTGAAAATTTCAGGAGAAACAAAAAACAAAACCACAGGAAAGGTCGCAGCATCACGATGACTGTCACAAACAACCAGCACCACATACATAATCAAAAGCAATGAAAACACAAAATACAGAGAGCTCAGGAAACTCTAACCCAAGCAGCAAGGGAACTCACTGTCCAACAGTTCGCAAAATAGAACACCCTTTTTTTTTGCTACTTTTTTTTTAACAATGCTATAACGATGGTGTCGATGAGGATGATAATCATGATGCTATGGAGTTCCATCTAGGATTAACACTGCGTGGTAGGGCTGTACTCTACGCTTACCATCATCACATATCCTGGCGCCAACCAGGCCCGAGAGATATAGACACCTGTGGTGCTGGTCAGAAGATTTGAGCAACACCCTCAATGATGCATCCGTGAAGTGGATGAGACTCGACTGCGTGGTCCCAGTCTTCCCAGTGAGCCCATAGCTCGCCCAGCTCTAAGTAGGAGCCGGTTAGAGCCGAAAAAACCCACAATGATAAATATTTTTGAAGGGACTGATGGGGATTCGAACCTACAACCTTCCAGTCGGTAGTCTGTTGCGTTAACCACTACACCACTGCGACTGGTTAGAACATCCTTTCATCGTTTTTTTTTCCCTAATTACTGACCAGTTCGTAAATATTGGAAGCTGTCTCAGCCTTGGCTTCCTTTCGTCGGGCGTCGTTGTGGCCGTCCAGTGCAGCTTGCTTCATTGTCACCGCCTCGCCATAGTCAAGACAGCACAGACACAAACACATCAGAAACATCGACAGCGACATGGCTTCTAAGTATCGTGAAAAGTGCTCTCAAGTCAGGAGTTCGGTAGGGTGTGTGCTGACTGACGACTGGTGTCTGGTTTTAAAGAATGGGCGTGCTTGAGGGGGGCGGAGGGATGGTTAGAAGGGGCGATACGAGGACGAACGGGTAAAATATGTGTGGGTGTGTTTGTTTTGGGTGGGTGAGTGGACAGATGGATAGATGCGGACGTGAGTGAGAGATAGAGAGAGAGAGAGAGAAAACGGGAAAATATGTGTTTGTGTGTTGTTGTTATGGTGGTGGTACTGGCAGTGGTGATGGTGGTTAATGATGTGTGTGTGTGTGTGTGTGTGTTTGCGTGTGGTTGTGTTGTGTGTGTGTATGTGTGTGTGTGTGTGTGTGTGTGTGTGTGTGTGTGTGTGTGTGTGTGTGTGTGTGTGTGTGTGTAAACGTGCGCGTATGAGAGAGAGAGGGGGGAGGCGCGTATTTATGTATGTGTGTGTGGTCATAAAAAAACGATATAAGCTCTTTCCAAAACATCAAAAGAGGAGTCAGACAAGGTTGTGTTTTGTCACCAGATCTGTTTTCACTTTACAGCGAAAACATCATGAGAAACCTTGAGGAAGACCCTGGATTAAAGGTTGGAGGAAAAATGATAAACAACATTCGATACGCAGATGACACCATGCTAATTGCAGAAAGTGAAAGGGACCTACAAAACCTTGTGAATATACTAGAAATAGAAAGCAAAGGTAAGGGTTTGGAACTAAACAGCAGGAAGACTGAAGTCATGGTGAACAGTAAAAAACATGAAATCCCATCATGCAAAATAACAGCAAACGGCACAACTTTGAGACAGGTTGATAAGTTTAAATACCTGGGAGCGATCATTTCACCAGACGGCAGATGCACATCAGAAATAGCCAGCAGAATCGGCCAAGTCAAAACAGCATTCAAGAAGATGAAAAGCATTCTTACCAACAAATGCCTATCAATTAAAATCAGGAAGAGAGTTCTTGAATGTTATATAGAACCAATACTGTTGTACGTTGCGAGGCGTGGACAGTCAACAAGCAAAGCCAGAACAAGAACGAGATGTGGTTTCTAAGAATGTTGAGAGTTCAATGGAGAGCAAAGAAAACAAACGAGACAGTCTTGATGGAGGCAGACACAAGCAGGTCATTCATAAGGAAGATTAGGAAAAGACAGGCAACATTTATGGGTCATTTTATGAGGAAAGGGGAATTGGAGCACCTGGTCACAACGGGAAAGCTGGAGCAAAGAGAGCACCGGGTAGACCCGGGGAGAAGATACTAGACGGACTTAAAGATTGGCTGGGGACAAGGAGGGTGGAAGAGATGCTTGAGGCAACAAGCCTGATCAGGAAGTATCTTTCTGTCGAAACAACTGCAAAACTTGTTCTCTCCTTCATAATGTCTCACATTGACTATTGCAATTCACTCCTGTCTGGTCTTCCTGCCTCCACCATTCACATCCTACAGCACATTCAAAACAATGCTGCACGCCTTGTACTCAAAAAGAAAAAAGCTGACCGCATCTCCCCTCTCCTGGCACAACTTCACTGGCTCCCTGTATCAAAGCGCATACAGTACAAACTAGACACCATGTGCTACAAAAGCCTCAATAACGCAGCCCCCGATTACCTGTCAAGCCTACTTGAGATCTATGTTCCCTCACGTATCCTCCGCTCTGCCTCCGATCCTCTGACTTTTCGCTTTCCACGCACTAAGCTCAATACCTATGGTCCACGAGCCTTCTGTTTCTGGTCCACTCTCCTGAAGCAAACTTTCGCTCCCCAGTCCGTCAGCAACCTACTTTTGTCTCCTTCAAGTCCGCTTCAGAAACTCACCTTTTCTCCTCTGCATAAAAATCCTGACCTCACTCAACCCCCTCTGCAGCCTGTCTGCACTCGGTGTGGAATCACATTGTAATATATTTGTATGTAATATGTTCTCTATAATTTTCCATTGCTTTTCTTCTTTTTCCCCATTTATAGCCATGTGTATGTGTGTGTGTTTGTGCGTGTGTGTGTGCATGCGTGCGTATGTGTATGTTCAGCGCTTACATTTGATTTTATCAAGATTTTGCGCTATATAAATATTGTAATTACTATTATTAATTATTATTATTATAGAGACAGATGGAAGTCCATAATGGCCAACGCCATGCGGCAAGGCACCTGATGATGATGATGACGATGAATGTTGTTGTTGTGGTGGTGGTGGTGGTTGTCATCATGATGATGATGATGGTGGCTGTGGTGGTGGTGTGTTTGTGTATGCGTGTGTATATGTATGTGCATACACGTTTGTGTATTTGTGCGTGCGTATGAGGGAGAAAGGAAGAGAAAGTGTATGTGTGCGCGCACACGTGAAGTGTGTATGTATGTACATGTGTGCGTACCTACATGTAAACTATGCCTGGGTATGTGTCTTATCTATTTCATGCTCTGGTCAAGAAACTTAACAGATGTCAAATCGTGCCATTAATGAAGTGACCCGTAGTTCTTCTTGGATGTCTGTGGCGAAGGGAGGGGGAGGGGGCCGACAGAGTGAGGAGGGATGGGTGCTGGTTTTAGTGCAAAAAGTGCAAGATTGGAATATTTATTCTCCTTTTTTTTTTTTTTTTTACCGTTTCGTCGGTTTATTCCTCATGGCACTCTGTGTGTGTGTGTGTGTGTGTGTGTGTGTGTGTGTGTGTGTGTGTGTGTGTGTGTGGAGAGTGTGTGTGTGTGTGTGCACGTGCGCGAGCATATGCGCACGCGTGTGTGTGTGTGTGAGTGAGTGAGTAAATGAGTGTGTGTGTGTGTGTGTGCACGTGCGCGAGCACATGCGTGCGTGCGTGTGTGTGTGAGTGATTGTGTGTGTGTGTGTGTGCACGAGCGCGCGCGCGTGCGCGTGTGCATGTGTGTGTGTGTGCGTTGTGCGTGCGTCTGTGTGTGTGTCCTTGAAGTAGATTCTCATGCCTCTCTCTGTCTGTCTCTCTCTCTCTCTCTCTCTCTCTCTCTCTCTCTCTCTCTCTCTCTCTCTCTCTCTCTCTCGCTCTTTCTCTCTCTCTCCGCACGCGCACTCGCACGCGCGCACACACATCTCACGAACACTCAAACACAACCATACGCACACAGACACAGACACACACTGACACCCACAGACACAGACACACACAGACACAGCCACACAGACACACACACAGACACACACACACAGACTATATACACACACACACACACACACACACACACACACACACACACACACACACACACACACACACAACACACACACACACACACACACACACAAAGAAACACGGAGTATATCAAGTTAACAATTTAAACGCAGCAAAATTTGTTTTATTTAAACTAGGGGGAAAAAATCCTCAATTCAAATTCTTTTTATCTTTCTCGAGAATAACAATAATACGAAAAGGAAGAATGAATTTAAGCGAACACCCATTTCACATGGAAATCTATCATGGCCACTGTTGTACAATGACTTGTCACCATCCTGTAAGAACTCATGGTAATGGGCTGTCTATGGCCATTGTTGTACTGTACAATGACTTGTCACCATCCTGTAAGAACTCATGGTAACGGGCTGTCTATGGACATTGTTGTACTATACAATGACTTGTCACCATCCTGTAAGAACTCATGGTAACAGGCTGTCTATGGACATTGTTGTACTATACAATGACTTGTCACCATCCTGTAAGAACTCATGGTAACGGGCTGTCTATGGACATTGTTGTACTATACAATGACTTGTCACCATCCTGTAAGAACTCATGGTAACAGGCTGTCTATGGACATTGTTGTACTATACAATGACTTGTCACCATCCTGTAAGAACTCATGGTAACGGGCTGTCTATGGACATTGTTGTACTATACAATGACTTGTCACCATCCTGTAAGAACTCATGGCAACGGGCTGTCTATGGTCATTGTTGAACAGTGACTTGTCACCACCCTGTAAGAACTCATGGTAACGGGCTGTCTATGGACATTGTTGTACAATGACTTGTCACCACCCTGTAAGAACTCATGGTAATGGGCTGTCTATGGTCATTGTTGTACAATGACTTGTCACCACCCTGTAAGAACTCATGGTAATGGCTGTCTATGGACATTGTTGTACAATCACTTGTCACCACCTTGTAAGAACTCATGGTAATGGGCTGTCTATGGTCATTGTTGTACAGTGACTTGTCACCACCCTGTAAGAACTCATGGTAATGGCTGTCTATGGACATTGTTGTACAATCACTTGTCACCACCTTGTAAGAACTCATGGTAATGGCTGTCTATGGTCATTGTTGTACAGTGACTTGTCACCACCTGTAAGAACTCATGGTAAGCTGTCTATGGTCATTGTTGTACAATCACTTGTCACCACCCTGTAAGAACTCATGGTAACGGGCTCTCTATGGACATTGTTGTACAATGACTTGTCACCACCCTGTAAGAACTCATGGTAACGGGCTGTCTATGGACATTGTTGTACAATGACTTGTCACCACCCTGTAAGAACTCATGGTAACGGGCTGTCTATGGACATTGTTGTACAATGACTTGTCACCACCCTGTAAGAACTCATGGTAATGGGCTGTCTATGGACATTGTTGTACAATCAATTGTCACCACCCTGTAAGTAAGAACTCATGGTAATGGGCTCTATAGTGAATCCGACAGATGAACAGGCACAGGTTTACTGGTCCTTGTGTGGTACAAAAGACCAGTCCCGGAGCGTGGACATCTCGATACGTCCCAGGTACGATACGTCGCAGGTTCGTGGCGCCCAAGGTTCGATACGTCCCACGTTCGACACGTCCCAGGTTCGATGCGTCACACACACACACACACACACACACACACACACACACACACACACACACACACACCACACACACACACCACACACACACACACACACACACACACACACAGTCACTCACTCACACACACACACACACATATTGGTATGTCACTGAGTGCGAAGCGAGGGGAACACATACTCGAGAAACATTGTGTGGGAACATGAGCACAGACCGTGGTAGGTATTACACGGCAGATGGTCGGTGCTGAAAGATGAAGAACATGAGTATTCTTTCTGTGTTCATCCCTCTCTCTATCTATCTCTCTTTCACACACGCTCGCACGTGCGCACCGCTCACGCGATAAAAATACGCGACACACTCACGCAAAAAAGTGACGTTTTGAAACTGGGACGTATTGAACCCGGGAAGCATCGAACCTGGGACGCATCGAACCTGGGATGCATCGATCCTAGGATGCATCGAACTTGGGACGCATCGAACCTGGGACGTATCGAACCTGGGATGAATGAACCTGGGACGTATCGAAACTGAGACGTATCGAACCTGGGACGTATCGAACCTGGGACAAATCGAACCTGGGACGTAACCGAACCTGGGACGTATCGAGACATATCCGTATGGAGCACATATGTGCCACCCCAGGCACTGAGTGGGAAGGATCCTGTTGCCTTGGGTTCTGCTTCTGATGGTCTCTCTTCTCTTGGAGAGCAGTTGTTCTGCCCTGTTCAAAGGTGACTGCGCCCTGCGCCCTGCACTGCTGTCGAAAGATGCATGTTCTGGGCAACGTCTTCCCAACTAGTGGTGTTGATGCCACAGCTGATGAGGTTCATCCTCCTCCTCCTCCTCATCATCATCATCATTACCATCATCATCATCATGTGCCCTGCCGTATTGTGGTGGTGATCATTACCCTCCCTATTTTATGCATCTATCCCTTGTCGCAAGCACATCTTTCCCCTCATATTTCCTTTTGTGACCAGGTGCTCTAATTCCCCTTTCCTCATAAAATGGCCTATAAATGTTGCCTGTCTTTTCCTAATCTTCTTTATCAATTATCTTCTTGTATCTGCTTCCATCAAGACTGTCTCGTTTGTTTTCTTTGCTGTCCATGGAACTCTCAACATTCTTCTTAGAAACCACACCTTGGCCGCCTCAATCTTGTTCTAGCTTTGCCTGTTGACTGTCCACGCCTCACAACTGTATAACATTATCGGTTCTATATGATATTCAAGAACTCTCTTTCTGATTTTAACTAATAGGCATTTGTTGGTAAGAATGCTTTTCATCTTCTTGAATGCTGTTTTGGCTTAGCCGATTCTGCTGGCTATTTCTGCCGTTTGCTTTATTTTGCATGAGAGGATTTAATGCTATGCTGATGAGGCTGGCCTTCAAAATATCTTTATAATCTTTTCAGTGATTTTTCCTGGTTACTGTATCCTCGCTTTAATTTAACTGTCCATACAGGAGAATCTTTGGGATGCGGACAACGTGCCCTGTCCAGTGATACTGGCGATTGATGAAGAGACACAACGCTTAACAAGCCACACTTCTCCACAACTTGACGGTTGGACACTCTGTCTTACCACGTGATGTTGCACGTTTTGCGCAGACATCTATGATGGCATTGGTGCAGCTGTTGAATGTGCCGTCGGTAGGTAGTCCCGGTCTGGCAGTAGTTCAGCAGGTCGCTCAGGAATACTGCTCTATACATAGCAGTCTTTGTGCGAGTGTGATGCATGGTCTTGCCAAAACCTCTTAGGTTGGCATGGTCTTGCCAAAACTTCTTAGTCAACCTATGTAAGAAGTGCACATATATAAACCACACACACTGTATGAGCTATCCAAAATTATATAAAACAATTTTTGTTGGTTTATTCTGATTCTTCAATCCGCTTGATTGTCTCTTTCAAAAGTGATGACTTTGCAGATAGAAAACAAATCAATAATACCTATGACATAGCTTATTTCTGTAAATAAAAACACAAAACACAGGCCGACTGGTCTTGGTCCAGGATAGATCTCCATCGGCATCAGCATTATCATCCCCCTTATCATGAATCTTCAAAGCAAGGTAAACACTCTCCTAAATTCCAGAACTCCTCGTGTCCTAATCTCAAGGTGATTTCAGTTTCGGCTTTTTCTGTCGGTAAATCTATGTCGTGTTATTTGATGTCAGTGGCTGGTGGGGGTTTGTCTTTGGGGGGACGTGGTAGAGAAGAATGGGAGGAAATGGAGGAGACCAGCTTGGCTCCGCCACTGAACGACTATGTCGTAAGCAGGACTTACTTATTTAGCCAATGTCTGAAGTACATTGGATCACAGTAGGAACAACTGAATTCCAGTGACGTGACAAAGCAGCAGTGTAGAGCCTGCTTTGGTGGTGGCCTGACGGTAGCTAGATATCGATAGTATATATAAACATCCACGCAATATCACTTTAACTTAATGTACTTGGGTTTGATGTTTATCGGAGAAAGCGTTGTGGGGACAACACCACGAGCGCCACTGAAAGTGGGACAGCAAAACCAAAAAAGTGATCAAGCTGTTTCATTACTCTTCCCCTATCTGCTCTTCTAAGGGTTAAAGAATTTAATCCTATAAAGTAAACAACTTTAATCAATTTTTTGGTCATCAGTTTTCTAACTGTATAAAACAAATGACTTACGTTTGATTCAAATTCGTTTGTAACTAGCTCAGATATAAGTACTTAATCATGTGTGTATCGTGTATGTGCGTCTGTCTGTCCTAAAGATACTCCGGTATGAACAATATTTTCTAAGTCTTCTATGGGTGGATCTTTACCAATTTTGGGCAAAGCTGTGAACTGTCGAGGAGTTACGAATGCGTAAGTATGGAGAACACTGTTTCAAGATCAAGGTCACATGGACCAATAAATGCTTAAAATTGGTACTGTCTGAGGGACGTATGTGAACAGCACTTTCTCAGGTACTTCCGATTATTTACAACCTGTCTTGACAGTTGTGACAGTCCGCTGTTGTCCTCAATGCACGTCAAGTTTTATTTCAGTTAACGCTTCTTTCGTGTCACAATGACCTTGAGAAATATAGAGCCTGCATATCGTGTAATCATTTTAGTAAGACAAAGGGATTGTTAAAATGGCTTGACCATCTTGTTACATAACAAACTTTTGCTTTCTTATGTTCGCTCTATTTTTGACTTCACTTACTTGAGGACAGCCAATTGTCAAACACCACCAGACACAACAGATGTCATTCCTGTCTGACACATCCCTGACGCCACAGTAGTCGCCAAACTCGGACCTCTAGCCCCTGACCCTGCCCTTTGACCTTGCTCTGCTGTACTGCTGGCAGTCGTCGTCTTGCGCGCTACTTTCTCAAAGCACAGCAGCCGGAGTAAGTTCCGGCGGAAAGAAGTGCTAAGGCCCAAGTACGCCAGGAAGTTGGTGTAGCGCGCGGCCACAAGGGTAAGAGACGCGAACTGGTTGACCAGGCTGTAAAAGTTGTGTTCCAATCCCTGGTAGCGAAAATAGGGGTGGTAGCTGGCGATGATCTGTACTGTGTTGGAGGGGAGGGAGAGGAGAACGAACAGTAAAGTGGAGACCTGAAACACACGCAGATAAATACTGGTAAATATTAACAACAAGGGATACTAGAACAGGTCATCATCGTCATTACATCTCGCAGCCAATATGTCGTTGGGGGCTAAAGGGATGTTACAGCTGACAGAATCCACCGTTTGTCTCTAGGATGTTGCTGCCGGCAGTTTAGGAATGCTGTCATTACGAGTTTAGTCTTTGATATATATGCCACCCGGATCTGCCTCTGTCAGCCTGGGTGATAGCCTGATTCCAGGGTATCTTGATCAGTACCACTAGACAGTGTGTTATGGCGGGTGACACGACCAAATCCAGCGTGCTTGCATCGTTTTACAGTTGCCCGAAGAGGTTCCTGTAGGCCGATCAACGTGTTGATCTTGTTCAGTACGTACTCTCTGTCTCACTACGTTCAAAGTAGGATATGCAAAGCGCTTGGACTCAGAGACAAGATTTCAGTTTGACTCTTACCTGTAGATGCTGAAACTGTGTGTGGAGACAGAGGGGATTATTTGGAAGGATTCTGAAAATTTCACGAACACTGGACTTTCCATTTTCAGGACTTTCGGATCAGTTTCTCCTACCAATCATAATATACACTTTGAAGTCTTGTATAAACATGTCTATGTGCCCCCCGTCCTACCCAGTCATCACCCCAACATATACCATCACATACGCCCCATTCACCCAACCAGACCACTGCAGACAATCCAGCAATAATCAGGGCAGTGATCAGAAGACTATGTTGCCGATTTGCAGAAATGTTTATTGAAAAGGTGGGTGTTAAAGGACTTCCTTCCTAAATGTCATAGGTGACTGTACGGAGTGTATTTCAAACCGGAGGATGTTCGAAGATTAAAATCAAGACAATCTGAATGAAATACATTGTACTGATAGAGGTATATAAAAGCTCAATAGTAGGTCACGATGCTAACTCTTGTATCTATAACCACAATGCATCCTATGTGTAATATCAACACCCGTGGGGATACCGGGGACTCTCAGTATAAATAGTATCCCCGCCTTCTGGAAATTCTATGCTAAAAATTTCCTCTTTTCTGTCACTCTCTTTGATTCTTTCTTCCTATGTTGCTTTCTGTCATTTCTTCCTATCATTTTCTGCCTTACTGTTCTATTCATCTGTATGTATACGATAAAGTCTTTCGTAGTTTCTCTTAGAATTGATAATTGGGTACATGTATTAAGTGCATTTTTAGCTCTATGGAGGTGAGATATGCGGAAGCAATTTTAGATTATTTATGCCTGTTTTTTAAATATATGTTTTGGTGTCCTTAGGTATGCTTAAATTTGTATTCAAGTGTGTTTTTAAATCCCCCGTGCGATAAATTGGACGGAATGGTCAGTGCCAGGGGCATGTCCTTAGATTATGTACGCGAATGTGTTGATATGTGTACTTAATTTTCTTTTTTTTCTTTTTTTTCCTGTTGAAGTTTTTGTATGTTTGGAAGCCGTTATAGTTGATATGGTTCTACGCAGTCGATTGGGCTTTAAACAACAATAACAGTAACAGTGTAAGATCACTTACAAAGGACTCACCAAGATTGTGGTAGCCAGCTGACGTTCAGCATTGTGAACACCAGCACTCTGAGCCTCGCTCCGTGTCTCCTGTAGATGTTTCCGTGACACGGCGTGGCGCTTCAGGGCGATCACCAACGCCACGCTAAGCCCTAGACACAGAATCAGAGGCACATAGGAAAATACGATTTTAGCGACGTTGGCGACAACGTTGAACACATGGGGATTGTCCTGATAAGCGTCAGATATAATCAGGTTGTGGCGCGTCCCTCCAGGCAAAGTTTTCACTTGATACTTTAGTGGGAGGTAGATGTGATAGACTTGGACCACCAACACCAAAATGGCAATGACCAGCACAGGGTTTTTCACCATCCTCATGTACCGAGCTTTCAGCGGGTAGGTGATGACGAAGAAACGCTCAGCGCTTAGCAACAAATTAAAACAATAAACCAACCTGTTACACGCCACGGCCACGAACAGGGCCCCGAACATGGAAAAATAGAGATAGGAAGCGGAAAACACGGCCCCGGAATCGGCATTTCGCCACACGCGATAGACAGTGATGATGGCTGCAGAAATGGAGCCTGTTGTGTTGAGGGCAACCAGGTACTTTGCTGTGGGGCATCGCATGTTAGGTAGAGAGTAGATATAAGCACTCAGAGTCATCAACACAAACGACACAGCCTCGAAAACCATGCTGAAAACGCTCAGGACATCAGTTACGTCTTTCAACAATTCTTTAGATACAGTCGGTATAAGTTTGGAATTTTCTGTAAACAGATTAAATGTGTCGGTTGTTGGCAGGTCTTTGGCAGAGTTTTTCGAGTCTTCATTCTGAGTAGTTAGCAGCGCGGCGTGTTCAGTTGTTGACCAGGAGTCGGTACTGGTGTTACTGCCACTGGAGACTTGTAGACCAAGATAATGGCTTCTTTGTTCCGGGTCAGGAGACTGACTGCTGTGTACTGGTGAACTTTCAGTTGTTTGGTACACGTTTCCTTCAATCGAAGACCAAGTCTGAGTAACGTTCTCCTGAACTGGAACCGTTGAAGACACAATTTGTATATATGCAACAACTATACACATTGTGTATATGATTCCCATCATCTCAGAAAATTGATTGTCCCTAATTTTGTGGTCACCGCACGTTGACCTAAACTGCTTATTGAAGGAAGACGTTAAGATAATTAGCTGACCAGTTTGACTGATTCTTATGCGGGCTGGCTGTTTTGATAGAACCCTGGTCTCCAGATCTCATGTCACGGGTTCATTTCCACCCTGCAACATAAAATTTGACTTGTTCACTAGTTACTGCGCTAAGCATTCCGGTGGTTTGTGTTCCATAAGTACAGTTCTCCTGCCCATTCAAAATCTCCATTCATTCTTGAAACTCAAATTCAGATGAAAAAATCATAATTATGAAACAAAGACATAAACATAGCAGTCAAGTTCTGTCACAGTGTCTTAGACTACTGATTTATCAGTGTATTTCTTCTTCTGCGGGATTAGTTCCAGGCAGATAAGTAGCACGAGCAAATTAGAAATGGCTTTTAACTAATAACTTCTATCACTGAACATAACGTGTCATTGTTCTTTTTGCGTTTGTTACACCGAATAGCAAGTCCACGTAAATACCAGCTTTGGACGAAAGAAAAAAGAGGATTTTGAAGTAAGGAATTATTGTTTCTAAAACAATTTAATCATACTAATGACAACGTTCTACAAAGCAGGAGGGAAACAGGTCTGGCCCGAAAGTGCTACGACAACCAGCACATTGCCAAAGGGTCTTCTGGATGGAGCAGTCGACTGGGAGTGTACAGCAGACCTCCCAGAGTGGAGAAATTACCCAGATGTCATCAGCAAGACAGGCATGAGACCAGACATCGCTCTCCACTCTGACTCCTCGAAACAAGTGATTCTGATAGAACTCACTGTGCCATACGAAAGCAGAATGGAAGAAGCACATATCTACAAGACCGAAAAATACGCCAGTCTTGCCAGCACCCTGAAGAAAGCAGGTCTGCGGGTCAAAATCTTCGCCATAGAGGTCGGGGCAAGAGGGTTTGTGGGCACCTCCGCTTATGATCTCATGAAACAACTCGCCATTTCTGGGAAGAAGAGGACTAGAGCCCTTAAAGCGATGGCAGAGGCAGCAGAAAGGAGCTCAAGCTGGATCTGGGCAAGGAGGAACCAAAAAAGTGAACTTCATAAGGATTAAATTCCCTACAGATGATGTGTGCCCCGTTAGCACATTGGTAAAACCGCGTACCGCAGTTCTGAAGCGCAGAATCGCCCAGGTTCGCTCCCCGGCGTGGGAAAAAAAAAAAAAAAAAAAAAATAGACAACAGCAGAAGGGCATCCAGGAGTCATGACCTGGATGTGGCCCGGCCCCCGAGAGTGTAAGGAATTCAGGGCCGAAACACTTGTCTAAAGGGGGTTACTTCTCTGAAGACCTTCTGTTGTCTAGCTCTCCCTAGAGTTTCTTTCTACCTACTAGTTCTTTCGATGGTGTATGGTGTCGTACGCCATCAACTGTTTAACACAACGGCAAGGATAGGCTTCCCCAAATACATGGTGTCACTTACAGCAGCATTATACGAAGACCAAAATGCGACCATCAGATGGACTGGTGCACACTGCGAATATTTTGGCATTGAAAATGGAGTCAGGCAGGGCTGCGTCCTTTTGCCTCATCTTTTTTGTTTGTTTGTTTGTTTGTTTGTTTTTTTCTTATCTTATATACAGAGTAGGTCATTAAAGGGGCATATTTAGAAGAGATGGGAATACAGATCAGAGGAAGAAACATCACCAACCTGAGATATGCGGACGACACTACATTAACAGCAGATAACATCACAAGCATGAAGAGAATTCTCTACCAAGTAGGTGCAGCAGGTTGCAGGGCAGGATTGAAACTGAATGTTAAAAAACTAAAGTCATGCACATAGCGAGAAAAGAAGGCCTAAAACATCCAAACATTCAAACAAACAAAACAGACTGAGAAAATGTCCAACATTCCAAGTATCTAGGATCTGTAAAAGCAAATGACGGGTCCTGCATGAATGATGTGAAAACAAGAATTGGCGTGGCAAAACAATAAAATGCTCCAGTTAAACAACGTATGGAAAGACAGAGGGCTACCCAAAGATTTAAAACTTAGATTCCTGAACATATTTATTTGGCCTGTTTTAATGTATGGTTGCGAAGCCTGGACACTACGAAAAGATGAAGAAAACAAGATCAATGAAGCAGAAATGTGACTCTATAGAAGACTTCTCTGGGTTAAGTGGACAAACAGTAGAACAAACGATAGCACATTAAAGGAACTGAATGTTAACTGCCAACTGCTAACAGAGATCAACGAAAGAAAGCTGAAATATATAGGCCATGTGATCAGATACCACCAAAACAGATTTGATATCCACAATCCCACAGAGGCGAGGAGAAGAAAGGGACGACCGCACACCTCCTACTTCAACAACATCGCTGCCTATGATCTGGGGATCCAGAAAGTCGTCCACAGATGTCTCAGTCGTGTGACTTGGAGAACACTTGTGATGTCGAGTACGCTTTCTACCGCCGATCCCGGCGAAGGACAGAGATGAGAGGTGAGT
>CM060315.1:39384661-39397161 GCA_030674185.1 Monoplex corrugatus | reverse complement strand
TTAGATGTAGACCTGCCTTCTAGCCCACTGCATCTACTCTGTGCACAATTCTTTTCATGCTAGTAATATTGTTTGATATTAGTGTAATATCATTAGCATATTGTATATTTGTTATGTTTCGACTGCCAAATTTTATTCCCATGTCTTCAATATCTGCTTCTCTCACAACCTGTTCTGTGTATATGTTGAAGCGATGAGGTAAGAAAATGCATGCCTGACGGACTCCTTTCTTGTTGCTAAAATATTGGTATCAACTAAGTAACATAACCCTTGAGAGTCACGGAGTTATCTCCCATGTAGAATTTCTCAAACCCAATACAGTTTGCGCTACCCATTCAGCTTGCATAGACGCAGCCACAAAGCATAAAGTGGTAAGTTCCTTTGGTATAAAATATTGGTAGTTTTTGACTGTTCCATCTAAGTGTTACTTTTTGGATGTCGTATAGGCCGCAATAAGAAAAATTAGATGTTTGAGGAAGTTCATTTTCTTCATGGTATCAAACGCTTTGCTGTAGTCGATGAAAGTAATGAAGGCCTCTCGCTCACTGGCTTTCCCGATCATCGTTTGTAAAAAGAAAACCATGTCAGTGATTCCTCTGTTGGCCCTGTAACCTAGTTGACAGTCTGACAGCTCCTCTTCCACTTTTGATCTCATTCTGTTGGGTGTTATGATCATGTGCAGGATGGTGCTGGCGTGACTGATGAGCGCAATGGTTCTGTAGTTGTTACAGTCTTTGATGTTTCCGCTTTTGTGAAAGTGACAAACTCTTGTAGTGTTTGGTTTGTTGGCCATTCACATGTTGTCCATATCTTGTAGCACAGGTGGTGCAATGCTTTGATTGCTGATTCACCTGTGTTTTTCAGCAGTTCTCCAGGAGTGCTGTTTAGTCCTCTTGATTTTTCCAACTTTCAGTTGGCTGATAGCTGCTGTCGCTTTAGTTGATAAAGAGTTTGGTTCCGAATGCCGAAAATCAAAATAGGAAGTGCTTGTAGATTTGTTGCTGTGGTATCATTGAATAAGTTTTTACCTTAATCATGCCATATTGTAAGAATCTCTTCTGTCTTGGTTAGAGTGGCACCATTTTACATGTAGTGTCGATACACTGATTTTGTGGTTGAAATTTGGTCATTTCAGCTTTATTATTTGTTCATATATCTCCTTTAATTTTCTTTCTTTATTGCAATCGGAGATTTTAACACGTCTTGCTCAAGCCACACTCTCTTGTCTCTTCTTACTGTGGTTTGTATTTCTCTTTTCAGTTTCTTGTATTCATCTTGGTTGTTTTTTTGTTGTTGTTTTTTTTTTAACTTGCTTGACTATTCTTCTTAGTCAGTCATATTATTTTATCACTTATGTATGATTTTGGTGCCGTTCTTCTTTTTCTGCCTAGTTTTGCTTTTGCAGTTTCTGTCCAGATTCAATTCATGTCTTCCCACAGTTCAATGGATATTTTTCGTTAACTGATCATTTTCCCAGTAAGGCTGAACAACGATAGTCATTGTCACTTTGTGTCGACTTTGGTTTGTTGTTTTCCCTGTTTGGCCTGTATGCCTATAATCTTCGTTTTGCAGTATGTGATCTGAATCACGATCAGCAATTGATGTTCGTTTTGAAATTGAGCTCTGTTGTTTTAATACTTTGTCAATCTGTATGTAGTCTATTTGACTTCAGTACCTCTCTCCAGTGATCATCATCATCATCATGTGCTCTGCTGCATGGTGTTCGCGATCATGGCCCTCCATATGCGCCTATCCCTCGTCGCCACAAGCACATCTTCCACCCTCTCTGTCCTCAGCCACCCTGCAAGTCCGTCCAATATTTTTCTCCCGGGTCTACCTGGTGTTCTCTTTCCCTCCTGCTTTCCAGTTGTGACCAGGTGCTCTAATTCCCTTTTCTTCACAAAATTGGGTCTATAAATATTGCTTGACTTTTCCCTAATCTTCCTTATGAATGATCTTCTTGTGTCTGCCTTCATCAAGACTGTCGTTTGTTTTCTTTGTGTTTTCTTAAAACCACAACCTGGCTGTCTCAAATTTGTTCTGGCTTTGCAGGGATATTCATGTATGATGTCTGCGATGCGGCTGCTTGAAGAGATTGTAAGCTATGACAAGACTATGTACCTGAGAAAAGGAGACAACGTGTCTCTTTTTTCATTGCGTTCGCCCTGTCCATAAGGCCCTATTCCACACTGTCTGTCTTCATCTTCTCCGGCGCTTGGATTTTGATCGCCCATGAGTACACACAATTCTCTGTTTGGTATTTTAGTTTTTCATTGTTTGTAGATCGTTGTAAATTTTTTTGATCACTTCTTTTGAGCTCGGAGATGTAGAGGCATATACTTGGATGATGTTGAGGGTGACAGGTGTGGTGTTAAGCTTTACTGTTACAACATGACCATTACAGTCGTGCACTATCTGATTTACCTGTCTATGTTTACATTCATGTTCTTGCAAAATGACTGCTAGGCGTTTGTTAAGTCTACCGATGTCCCGCATGTCTGTTGAATCATAACTCTTCTGATGCCACTGAAATCATATTTTAATAATAATGATAATAATAAAAATATAATGATCATAATAATAATAAAATAATATTATTGATGATGATGATGATGACGATACGACGACGATGACGACGACGACGACGATGATGATGATGATGATGATGATGATGATGATGATGAGAACAAGACTGATAATAATAACATAACACATGTAATGATATGATAATAATAACAACAACAACAACAACGATGATGATAATAATAATATTAATAACAATGATGATGATGATATGTGGTGGTGGTGGTGTGTGGTGGGGTGGTGTGGTGGCGGATAATGATGATGATGATGATGATGATGATGATGATGAGATGATATCGGTTTTTGTTGTTGTTGTTTTTTAGAATAGATACAAAAAAACAGTTTTACGAAACAATTACCTCCATGTCGCAATCGTGATTTCTTGAACGAAACGTGGAATCGATCTTGCTGATGCATTATCCATGTACACATTGCTGTGTGTGGATGAACCAAATACCTCATTGTTCCTTATTTTAATTTAAAATCATTTTCGAAGAATTGCTTCGTACGCGCAAGCACGCCTGCGTGCAAACAAACAGACAAGGCACAATCGTTTTGTCCCTGAGGTAGTGGCATACACAGTACGCTGCTTTCATACATTTAGCCCTCTCTCAGAGAGATTTACGTTATTAAAGGCAAACTGTAATAGCATGAAACTATCAAAATGTGTACATTAGGAGTAATCAGAACGAGACAGGAAAAGAAACACAGAGAGAGAGACAGAGAGAGAGACAGAGACAGAAAGAGACAGACAACAGAGACAGAGACAGAGACAGACAGAAGAGAGAGAACGAGATAGACAAGACAGAGAGAGAAAGAGAAGAGAGAGAGAAAGAGAGAGAACAGAGAGACAGAGACAGAGAGAGAAAGAGAGACAGAGACAGAGAGAGAAAGAGAGAGACAGAGAGAAAGAGAGAGACAGAGACAGAATAATGAAACGACGAACAGACAGAAAGAAATGAAGAAGAACGAACAGAGAGAGAACAGAGAGAGACGGAGACAGAAAGAGACAGCAGACAGACGGACAGAAAAATTTCTTTCAGGTAGAAACCATCGTCGCTTTACCGTGGATAAAATCCTATTTTCATTTAAAGATGATTCAACCGCACAAGGAATACACAAAGTTACTTGCACCAAAGAATATAATCTCAAACAACAGATAAATATACCAAGCGACACTGGTCATTTAATGTATCGTATACTGAGTCTGTACAGTTTCATACAAACACTTACATAAAATACAGTATTGCACAATGATAGTTGCTGTGTCTTATGTTTCTAGTGCATATGAGAAATGCAAGACAAGGTTGTCTCAAAAGTTTCTGTGTTTTGGTGGGATCGTAGATCAGGTGGAAGTGTGTTCCAGAATTAGCTACCACAGTAACAAAAGACTTCATTTAAATAATTATTATGTCAATCCCAGGTATTCGAACGTGAAAAGTAGTGAGATATCGAGGATTTCTATAGAAGTTTGATCGGAGGATTCTGGGATGGATAGTAATATTGTTTAGTAATAGTAAGTAGTAAGAAGTAATAGCAGTAGTAGTCATATGTAAAGTAATAGTAGTAATGTGTTGTTGATGTTGTTGTGTGTTGTTGTTCTTCTTCTTCTTCTTCTTCTTCTTCTTCTTCTTCTTCTTCTTCTTCTTCTTCTTCGTTCTTCTTCTTCTTCTCGTCGTCGATGTGTTTCTGCTACTACTGTTGTTTTGTGGTTTTTTATTTTTTGTTGTGTTTGTTACAGTGTGTACTGTCTGTTATCGTGCTTATTTTTTTTGTTGTTTTTGTTTTATTTCTCTTCTTTCTTTGTGTGAATCTTAGCGAGATTTTTAATACTATTTTCAGATTTTTTTTTTTTGCTTCGTTTTGTTTTGTCTTTTTTAAGATTTTTCTTTTTATTAATTAAAGCCTCGTTTCGTGTTTCACTTTCTTCGACTGATCCAACTATCAGCTACTGTTTTAGAAACCCGAACCCCCAACGTTTTATTCCTATTTTTCTTCCTTCTACTCTTCCTCATCTCTTCCTCCTCTCTCCTCGCTTTGTTCAACCTTCTTCTTCCCCTTTCGCCTCTCATTACTGGACCAAAAAAGTAAAAACCGATGGCAGTATTCTCTTTGCTGGTACTCATTAGACTAACGGCCGGGCGTGGCGACTGATTCTCGCAGATAAAAAAGAACTTGGCAACCGTAAGCACCACTTACTACACAAAATGCAGTCACTAGGTAAGTATCTTACCTCATCTTTCAGAACGGAAGACGCACATAGAACTTTGGACACTAGTTAGTACTGTGCCACTTCTTTCAGCAATAAAATGTACCAACAGAACTATGAACAATGAAAACGTTTCCCGTATTTCAAAAACTGAGCTAACACGCTTCAATGATGTCTTCAGTTACGTTTGTGTGAGGCGACCAGTCAACGTTGCGGAGTGGTTATCACGATGGACTAGTACTTGAAGGTTGTAAGTTCAATTCCCCCATCAGCCAAAACAGTCAAAAGGATACAGCACACACACTCTACACACACCACGCACCCAACACACGCACACACACATACATGTATATACACATAATACGCATTAATTTTTTTCATGACTAGGCGGGTTTATTATTTTGAAGAAATTTGCGATGAACGAAAACTGTTCAACTGGTAAGCCAGATAGCAATTTCTACAGAACCACTAGTCTGACCGAGAAGTTATTGTAGCAGACACAAGTTCTTTAAAAGCTGAGTTTTATTTTGTTTTGTTTTGTTGGTTTTGTTTTGTTTTGTTGGTTGGCTGGTTTTTCTTTGTTTTTTGTTTGTTTGTTTTGTTTTGTTTGTTGTTTTTGGTGTTTTTTCTTTGTTTGTTTTTGTTTTGTTTTGTTTGTTTTTTGTTTTTGTCTTTTTTTTTTGGGGGGGGGGGCATTTATGATCTGATGGAAGTGATAAGTAAGGCAGAGTTGCCCACATGTTCTTGTATAGAGAATTTTCAGTCAGTCTTATCCCAATGCATGTCACAAAGGGTTGAAATGAAATATCACTACCACCATTGTTTGCTCACTCACTACCAATCAGGTCAAGTTGGTAAGTAGTGCCCAGTGCCCAGTGCCCAGTGCCCGTAGCATCACGTCTGTTTTGTCTGTGTTCAGCTTTTGTTTAGTGCTGTCCATCCAACATCATCAATACTATTTGAACGCTACTTTGAACAGTGGAGAAATCACTTGCTGGACAATTTTGACATGTTTTGTGTCACACCTGCATGTATTTGTCAAAATCACAACCATGGCATGAGCAATTATACACCAGGCAGAGGCTGTGGATATATTGTGAATGATTCTGATAATTCAATTACACCAGGCAGAGGCTGTGGAATAATATTGTGTGAATGATTTTGATAATTCTTTGTCATCCGAATGATGGTGAAAATCACGATCATGTGTAGTGGTTACCTGAGACATGGGCTGTGAATATGTTGTAAACAAAACAGGTCCCAGAAGAAAATGTTGTGGCACACGGTACACGAGAGGGCAAGAAGTGTTGATGTCCTGTTCCGTGTGTTACTTCCTTTCTTAAGAAATAGCAGGGTGGTCAAGCCATTCTAACAATCCACATTTTTATACAAAATTTATATATAATCCCCATTTTGTACTTTTCAAAGTCACTGTGACCTTGAAGAAACAATGAATAATTTTTTTTATTAATTTGACACGAAGAAAAACAATAGTAGACTGTCACAACAATAAAAACACAATGTAAATATTATCAGAAGTTCCAGAGAAAGTACAACTTACACACCTTCATCAAAACTTACCGATTTTAGCACCTCTTTTGCTTCATGTGACTTTGACCTCGATTTTATAACCTCGAAAAAGACGATGCATTTGGAATTCTGTAACAATACATACGTTTAATCCGATTTTGTTAGAGATCCACCCAGAGAGAGCTTAGAAAATCTTGCTAGGATAATTCTGTCACAGGCACACACAATCAGACACACACCCTTTTTTGGTCGATATGATACACTGTTTCTTTCTTTCAAAAGAATGGTGGGTGGCGGAGGGAAGATTGAAATAGACTTGACATCTGGAGTCTGCATTATCAAGCAGAGCAAGTGTAGGTGGTAGTTCTCAGCTTAGAGAGAAAACAGATCACTTTGCTTTACCTCTCATGGTGAGAACAATCAACGCAGTTGTTCTTAGAAGAAGAAAAAACACTCATAAAAACGCATGTGTATATGCATTTTAAGTATTAAAAGTACTATGTTACTTACGCGGATAGACAAATGTAAAACAACGCGTTTCTTAAACAGAACGTTTTGTGTGTGTGTTTCTTCCCCCCCCCCCCCCCAACCATTCATAAGAAAACGTTTTTTGATGGCGGGGTTGGTATGGTGGAGGGTACGGTATTAGGATGTGTCTTCCTTTTGTAACACACACACACACACACACACACACACACACACACACACACACACACACACACACACACACACACACACACACACACGCCACACACACACACACACATACATATATATATATATAAATATACACGCTCGCAACACACACACACACACACACATCACACACACACATACACACACACACACACACACACATACATACACACACACACACACATTCACACACACACATCACACACACACCACACACACACACACACACACACACACACACACTCACTCACTCACTCACTCACACACACTCGCACAGGCATACAGTGTACACAGAGAGGAAATGAGAGAGTGGAGTTTAGGTATAGCTGGTGTAACCGATGGATCTTGCAAAGGTTACCTTGCTTTCCTAAAACTTTAACTTCTGCTCAACATCTACATAGTAATATAGATGTGTGTATGTGTTACTAAGTGTATATTAACACCTGACTTTGAACGTATGTAGTCACGTGGATGTATGCACACGCGAACACACATATTCAGGCATACTGATACATGTACAGATAAACAAGTACATGCACACAGACACATGTACATGCTCGCACCACTCGTGCGTGCACACATACGAGCCCGTCAAAACACGCACACACACACACACGCACGACGCCACACATACACACACGCACACAAGCACGCACGCACGCACACGCACCGCACCAGCACGCACACACACACAGGCACGCACGCGCACACACACATACACACACACACGCATACACACACACACACACACACACACACACACACACACACACACACACACACACACACACGCACACACACACCCATCCTGGTGTGTGCATACACACACGCCGGCAGGTTGTTGAAAACGTCGATATGTTTTGCGAAAAGTGTAACAAAACTCGAGAAACCAATAAAACTGTACAGCTTATCGTGCTAGAGTTTTGTTATACCCTTTTGCAAATCATCCACCAAACCTTGCTCTTTTTCTTGTCCACTCCCCCCTTCTCTCTCTCTCTCTCTCTCTCTCTCTCTCTCTCTCTCTCTCTCTCTCTCTCTCTCTTCTTTTAATTAAAAACGTAACATTAAAACAGTATCACAGGGGGGAAGAAGAACCAGACGAACTGAATGAAATATCCTGATGGAGAAAGTGGAATGTAATCAACGTTTTAAGGACAAGCTCTCCCGGAGGGACAGCCACTTTGCTGTGGTCAGGAGGCTTGTGGTCCCAATGATCCCTTGAGCTATTGGTGGGGGTTACTGGTTTACCACTTTGTATTTTTGCTGGCCAGGGTCCTCACATAACATATGAAGTAAACAGGACATTACTAAACTGTGTTTATGGTTGATGCTCTTGGCAGGGTCAGCAGTGCCGTACAGGTCAAGGTGAAGGGATGAGAATAAACACACTCCCATCTTCATCCCCATCAAGGTAGGATACCTGACTGTAAGATTACACTTTACTTCCCTTCCTTTACTTTCCTTCACGTGTCAAAAGTTCGGCCATAATGCTTTTTCTAAATAGCAACACCATCGCCATCTTTTTTTACCTAGAAAAAGCGTATGATACTACCTAGAAATCCGGAATACTTTCAGACCTACATGAACACGGGGTTTCGACCTTCTTCTGTTTATTAAAAATTGTTTGGTATAACGACAATTAATTAAAAGTCCCTGTCGGTACTATTCCCGACATCCACGGGCAAGAATTGGGTTGTTTTATTCTTTCAGCACTGACGGGTTTTCTCCCTTGTTTCTTCTGTGGCCTGGCCATTTACACAGGTTAGGAAAACAATCTTAACGGAATAACAACACAAGCTGGACATTCAATGTTTTAGATTTATATTGTTGAAATATTGCTTATGATCATACAATAGACAAATACAGCTTACCTTATTCATGATTGGCTTGAATAGTTTGCAAAGTTTGGCTAATATTTAGTTTACACCAGAATATAGTACTCATAAATGCAGGTTGGCATCTTGTTGAATTATGCACTAAAATGTCATTTGTCTCACAGTTATCAGCAGCAGAATGCTTGATAAATATGGAAAATTGAATTGACACTGACTTCTCACACTTTGCACTCTATTTACAAGGACTATATACACGAATGAACGTTTGATGACGACGCCATGTTTGCAATGTTGTGAAAACGTCTGGAAAACATGACGCTAAATAAAGGCGACAGTGTAGTAGATTGCTTCCGTTGGACTGTTGGAAACCTATAGAATCATCTAGCAGCACTTAGTTTTGTACATGCCACGTCCCAATACAGGCGCGAACTTTTGAAAACGAAAAGCGCGATCGCGTCCGTTCGTACGGAATGCGTATGCGTGCGTGGATTACGATCGCTTCCCTCGGGGCTAAAGAATTAACAAAGGAGTATTGTATCCTCTGCTCTGTTCAGCATTAAAATCAACAATATTATCAATGTAATACGACAGGTTGTGGATGATTTTGTACGCTCTGCAACTGGAAGCAGCTATGTAGGCGTTCAGTGCCGGCTGTAGCTTTGTAAAGAGAAGATCTGAAAGTGGACAGAGGAAAACAGCTTCGCTTTCTCTGCAACCAAAAGTCAGTGTATTCACTGTCATAACTTCCGACTATTCTTTGCTGACCCTGAAATCCGTATAGAAAGTCGTCTTTGTGTTTCTAAAAAAAAGGCTGAATTTCTGGGAGTCAATGTTGATCAAAAGTTAGATTTCTGAAGTTATGTCCAACATCATAAAAACACATACCAGAAACCTCTGGACATTCTTCGAGACGTAGCTCTCACGGACTGGGGTGTTGACAAGGAAACACTACTACAGCTCTGAGCCCTGGTCTGTTCCAAACTCGACTATGGCTGCGTTGTATACGACTTTGCAAGACCCTCGTACTTAAAAATAGATTATCACATTCACCATCAAGGACTGTCCCTCTGTCTTAGAGCATTCCTCACCAGTGCTGTATACAGCCTGCATGCAGAAGAAGAGGAACCCTCCTTCTTCAACAGTAGACTGACACCAGTCTTAATTGAACCGGAAAACCTTGCTCATGACTGCCTTTTCAACTCCAGTCTTGCTTATGACTGCGTCTTCGATCCCAAATTCAAAACCAAATTCGAAATCTCCAAATCTATTCCTCCTCGTGTAATCAGTATCCTTCCTTCCATGCAAAACGCAGATACTAACATAGCAGTTGTTTCACAACTCCAAACTTTCGGACAGTCTGTCATGGATATTTGTAACATCCCAGATCCGTTTTGATCTTGCTTTCCTCCATAAAGACTCCACCAGTTCATTGGCATACAAGTCCTTCTCACATAATATTGACAGGAATGGATCAAAGTCTGATGAAAGTGTTGCTTTTGCTGCGTTCTTTCTGCTACTCTTCTGATAGTTCCGTCCATACCGCCGGACTGACTGTTTTGGTTGTGAAAATGCTGTCGCAATCAAGCATTAAGACTTATTAATCTTTTTGGACTCCTTTCCACCCTGAAGGCAATTGCTATCCGTAACGTCAGTCACAGCGTTTCAGAAATTCTGTGGATACTTTTCCTCTCAAAAATTGACGTACAGAACATTGTTCTTGCCTTAGTTCCCGACCACGTTGGCATTCGAAGGCAACGAAATAGATGACTGCTTTGCCAAGGATGCCACAATGGAAACATTGTTTAGATCTTTCATTATTTACAAGATCTGATATCCTGAGCATATTATGTTAATAAAAAGAAAAATAAATTGCGAAAGGATTGTAACAATCAAACAGGTAAAAAAAAACTTTTCCAAATCCACCACGACTTCAGTAGTTCCTCCAGTCTCTTGCAGGGAACCATTGGAAAGAGATAAGTGTTACGTAAGCTACGCACGGGTCACACATTTACATTTACTCGTACCTTTTAAGAAATGAAGAAGCATAATGGTGTATACCATATGATGATCCATTCAGTATCAAACACCTTATTGAATGCGTTGATGAGACATGAGCACTAAACAGCAAACACTTTGAAAGAACTCTCCAGAAATTTTCTTCCAGGCATAATTTTCACGTTTGTACAAGAGATCAACAGACTTCATCCTGTGTGATCATCTCATATGCACGGGAAAGATTTTTGAATGCATTTAGACTTGAAAGGCAAATCATGTGTTTGGTATATAACTCTGTGTGTGTGTGTGTGTGTGTGTGTGTGTGTGTGTGTGTGTGTGTGTGTGTGTGTGTGTGTGTGTGTGTGTGTGGTGTGTGTGTGTTTGTGCGTTTGTGTGTGTGTGTGTGTTTTAATAAACTTGGAAAATGTTTTTATCATGTTGTTATTCTGGATATGACTTTAGTGTTCAGCTGGGCTATGAACAGTTTGATTTTGATTTACCGACAACCAAATGAAGTAAAATTTTCGTGGGCTGATGATCCAAGGGAATTAATCCAATCGTTTACTATTTCAGTTAAGGTGAAGGTTCTTTCCTTTTGACTGCGAGTTCATAACAATTACATGAGCACACGTACGCACACACACGCGCACGCACGCTCGCGTGTGAGCGCGTACGCACACACATACTCTCTCTTCTCTCTCTCTCTCTCTCTCTCTCTCAAACACACACAGAGACACATGCAGACTCATATACAAACACAAACGACAAATGTTTACTTTGGCAATTTTTTTTATCAGAAACAACAATACAGAATAGAAACAGACAAGGGAAGAAAATAATAAAATAGAAGAACGACAGAACAGATAGAAGTTTTAAGAACGAGAGAATCATTATAAAGTCAATTCTGAAAAGTTCCGAGTCCTTTGCGATACCAGTACACGGAGCAAAACAGATGTGGCAAATACAAAACCGTTCGTTCACATTAGTTCTGTTGTGGACTCAAGATCTCAAGTCCCGAGTTCCGTCCCACCCCGCAGTCTAAAACTTGGCTTAATTACTGCCCCCCGTTTTAAGCTCAAACCATTCTGGCGGCGTCACTATTTCATAGATCCCGCTCATCTCCTCGTTACAAGACCTTGCCGGCGCATATGGCTTTGGGCAGGCTCCAGAAGCTGCCAGATAACTGCTGGCAGATTTGGGTGGAGCGCATAAGGAATTTGTCCAAGTGTGGTGATTGCCTTTTCAATTAACTCCAAACTCTAGATTCTGTTAACGAAAATGACGAAACTTTTAGAAGAAGACAACTTTCATACAGTAATGTCCAGCTAGTAGTAATGGTATCATTTTAAAGATTTTTGTTTGTTGTACACATGCAGAAAGAGAAGAATGTAACTAAAACATCGCACAACACACACACACAGCACAGTACAGCCATACAAACAAATATCAGTATCATGAAATTATTCCTCGCTATGCGTTTTACGTACGACGTGCATATTCAAAAACGTAATCCAGGCACTTCATATGAACATTTAACCAGTTAAACATGCAGTCAAGACATATCAACATTATCCTTTTCCAAACTGTGCCATGATAGTTAAGAATCACTGTCACTGAAAATGGACTACCTGCGATCAGAATTAATAAGTCTG
>CM060315.1:39352161-39382161 GCA_030674185.1 Monoplex corrugatus | reverse complement strand
GCATGGGAGTAGTGACTCATGAGACGTGTAGAAGATGGGGCAGAACGCAGACACACACCAATGGATGTGGTAATGGTGATGGGCGTGTCACCTTCAGTCAGTGATGGCTTCTTGCGTTTTGACTGGGGTCGGTCATGGAGGGAAAGTGCAGCTACACTTTCTCATAAAAACAGGGCTTTTCCACCCACGTTCAAGGCAGGTAACATCAAAACCACACCGCTCTTTACATAAATGTCTGAACACAGCATGTGATACTTTGACCGTTCTTTGGTATATAGTTTAACTTTCAGCAGTCTGATCAGGGATAAAATCATGGACTTAAATCTAATGTATTGAGATCAACCCTTTCCCTCAACATAAAAACTTTTGCTGCCCATCTCAATGCTCCAATCACTCTGGTAAGATCGGCTTAGTGTTTAATGAGTCCTCTCCCTCCACCGTCTTCTCCGTTTCAAGACCTTGCCAGCGCATAAGGTTTTGCGCATGGTCACGGATTACGCCAAATAATTACTAGCAGATTTGGTTGGAGTGCATATGGAACTGACCGAACGCGATGAAACGCTCTTGAACACATTCCAAACTCCGAACTTCGTACTTAATTTTTCATAGGTCTTTCTCCCACCCACGGCTAGACAGCCGTTTATTGTTCGGAAACTGTGCCGGAGTTTAAGATCTGGACCTTCTGCTCACGTCCTGGCTGATTCAGCTGATATCACCATGGACCCAAAATTCCACTCTCGAGTCCAGATTTAGCCCACTACATAAACATCGGTCACTTTGCTGCCCGTGTTGAAGTGCCCATTACTCTGGTGGTGTCAGCGTACTATTTCACTGGTCCAGTACTATCATAAACACTGGTCACTTTGCTGCCCGTGTTGAAGTGCCCATTACTCTGGTGGTGTCAGCGTACTATTTCACTGGTCCAGTACTATCATAAACACTGGTCACTTTGCTGCCCGTGTTGAAGTGCCCATTACTCTGGTGGTGTCAGCGTACTATTTCACTGGTCCAGTACTATCATAAACATCGGTCACTTTGCTGCCCGTGTTGAAGTGCCCATTACTCTGGTGGTGTCAGCGTACTATTTCACTGGTCCAGTACTATCATAAACATCGGTCACTTTGCTGCCCGTGTTGAAGTGCCCATTACTCTGGTGGTGTCAGCGTACTATTCACTGCTCCAGTACTATCATAAACTTCGGTCACTTTGCTGCCCGTGTTGAAGTGCCCATTACTCTGGTGGTGTCAGCGTACTATTTCACTGCTCCAGTACTATCATAAACACTGTCACTTTGCTGCCCGTGTTGAAGTGCCCATTACTCTGGTGGTGTCAGCGTACTATTTCACTGGTCCAGTACTATCATAAACACTGGTCACTTTGCTGTCCGTGTTGAAGTGCCCATTACTCTGGTGGTGTCAGCGTACTATTTCACTGCTCCAGTACTATCATAAACACTGGTCACTTTGCTGTCCGTCTTGAAGTGCCCATTACTCTGGTGGTGTCAGCGTACTATTTTACTGGTCCAGTACTATCATAAACACTGGTCACTTTGCTGTCCGTCTTGAAGTGCCCATTACTCTGGTGCCGTCAGCTTAGCGTAACACAGGTCTGGTACTATCCCCACCCTCTCCCGTCTTTTCAAGGTTTCGCCAACGCTTACAGGTATCGCAATATCAAGGGTCAGCCAGATCATCACTGGCTTTTTTTAAAGGATCATTTCACTCAGGGAGGTTACCTTTGTGCTCACCTTTTCTTTTCTTTATTTTTTTTTTTCTCGCCCATTTTCTACGCTACTTTAATGGCCACAGAAGCTGGAACAGTTTTTACAATGCGATGATGATGATGTCGATGATGATGAGAATCATGACGCCATGAAGTTCCATCTAGGACTGAGACTACCTGAAAGGGCTGTACTCTACGCTTACTATCATAACATATCCTGGCATCAAACAGGCCTGAGAGATACAGACATCTGCGGTGTTGATCAGAAAATTTGAGCAACACTCTCAATGACGCGTCCGTGAAGTGGATGACACTCGACTGTGTGGTCCCAGTCTTCCCAATGAACCCATAGCATGCCCAACTCTGGGTAGGAGTCAGTTAGATCTGAAAAATCCCACAATGATTTTTGAAGGTACTGATAGGGATTCGAACCCACAACCTTCCAGTTTGTAGTCCGTTGCGCTAACCACTACACCCCGGCGACTGGTATCACTGGCATATTTGGATGGAGAACACATCAGAGATAAGTCTCCATAATGATGTATCACAAAAGGAATAAAGAAAGTAGATACACCGTTCTGGCAGGTAACCTTCGATACGATACAGTTCTTGTGTAACAAATACCTCTTCACGAAATTCAACTTGAATATTAGTTCACTTTTGATATTCCTCTACCCCACCCCCCACCCCCCATCTTCTTCTACTCCTTTTCCTTGTCATATTTCGTCCTCTGCCGAGTTACTTCTCCTCATCCCCTGTTTCTTCCTGCTTCTCTTCGGTCACTACTCTACGTGTTGACATAAATAATGACACAGACTGGCAACTCAGAGAAACCAAGGCTTATGTCAGCCTCAGTATCGATTTCGACATGTTTTGTTGGATTTAAGTTGTTGTATTTCGACACACCGCTGACACAATTTAGAGAATATTGTTTGGTAAATAATGATGCATATACATGGTGATAGTTTGTTCCCCTTTGTGTTCATTATTACGTAAGACGGGACATTTCTTGTTTTTATCAGCAAGTCGCAGTCTTTGGCATTTTGATCGTAAAACTCGCGTTGACAATAATGTGTAAGTTGATTTTTTATCGTCTTCAGTTTTTGGAAAGGGAAATGTGGCAATAGAATTGAAGCTAGTTAAACAACAAAGCGACGTTCATTAGCTCCGTATGTTGGTGAGCCTTGTGGCTCGCAGCTAGGCACGGGGAGCGATGATAGCAGCGCACTACAGAGCTACTTGCCTATCTCCCTGTCCACGTCTATGATCAGATGTGATGCTGTGTCAGGGAGTGTATGGCCATGGCCAGACGATGGTTGGTGTGGAGGACGTCCTTAAGCTTGCTCTGCAGCTCCAGCTCTGAGCATTTCCACAGCATCAGTAGGTCTTCCTTGGACACCACGTCCATCACAGAGGCCATCTGAAGATCTTCCCTGTCTCTCTCCCTGTCCTCTCTGCCTCCGGCCCATCTCTCGCTTCCCTGGCTGCTCAAAGCCTGCTGCCGGAGATTGGACTTCACCCGATTGTCCTGCAGCAAGAGACATTTAAAAAAAAACTTGTAAGTCAATGGACATCGCATGATCATTCATGTATACGTTCTGACCACTGTATGTACATAAATTATACGGTTAGACATTGTTATACATAAACCAAAACAAGTGTGACCGCCAGTGTTCAAGCAGACAGGAACCAGACAAAACCATTGGACGGAGCAGCAGAGAAGTTTGTGAAGGGTGTGATCTTCAGCTAATTATGTTTATCATATGTACAGAGATGGTTTTATCCATCGTGTCAACATAACCTGGGAAGCCCACTGCATCAGTCACAGTAATCCTGCATTTATCGCGGGTATTTCACACACACACACACACACACACACACATCACTCCTCTCCTCTCTCTCTCTCTCTCTCTCTCTCTCTCTCTCTCTCTCTCGCTCTCTCCTCTCTTTCACACACACACACACACTCTCTCTCTCTCTCTCTCTCTCTCTCTCTCTCTCTATCTCACACACACACACACACACACACACACACACACACACATCAAAAACGCGCGCGTGCATTCACACTGAAATCACACACTGCATAACCCAACACAAAACATAGTAAATTACATAATGCACACGAGGACATTCCCTCCAAATCATCACCATCACTACACTTCTATAACTACAGCTAGAACACAGGTACCTTTACCACCACCACCACCACAACCACCTTAAACAGCAATAACAACAACAACGACGACAACAACAACAATATCATCAACAACAACAGCAGCAAGAACAAACCTTCAGTTTCAAATTTCTCTGGAAGTAGTCCCAATTGTGGTAAACTTGACTACGACTGCGAATGTTGTTCTTTACGACACCGTTGCTAGGTAACCTCATAGGGCTGACGTCGGATACTCGCCGATGCTGGGGCGGCAGAACTGACTGACATCTCTGAGACCCTCCAGAAACAGCCAAATGAAATCTTTCACACGGGTCACGTGGTTCTGGTGACGTAGGCTCACTGACAGACGAACCAATCACAGAGACGGACAGGTTTCGATCTTCTCGATCTTTCGGTGTAGAACGAACAGATGATCTGTCTTTTCCCAAAGAACAAAATGACAACGTCCTCCTTTTCGTTGAAGAAGGCACTGATGGTTTTCTCTCCACGGAGCAGAAAGAAAAGGTTCTCTTTTTCCTTAAAGAAGGCACAGACAGCTTTCTGTTTCTGTCCACAGAACGGAACGTCAAAGAAGGCATCGAAGGGTTTCTGTCTTTGTTCACACAACGGAAAGAGAACCTTTTCTTTTTCCCCGAAGAAGGCACGGGGGAGTTTTTTCCCTTCTCCACACAACGGAAAGACATCGTCCTCTTTTTCTCTAAAGAAGGCACAGAAGGATAGCGGTCTTTTTCCGCAGCACAGAAAGAGAGTGCTCTTTTCCCCATGAAAGGTAGAGACAATTTTCGATCTTTTCTCGGAGGATGTATTGACACTATCCTCTCTTTTCCCAAAGACTGCATGGACAGTTTTCGATGTGGAGATGTCCACGATGAAGAACTAGGAGACCTGGAAATCCTGCTGGAGGGCACAGAGAGGGTCACTTCGTTTTTCTCATCAAACCGGTCCTGGCCTTCTTCATAGCTATCCTCCATCTCCAGTCTGCAGGTGAACTTATCGAGGATGTCGTCAATGTTGTCGTCATCAGAGGAATGGTAAGCCAGGTTGTTGATGCCGCCTTGCTGGAGATTCGTCTTTGGCGAGGCACGGAGTTGATCCTGTAGATCTCTCGTGCAGTTCACGAAGTCACAGATGATGAGGTCATCGTCGATGATGTCGTCGTTGTCGTCGTCGTCGTCATCATCGTCTGTCTGACCCTGTGGGTGCCTGTCATCCGGTTCTTTGAGGTGGCGATGGTAGCTGTGGAGGTTGGAGACATGTGTGAGGTTAACATTGGATACTACGTTGTATTGTTTGAATGGAAATTCTTTACACATCTGTGTGATGGTGTAATTGGAAGTTTAACTGTTGTGTACTTCAGTGTAATGCGAGCAATTGCGTGTTTGATTGTTATGCGATCCAGTCTACGTCAAGCTAATTAGTCATCATCACAATCATCATCATTGTCGTCTTCATCGTCGTCTACTTTATTATCACTGATCATAATCATTAGAAACAAATTTTTAACAGATTTATTCTTAAGCTAGGTGCTTAAGAAGCATGGAATAAACCGAATCAGTTCAATTCAATATAGCTATTTACACTACCATCAACAATTACATCTGACTAAATAGAAAAGACATAGTCTTCAGTAAAATGGGTGGCGCTGCACGTTGGCGACGCGATCTTTCCGGTGAGATCAGATCACATTTTACGTGATAAACCTATCATGAAAAGACGGAAATGATCACACACACACACACCACACACACACACCACACACACACACACACACACACACAATATATATATATATATATATATATATATATATATATATATAGTGTGTGTGTGTGTGTGTGCGTGCGTGCGTGCGTGCGTGTGTGCGTGTATGTGTGTGTGTATGTGTTATATATAGTATATAGATTTATAATATATAGATGTGTATGTATGTGTGTGTGTGTGTGTGTGTGTGTGTGTGTGTGTGTGTGTGTGTGTGTGTGTGTGTGTGTGTGTGTGTGTGTGTGTAGACAGACAGACAGACAGACAGAGATGAATAAATGAATGGATAAAATCATTGAAAGTTATGATATTCTCATCATCAGCTCTTTTGCTGTGGAATTCTAAATTAGGATTCTAAATTGATTTGGCAAGCAGCGTATCACGGTGGCGACTGAACCGTATCACTCTCCCCTTGTTAAGTCTTGACATTCCCTGTTCGGCAAGGTGGAGCTAAATTGACGAGCTGAAGAAGATTTCGTTTCTTGCAGACAGAAACCTTTTCACTCCCTTTAAAGAATTGAGGAAACTGACAGAAAGTCTGGAAGAGCGAAAGGGTTAAAAAAAAAGCCGGTGGATAAAGTGGGAAAATGAATTGTTTTTATTGACAGCTGCTGTCTGCTCTCCAGCCATTTTAGAGACAGCTGCCAATGCTTGACGTTGATTGGCTGTTGAAATCACGTAGGTGTGTGTACATTAAAACCTGATGGAAACGAAATGATAAACTTATTTCGTTTTAGCGTTGACCTTATGTTTGTTTGTTTCTTTCTTTCTTTCTTTGTTTTTTTCGTTCGTTCCTTGTTTGTTTGTTTGTTTGTTTGTTCGTTTGTTTTTGTGTTTGTTTTTTGTTTGTTTTCTTGTTTCTAAATTGTGATTATTTTTCTTTCATTTGTTACTCAGCCACAAAGATAAGGGGTACTTTTGAAAAAGGTTTTAAAAACTTATTCGTTTATCAATTTGTTTGTTAATCATAAACTGGCATTTAGTCTGTGCGGTATTTCTTTTAATTTATTCAAAACAAATGTTGAGCTCATCAGTTTCACCAACTGAGAAGACATTGCCAGCTCATGGGTTTATGTGCAGGCATGAGGCTTGTGCCATGATCACCATACACGTGGCATCTGTGACGTTAGTGCATATGGAATTCATTCCGAGCGCGGAGGCGTCATCTGGAGAAACTGAAACTGAAACTGAAACTGCCTGAAACACATAAAACTGGAGACAGCTGTGCAGGCAGGGCACAGTCACACTGAACAGCACAGAACAGTTATTCAGAACGAGAGGGAATGGCGGAAGCAGAAATCCAAGACCGCCAGACCCCTTCCCATTCAGTACCGGAAGGACATGTGCTTCCAGGATCGGCCTTCTCTCTCACATGAAGACCCAAGCAAGAACTGAACACCAGTATGCCTATTAATCCGCCAGATCGACGGGGGAGGCTATGGTGTTCCATCATCATCAATACTTTATATCCATGACCGTTCATTTTTATTGAGCCATGTGGGCCAGGGTGCCTTCGTTCAGACCTTTAATGATTTATTTAATGATTTCCTTCATATATATGTTACTTTTTGAAGGTAAGATACACACATACACATGTTATTTACATGTAACCAAGATTATTCCAGTGGTAGGCTAATAAAATACCAGTATAAAATATAAACTAGGCAAAATATAGTCTAGATAGGGCATCAAGACCTGGCCAGCTCATGTTAGCAGCTTAAGGCTTGTGCCACGGTCACCATACACGTGGCACCTGTGACGTTTAGTGCATATGGAATTCGTTCCGAGCGCGGAGACGTCATCTTGAGAAGAACTGAAACTGAAACTGCCTCCGTTAAAAACTTTTCACTGACTGTAACTAGTCCCCGTGACACCAACTTTTATTTATGGATCCTACCGTTGTGTCGTACTTTACAATATATGCTGTACATTTATCTATCATCGCATACGCACCATCTCGACTGTATGTTAAGAGCGTGGATTTGTCATGCTATTCCTGGTTATAAGGACATTATTATTCGTCGTGCATGGATGATATATATCATGACAGCATGCTGAGACTTACCTGACAATATTCGCTGTGATTTCTTGGAACATCTCTGCTTTCGTTTTCACTCGTTTTTGTGGTGGCACTTTCTGCAGCAAAAGAAAAGTCACTGTATCATGGTGTAGGAACATCAGTGATTACCTGTCAGATGGTGTATCTGCCTTCTGTGTTTCTTTCTTCACACACAACACACACACACACACACACACACACACACCACACACACACACACACACACACACACACACACCACATGCACACACATACACCACACACACATATATATATATATATATATATATATGTGTGTGTATATATATATGTATATATATATATATGTATATATATATATGTATATATATATATATATATATATATATATATATATATATATATATATATATACATATGTGTGTATATGCATACATATATATTCATTTATTTATCCATTTATTTCTTTTTCTGTTGCAGAGCATACTACTGCTGCTACTGTTTATTTAAAAGGGATTTTAATACGAAATCTTTAATGTCAATATACACATATTATGTAAGTTTATCATCAAGATCTGAAAAATACACATTAAGACTCTATCTGTTACTAAAACATCAGGATGTATAGCAAAACATAAAAAGTGGGGAGGGCCCTGTTGCAAGGCAACAGCAATTTCTCCACATCACTGAGCCAAGCTTTGTATCCTGGAATTCCAGATGTGACTTAAAAGTCTGTAGATTCTGACGGAGACCAGCCATGGTTCCTACCTTTCTCTGAAGCTCGTGTTTCTGCAGCAGTCGCGTAAAGTCCCGCTGTCTCACAATCTTCATCATTTCCTGGGCGGCCTGTTTCTGGGAATACAACCTCTCACTTCGTATCACTCTGTAAACTCTCTGCAACCCACACAAACATTTCTTTTTCACCGGAACTAAAAACACGAAAAGACAATAAGGTTTATTCAAATGACGAAACAACACAAAAGCAAGTGTTTTTGGTAACAAGAATTTGTCTAAGAAACAAGGCCACCAGGTTTAGTTAAATCAAATGCACGGACATCAAAATGAAGGGTCTTCCCTGAACCAGAGTTATCTCGCGCTGGTCAGTTCATCATTGCTTAATTATTCTAAGACCTGTTAAGCAGATGAGCTGTTGCTTTACGCGAGGTGTTGTTGTTGTTGTTGTTATTGTTGTTGTTGTTTGTTTTGTTTTGTTTTTTTAAGCACTGCCATGGTCAAGTGGAGCGCATCTTAGAACTGAATGAGTGTGTTTAACCATTTCATGGAGGCTGGAGTCTATGCCTGATGGAGAGGGAGCCATCGCAGTAAGACATCTTCATATGCACTCTACCGAAATCTGCCAGCAGCTATCCAAACGCCCCATCTAGGCCTTCAAATGGGGAGGCACAAGAAGATCATTCATAAGGAAGATTAGGAAAAGACAGGCAACATTTATAGGCCATTTGATGAGGAAAGGGAAACCAAAGCATCTGATCACAACAGGAAAGCTGAAGGGAAAGAGAGCACCAGGCAGACCCGGGAATAAAATATTGGACGGACTTGCAGGGTGGCTGAGGACAGAGAAGGTGGAAGTTGTGCTTTCGGCGACAAGGGATAGATGCATACGGAAGGCCATGATCGCCAACTCTATGTGGCAGGGCACATGATGGTGACGACAGAACCTGTGAAATATCGACACCACCAGAATGATTAGAGCATTAAGATGGCCAGAGAACAAGCCAACCTTTATGTTGTGGAGTAGAATTAAACTCAAGATATGATGCCTTGAGTCCACGGCTCTGTCCAAAGAGCTAGCCGGCCCAGGAAAAAAAAAAGATGTTGGTCCACTCGAGGGTAACACCAACGACTCCTACGTTATCTGTATGGCGCTCAAATCAACTGAGCTAACGGGACATCAATAAAAACAAAAATGTTATCTTAACCCTTTGACTCCCGCACCCTATCCACCAACGGCAAAAACTTAACCCTTTGACTCCCTCACCCTATCCACCAGCTTCCTGCAGGAAGCTGGTGGATAGGGTGAGGGAGTCAAAGGGTTAAGTTTTTGCTTTGCTAGCATGGGTGACAATGCAGGAAGCAGGTGGACAGTGTACAGGAATCAAAAGGTTAGATATAAGTATGCACATTGTTCTGGCCTGCAGTGTGCGAGGCAACATATGAAGCTGAACGGTTTGCACCTCTGCCTTCACCAGGTAGATCATCATTCACTTCGACTGTCTCCTTTGACCTCTGACTTAAAGTAACCTTACCAGGAGCCCAGCCTCCCGCCGACATAACGCTCAGGTTCATTGAGAATAACAACCCTCCCTCCTCCCTCCCCCCCCCTCTCCCCAAGTTTCAGTTTCAGTTTCAGTTTCTCAAGATGACGTCTCCGCGCTCGGAACGAATTCCATATGCACTAACGTCACAGGTGCCACGTGTATGGTGATCATGGCACAAGCCTTAAAGCCTGCACATAAACCCATGAGCTGGCCAGGTCCTGAGGCCCTACCTAGTCTCTGTTTTACCTAGTCTATATTTTATACTGGTATTTTGTCAGCCTACCGCTGGAATAATCTTGGTTACCTCCCCAACCAATTGCAAGGTAGTAAAGGTAATGATGCGTGAGCGGAGGAGGTAAGAGAGCCAGCAGGAAGAGGGGAAACCCCCGTCAGACCTCTTACCTGACTGAAGAAGGCCATGTTTTCAGTCTTCCAGAAACTGTCGTCTGGTTTATTTCGTAGCCAAGGGATTAAGAACCTGCAGGGAGAAACACAAAGTGTACAGTAAAGCTTTAGTTGAAAAAAAAAATGTAACAAATATTATGAAACACAGGTGTGAAAAACAAGAAGCACGCACTCACGCACACACACACACACACACACACACACACACACACACACACACACACACACACACACACACACACACACACACACACACACACACACACACACACACACACACACACACACACACAGAGGAACACAAATACACACACGATCGAAGAAACCTCGATGCAGATTCTCATCCACAACCATATCAATGTTAACGATACTTCTTTAACAGCAAAACCCAGTTTGGATAATTCCTTTATGGGCAGGAAGCATTGGCCGGATATGACGAAAGAAGACCAAAGAGAAATGAAAAAAAAATCTTTCTGATGAAAATGGCGACCATTAAACGAGCAGATTTGTCTTTTACACGTTGATTGGGGCAGGTAGTAATGAATCTTTATGTGTCCATAAAGGAATCACGTGAAAATTCCACCTCCGTGACAGGAGATAAGAGAGAGAGAGAAAGAGAGAGAGAGAGAGAGAGAGAGAGAGAGTCAGACAGACAGACAGAGAGAAAGAGTGAGACAGACAGACAGACAGACAGACAGACAGAGAGAAAGAGAGAGAGAGAGAACAAAAGCATGACCATCATCTTTCGCTGAATGGCAAATTGTGGATGCTGTACGGTTGATTAAACAGTGAAAGAAGACACTGGATTTGTTTGTAGCTTGGGGGGGGGGGGGGTGAACTTGTGTGTGTGTGTGTGTGTGTGTGTGTGTGTGTGTGTGTGTGTGTGTGTGTGTGTGTGTGTGTGTTTACGTTCGTACGTAGGTGTGAGAGCGCCCACGGGTACATGTGTGTGTGTGTGTGTGTGTGTGTGTGTGTGTGTGTGTGTGTGTGTGTGTGTGTGTGTGTGTGTGCGTGCGCGCGCGTGTGTGTGTGGTGTGTGTGTGCAAGGTGTTTTTTCTGCGTGGATAAATATTACCTGTCTATTGTTGTTATAGACTTGATCTATACACTGAATCGACATTGTACACCTGCGACTATTCTCAGCTTTATTGCAATATATTTTTTCTCCCATTTCCCTAAAGGTCATTGATAAAATCCATACAAAACGGCTGCCAGGCTATCTGACTGTCCAACTGTCTGGCTGTCTGTCTGCCTGTCTGTTTGTCCATTAAAGATTTTGTTTCTAACTAGAATAAAAAGGCTCTTTTTTTTTTTATTGTTGTTGAATTGATGATTTTTTTCGTTTTCTTTGACAGCAATTGTGATTATATCTTAGGATCGTTCATGGACATATAATACCGATTGCAATTAGAATAGTTTTTACCATATCTGATTTTATATGTTTAAAGAGAGGGCATAGACATATGTTATTAAGAAAATGTATTTACAGTTACGCCATAAAAGTCAAGCTCCAACATGGAATCAAGGCACAGGCAGATTTAAAGGACACAATCAAGTCACAGGTAGATTTAAAGGACACAGTCAAGACACAGGTAGATTTAAAGGACTCTACAGTCAATACACAAGTAGATTTAAAGGACACAGACATGTATATCTATCAAGTGCAGCCGAGTTTTCAAGAACATAAACATAAACATAAAGGTAAACATACACCGGTAAGTCAAAGGAGAACAAACATTTGTGATGTTGCAGAATTATAAGGAATCACATTGTGTCTCGGTTTCCACCTGTAAAAATTACGACAGCCATTTCTCTTCTGAAAGTATGCAAGCTCCATGACAGTTTTGCATCATATTCTCCTATATGTTTGTTTGTTTGTTTGTTTGTTTGTTCGTTTGTTTGTTTGTTTCTTTGTTTTAGATAATTTCAAAGAAGTAACATCTGAAGAGTTTCTTTCGAATTTGTTTTTATACATTGATATGAATTTCTATCAAATTTCCTTTTTGTGTGTACCACTACACCCATGATGCTCATTTCGACTTTCCTACACACCTCCCAATCCACCCAGTCTGAGTTACAAAGGACCACAGATTCTGAGAAATCATTCGCTAAAGTCATGTAACAGGGATAACAGCCATTCCTATGCCTTTCATGTATGTTGAAGCCGAATTCTCGTGAATCTACTGGGTTCCAGTTCGGAATCAGACTGCGTGGTAGTACCACAGAGATTCAGTTCATAACGAGTTTATGTAGGTCGGTGGGTAAGTCTGTTTTCTACGCTTACTTTAATGAAATAATGTATACGGATGTCAACCAGGCTCAAGAGAAAGAAACACCTGCGGTGTTGGTAATGAAATTTGAGCAACACCCTTAATAATGCATCTGTACAATGGATAAGACTCGACCGTGTGCTCTCCATCTTCCCAGCGAGCCCACAACACTCCCAGCTCTGGGCAGGAGCCAGGCAAGGCCCAAAACACTCAATAATTTTTTTTTTTGGACAGATAGGGGTTTGACTCCGTCCAGGGAGAAAACATTGGACGGACTTGGCTGAGGACAGACAGGGTGGAAGATGTGCTTGCGGAGACAAGGGATAGATGCATATGGATGGCCATGATCGCCAAAGCCATTCGGCAGGGCACATGTTGATGATGATGATGGGTTTGACCCACAACCTCTCAGTCAGTAGTCCGTTGAGCTAACGACTTTGCTATGTTGACTTGCTTTTCGAACACAATCGTAGACAGCTTACCTATACGCCATATGCTCGACAAAAAGCAGCAAGACAGATATACAGACAGCGGTTAGCAGAATGATGAAAAGCCCGCCCGTATGTTCCAACCCATACTGCACCGCGCTGCCGGCCAGGTAGTAGCCACAGTGAGACTGCTTGGTGTATTTCTGGGTCAGTTCCTGGATAAAACCGCTCTCTGTGTAGCTTAGGATGTGATTGGACAATGCCGTCTGAAATTAGAACAAGATACAATGTAGCGATAAATATTCCACCCACTTAAACTCCGATGCTTTTTGAATCCCTGCCCCACTTCCAACTGCCACACCCCACCCCTGTTTTTTTTTTCTTTGAAGCACGAGGGTGAGTGTGTTTGTTTGTGTGTTTGTCAGTCTGTCTGTCTGTCTGTCTGTCTGTCTGTCTGAATGACTGACTGACTGACTGGATGACTGACTGTCTGTCTGTCTGTCTGTCTGTCAGTCTGTCTGTCTGATCAACTGATTGTGTCTGTCTGATCAACTGATCGTTTGCCTGCCTGCCTGCCTGCTTGCCTGCCTGCCTGCCTGCCTGCCTGCCTGCCTGCCTGCCTGCCTGCCTGCATGCTTGCCTGTTTTTCTGTATGTTTTTATGTTACCAAGATGTTCTCAGGTGTATCTTGATGGGGTTTTACACCAAATATAGCCCAAAGATTTAGGCCGTTAAGCAGCCACAGAATCAGCAATGGAGAAGGTAAGGCACCAAGGTGAAGGTTACACGAATTCCAGAAATGCCTGATATCGGCACTTGTCAAGGAAAGTGTACGAACAGCTGTTTCTCAGACACATTTGAACACATTTCAGTTCTGTTTGTACTGGTGAGACAGTTGACCACTGTCCATGCTTTATATGAAGCTTATTACATCTGTAGTTTCTTCAAGGTCACAGTGAATGATGTTCACAGTCACTTTTACGTCCATCATTATGGAGGGTTTTTTATACAAAAAGGGAGTACATTAGAATGGCTTGACCATCTTATTGTTTGGGTTGGGTGACAGAGGAAAGAAAAATTGGGTGGCTATGAAAACCAAGAAAATGAAAGAGAAAGAAAACAGACTTGTAGAAGATATAGAAGCTAAGAATTCAAGTGAATTGTTAGCCAACCTGTCTTCTATAACATAAATGAATAGATAAGTAAAATATTGATATCAAAATAATCAAGGACAATAAACTTATAGAGAAAGCAATATACCCCATCAAATATTTTCTTAAAACAAATGGCTATTACTTCGCTATCTATGAAGAATTTAAAACTAACACTGATTGCTGTATTGATATTGTCACTTATAATGGATGGATGTCTTCAGTCAAACATTATTTCAGGACAACCAGAGTTCAAATGAACAACAACTTGAATGTGCCTAGTGCAATAAGTCTAACAATGAGTGTAAAAAAAAGGAGCAAAACTTTACTAAGACAAAAAAAATTTTAAAATAGCAAACCAAATTATTGTCTAAAATGTTCAGAGAAACTAAACATTAGTATCTCGTGGGGAAAAGGTTTCAGTTAAAACTCAAAAATTAAATGATGTGACACTGAAATGGTTGCAACAAAGAATAGTTCATCAGATTAATGCCACCAATATGATATTAAACGCAGTAGGTATAGCAACTACGATAAATTGTACATGGTGTAATAATACAAGAGATGCAACTGAACAACGTGGAACTGTTAATGTGTCTGTAAATTTTGGAGCTTAACAGAAAAACTTATCAAAGAAAAATGCGAAAATACATTCAACATCAAAATCACACGGAACCGGCCTTGTGTTGTTTGGTGTTGGTCAAAATGTAAAAACAAAAAGAATATTTGATGTTATGATAACATTTGTAAAACCATTTATTACAAACACAAAATAGACAAATGTGTTTCAATTGTACTTACTTTCCAAAGAACGCTAAATCTGAGATTCAAAATTAAACAGTATAACGCCAAAATAAACTTTCACTTGTCCAACTTTAATGCTCAATGGAACAACTATATGCAATGTTCTCCCCGTAGAAAACGGGTTTTTCTTCATGAGATATACTTAAATCTTGATTACACAATGAAAATATCATTGTTTACAATATTTTCATACATGTTTTTTACGTTATAGGTTGCTCGTGTGTGTACAATTCTTGTCTTGTACGTATAAATTGGTATCATTTCTGGAACCACACTGTTCGTTGATGTTTGGTTATCGCACAGTAGAAAGATATGATTTGAAAAAAAAATCATAAAAAATGCTTGGATCTTGATGTTCACTTTTAAACGTCCAATGTATAAAATATCATTATGTATGTTCTGTATGTTATATAGTGTTCATTTGTCAACAATGTTTTTACATTATGTATATGATTTGATATCATTTTTCGTTACCACATTGTATATTTGATGTCCAAACAAAAAATGAACACAAAAATGGTTATTGAAAAAAATTGGGTAGTTAAAATAAGAACGGTAATGTGGGTTTGGTTATGTATGGTTAAACCAAGGTGTTGGGGAAGTAAATGGTTTTATTCGTGCCTTTCTTGAAAGACTGATTGTAAATGGCAGATTTGGAATACCCATGTACAGGATATCAACAGATTTGATTTTAGTGATCACTTAATCACTTGCATTGTGTTCCTACTTATTTGTCAAGAAATCTCAATAGACATTTTAAAACACATGGTAACACACTTAGGTTAGGCATTTCGTGCAGAGTTGTTGACACAACCGTTACAGACGATCATCTACTCGTAATCTTCTATGTCCATCGTGTTAAGAATCACAGGAAGACGAAATTTACTTTGTATTATCATGTCCAGTGTTAAAGGATATAAGAGCAGAACTCATACCACAAAAGCACTGAAGAAATTCTGTTTTGTTCATTTTTATTAATGTCGTCAGTGGATGAAGAAATCGTAAAACGATTTCCTACATATCTGTACAAAGCGTTCAAAATACGAAATGTTGTGGCAAGGTAATCACGTCTGTGTCAGTGTGTAGTTTTGTTGTTTTTTGTGTATATCACTCCCTCTGATGGGCCATAACCCTTATGAATAAATCATCTGAATCTGATTCTCTCTCTCTCTCTCCTCTCTCTTCTCTCTCTCTCTCTCTCTCTCCTCCTCTCTCTCTCTCTCTCTCTCCTCTCTCTCTCTCTCCCCCCCTCTCTCTCGCTTTCTCTCTTTGCTATTTTTTTGCTTCATTTACATTCACGCACGCACGCATACACCACCACACACACACACACACAACAACTCTCTCAATCTCTCTCTCCTCTCACCTCACACATATCAATGCACAGTCACAAATACACACACCACTTGCACAAGAAATGATTAGATAAGTCAATCTCTCTCTCTCTCTCTCTCTCTCTCTCTCTCTCTCTCTCTCCCTCTCTCTCTCTCTCCCCACTACTCCTTCCACTGACAACCTCCCTGTCTCACTCACTCCCCCTCCACTACACTCCTCTTTCCCTCCTTCCTTCCCATCTCCGTCCTCCCCCTTCCCCCAAAGACAAAAAGTAGAACGTACCCTCATCCAGGAGTGATTATGCAGGCCAATGGCATAGCCGTCAGAGCCAAACCTCTTGCCCACAAACTTCACCTTGCAGTTTTTGTCCCTTCTGGACAGCTCGTACTGCAGTAAGGGATAGTCGTCCATGTATATGTCTGTCTCTTTCGACCTAGTGGACATATATATACATATACATATATGCACACACATACATGTACACATACACATATGCGTGTGCCTGTACACACACACATACATACACACACACACACATAATTATACACATACACGTGTGCATTCACGCACATACATATACACATACACATATGCGTGTGTTTGTATACACACACATACATGAAAAACACACACACACACACACACACACACACACACACACACACACACACACACATGCACAAGGTCGAAGTAGTGCACACGTATACACACTCACACACACACTCACTGACACACACGCGCGTACACGTACATAAACATACACTCACAATTACGCAATGTCCACTCACACATACACACACAGACAAGTTCATTCACACACACACACACACACACGTGTGTCATTTGTTGCCCCTGTGTATCACACAGATGCACACACGCACACACAACACACACACACACACACACACACACACACACACATTCACACTCACACGCACGCATGCAAGCACAATGAGTATGTTTCTAAGGGCTTAGGTTCAAGTAGCATACACATACATTCATACATACGTGTGTGTGTGTGTGTGTGTGTGTGTGTGTGTGTGTGTGTGTGTGTATGTGTGTGTGTGTGTGTGTTTGAGTGTGTGTGTTTGTGTGTTAGTGTGTGCATGTATGTGTGTGTGTGTGTGTGTGTGTGTGTGTGTGTGTGTGTGTGGTGTGTGCGTGTGTGCATCTGTGTGTGTTACACAGAGGCAACAACTGACTAAACAGACAAAAATCAATCAGTCAAAACCACATGGAAAGGTATAGAAAACCTCGTGTGAAAACAGAGAGAGAGAGAGAAGAGAGAGAGACAGACAGACAGACAGACAGAGAGAGACAGACAGACAGACAGACAGACAGAGAGAGAGAGACAGACAGACAGACAGACAGAGAGAGAGACAGACAGACAGACAGAGAGAGAGAGAGAGACAGACAGACAGACAGACAGACAGAGAGAGAGAGATCAATAGTCAGAAATGTGGTCAGGATGGACAAAGCGTCATTACAAGTGGTTCGAACATGCTGGTGTCTGGTTGATGTAGAGGCTGAGCAACTGTCCTCCCTCCTACCTGCACATGTTCCGCTCTGCCTGTAGTAAAGCTTTCGGTGAGCAGCCTCCAGTCCCTCCCAGCTGACCTGGGTACCTGACCACCTTCATGCCGTCAGGGGATGTAAAGCAATGAGTGAAAGGACATGGGCACCGCCCTCATAATGTTTGCCCCGAGAAAAGGTGAGGTCTCTACCACCTCACTCCCCCATGACCTCAGAGTTACGGGACAAGCTCTACCGTAACCTTTCATATACTACAAACGTTTCTAAAACACAAGTGTTAACAAGATGGTCAAACCATTTCTACAATCTCCCTTTTCTTAAAGTTTCCTTGTTCGGTTTCCGACAAGACGCTCGTTCAAAAGTGAGTACAAAAGCGTTGTATTTTTTCGTATCAAAGTCGTCCAGCTTGCCTGTTGAAGGGCTTCCAGCATCGTTAGAAAGTTTTCTTAACACAGTGCTACAAGAAACATTTCTCTCATCGTTTAAGATTTATGGTAGGCGCAACCAGACAGTGGTGGTGTTGCGCCTGACGAACACATGTGCCAGTCAACACACTTGAAGATAGCTACAGTGCCGTGCACAGAAGAAAATGTCCATCTCAGGTTTACAGGGACAGACGAAGGGCTGAGGCTCACAGAAGTACACTTAAGAATGATCAGACAAGTCATGTTTACTCTCCATCTGGTTTGTTTCTTCCCACCCCACCATGTTTGTTTTATTCAAGGCCAACTGACAACATCACGGTGTGTGACACATTCCAGAACGAGACAGCCCTACCCCTTTCTGTGTACCTGAATCAGCACGAGAAACACGGCCTGTTGAACAGGATTGTTTGCATCCAAACACAACCGCGCAACTAGACGCAGAATTCCACGACCTAAACGGGTCAGGCGAGGAAAGGAATACTGATATTGTTGACACAGAAAATGTCTATAGTGTGTATGGTAAACAGAAACAGCCAATAATGAAAGACAGTACTGTGGTTGATGTTCTTCAATCAGATGATCAAACTGATGCACAGAGTGAAGACAGTGTCAGCAGTGTAACTGATGTCCGTGATACACACCAGCAACACAGACCTACTGACAAGCCCGATGTCACAATCACTGATATCATGGCAGCTCTCAATGAATTGAAAAAGAAAATGGACAGTCCTATCAGTAGTTCCAGCCAAGAAAAAGAAGAGAATTCCAATGCTGGGGCTGTCACAAGTGCAGACGTTCCAACTGGACTGAATAGAAACAGGACAGATTTATCGCCCACCTAACTGACTGACTGGAACAAGTGTTTTTCCACCAGTTTATCGCCCACCTAACTGACTGACTGGAACAAGTGTTTTTCCACCAGTGACTGTACATAACTGTGATGAGTGGTATATGACTTTAGCATAGCCGTGACGTGGTTACCAGGTCGCGATGTATGTTCATGTTCAAAGTCGATCATGTTTGTCAGTGTCAGTGTTTCACTGACCACCACTCCCCATCCCCTGTGTAGCCTGTAAATGGGCTGACAGCCTAGGACAGTAAAACATTCGTATTCGTGTTCCCTTTTCATAAAACAGTAGTACAGAACATCGGGATGTTGTACTTCTCAGGATCACTGTGACTCTAAAAGATCAGTTGACATCAGACTTCACGTGAGTCGAGGACAATGGTAGACTATATATCACAACAGTGAAAACAGACAGTCAATATTTCAGAAGTTCCGGATAAAATGATGTTCATACATCTCCCTTAAATAGTGCTGATTTTGTTGTTGTTGTTGTTGTTGTTGCCTCTTTCTATCTCTATCTCTCTCTCTCTCTCTCTCTCTGTCTCTCTCTGTGTCTCTCTCTCTGTCTCTCTCTCTCTCTGTCTCTCTCTCTCTCTCTGTCTCTCTCTTTCTCTCTCTGTCTCTCTTCCACTCTCTTCTCTGTCTGTCTGTCTCTCTCACTCTATTTCTGTCTCTCTGGCTCTCTCTCTCTCTCTCTCTCTCTCTGTCTGTCTGTCTGCCCTCTCTTTCTCTCTCTCTGTCTCTCTTCCACTCTCTTCTCTTCCTGTCTGTCTGTCTCTCTCACTCTGTTTCTGTCTCTCTGTCTCCGGCTCTGGCTCTCTCTCTCTCTCTCTCTCTTCTCTCTCTCTCTCTCTGTATATATATGTGTGTGTGTGTTGTTGTTGTTGTTGTTGTTATTGATGTTATATTTTCACGTGTCGGTGTCATTCTGACCTTGGAGTCATGACTTCCAAACTTACGCATTGAGGACTCCTCCGCAGTCTACAGCTTTGAGGCAAATTTGATGTAAACATCCATCCAGAAACGGCCAAGAAAATCTTGGCTAACATAGTTTTAGTCACAGACACACAGACAGGTACACACCTCTCTCTATGTCAATATGAAACAGTCTCATTACGTACTTGAAACACACAGACAGGTACACACCTCTGTCTATGTCAATATGAAACACAGTCTCATTAAGTACTTGAAACACACAGACAGGTACACACCTCTGTCCAGTCAGTATGAAACACAGTCTCATTATGTACTTGAAACACACAGACAGGTACACACCTCTTTCCAGTCAGTATGAAACACAGTCTCATTACGTACTTGAAACACACAGACAGGTACACACCTCTCTCCAGTCAGTATGAAACACAGTCTCATTACGTACTTGAAACACACAGACAGGTACACACCTCTCTCCAGTCAGTATGAAACACAGTCTCATTACGTACTTGAAACACACAGACAGGTACACACCTCTCTCCAGTCAGTATGAAACACAGTCTCATTACGTACTTGAAACACACAGACAGGTACACACCTCTGTCCAGTCAATATGAAACACAGTCTCATTACGTACTTGAAACACACAGACAGGTACACACCTCTCTCCAGTCAGTATGAAACACAGACTCATTACGTACTTGAAACACACAGACAGGTACACACCTCTGTCCAGTCAATATGAAACACAGTCTCCTTACGTACTTGAAACACACAGACAGGTACACACCTCTGTCTATGTCAATATGAAACACAGTCTCATTACGTACTTGAAACACACAGACAGGTACACACCTCTGTCTATGTCAATATGAAACACAGTCTCATAACGTACTTGAAACACACAGACAGGTACACACCTCTGTCCAGTCAATATGAAACACAGTCTCATTACGTACTTGAAACACACAGACAGGTACACACCTCTGTCCAGTCAATATGAAACAGTCTCATTACGTACTTGAAACACACAGACAGGTACACACCTCTGTCTATGTCAATATGAAACACAGTCTCATTACGTTCTTGAAACACACAGACAGGTACACACCTCTGTCTATGTCAATATGAAACACAGTCTCATTACGTACTTGAAACACACAGACAGGTACACACCTCTGTCCAGTCAGTATGAAACACAGTCTCATTACGTACTTGAAACACACAGACAGGTACACACCTCTGTCCAGTCAATATGAAACACAGTCTCATTACGTACTTGAAACACACAGACAGGTACACACCTGTCTCTATGTCAATATGAAACACAGTCTCATTACGTACTTGAAACACACAGACAGGTACACACCTCTGTCCAGTCAATATGAAACACAGTCTCATTACGTACTTGAAACACACAGACAGGTACACACCTCTGTCCAGTCAGTATGAAACACAGTCTCATTACGTACTTGAAACACACAGACAGGTACACACCTCTGTCCAGTCAGTATGAAACACAGTCTCATTACGTATTTGAAACACACAGACAGGTACACACCTCTGTCCAGTCAATATGAAACACAGTCTCATTACGTACTTGAAACACACAGACAGGTACACACCTCTGTCCAGTCAGTATGAAACACAGTCTCATTACGTACTTGAAACACACAGACAGGTACACACCTCTGTCCAGTCAATATGAAACACAGTCTCATTACGTACTTGAAACACACAGACAGGTACACACCTCTGTCCAGTCAGTATGAAACACAGTCTCATTACGTACTTGAAACACACAGACAGGTACACACCTCTGTCCAGTCAGTATGAAACACAGTCTCATTACGTACTTGAAACACACAGACAGGTACACACCTCTGTCCAGTCAGTATGAAACACAGTCTCATTACGTACTTGAAACACACAGACAGGTACACACCTCTGTCTATGTCAATATGAAACACAGTCTCATTACGTACTTGAAACACACAGACAGGTACACACCTCTGTCTATGTCAATATGAAACACAGTCTCATAACGTACTTGAAACACACAGACAGGTACACACCTCTGTCCAGTCAGTATGAAACACAGTCTCATTACGTACTTGAAACACACAGACAGGTACACACCTCTGTCCAGTCAATATGAAACACAGTCTCATTACGTACTTGAAACACACAGACAGGTACACACCTCTGTCTATGTCAATATGAAACACAGTCTCATTACGTACTTGAAACACACAGACAGGTACACACCTCTGTCTATGTCAATATGAAACACAGTCTCATTACGTACTTGAAACACACAGACAGGTACACACCTCTGTCCAGTCAGTATGAAACACAGTCTCATTACGTACTTGAAACACACAGACAGGTACACACCTCTGTCCAGTCAATATGAAACACAGTCTCATTACGTACTTGAAACACACAGACAGGTACACACCTGTCTCTATGTCAATATGAAACACAGTCTCATTACGTATTTGAAACACACAGACAGGTACACACCTCTGTCCAGTCAATATGAAACACAGTCTCATTACGTACTTGAAACACACAGACAGGTACACACCTCTGTCCAGTCAATATGAAACACAGTCTCATTACGTACTTGAAACACACAGACAGGTACACACCTCTGTCCAGTCAGTATGAAACACAGTCTCATTACGTACTTGAAACACACAGACAGGTACACACTTGTCCATCATATGAACACAGTTCATTACGTACTTGAACACACAGAAGGTACACACCTGTCCAGCATATGAAACACAGTCTCATTACGTACTTGAAACACACAGACAGGTACACACCTCTGTCCAGTCAGTATGAAACACAGTCTCATTACGTACTTGAAACACACAGACAGGTACACACCTCTGTCTATGTCAATATGAAACACAGTCTCATTACGTACTTGAAACACACAGACAGGTACACACCTCTGTCTATGTCAATATGAAACACAGTCTCATTACGTACTTGAAACACACAGACAGGTACACACCTCTGTCCAGTCAATATGAAACAGTCTCATTACGTACTTGAAACACACAGACAGGTACACACCTCTGTCCAGTCAATATGAAACACAGTCTCATTACGTACTTGAAACACACAGACAGGTACACACCTCTGTCCAGTCAATATGAAACACAGTCTCATTACGTACTTGAAACACACAGACAGGTACACACCTCTGTCCAGTCAGTATGAAACACAGTCTCATTACGTACTTGAAACACACAGACAGGTACACACCTCTGTCCAGTCAATATGAAACACAGTCTCATTACGTACTTGAAACACACAGACAGGTACACACCTCTGTCTATGTCAATATGAAACACAGTCTCATTACGTACTTGAAACACACAGACAGGTACACACCTCTGTCCAGTCAATATGAAACACAGTCTCATTACGTACTTGAAACACACAGACAGGTACACACCTCTGTCCAGTCATATGAAACAGTCTCATTACGTACTTGAAACACACAGACAGGTACACACCTCTGTCCAGTCAGTATGAAACACAGTCTCATTACGTATTTGAAACACACAGACAGGTACACACCTCTGTCCAGTCAATATGAAACACAGTCTCATTACGTACTTGAAACACACAGACAGGTACACACCTCTGTCCAGTCAATATGAAACACAGTCTCATTACGTACTTGAAACACACAGACAGGTACACACCTCTGTCCAGTCATATGAAACACAGTCTCATTACGTACTTGAAACACACAGACAGGTACACACCTCTGTCCAGTCAATATGAAACACAGTCTCATTACGTACTTGAAACACACAGACAGGTACACACCTCTGTCCAGTCAGTATGAAACACAGTCTCATTACGTACTTGAAACACACAGACAGGTACACACCTCTGTCTAGTCAATATGAAACACAGTCTCATTACGTACTTGAAACACACAGACAGGTACACACCTCTGTCTATGTCAATATGAAACACAGTCTCATACGTACTTGAAACACACAGACAGGTACACACCTCTGTCCAGTCAGTATGAAACACAGTCTCATTACGTACTTGAAACACACAGACAGGTACACACCTCTGTCCAGTCAATATGAAACACAGTCTCATTACGTACTTGAAACACACAGACAGGTACACACCTCTGTCCAGTCAATATGAAACACAGTCTCATTACGTACTTGAAACACACAGACAGGTACACACCTCTGTCCAGTCAATATGAAACACAGTCTCATTACGTACTTGAAACACACAGACAGGTACACACCTCTGTCCAGTCAGTATGAAACACAGTCTCATTACGTACTTGAAACACACAGACAGGTACACACCTCTGTCCAATGTCAATATGAAACACAGTCTCATTACGTACTTGAAACACACAGACAGGTACACACCTCTGCTATGTCAATATGAAACACAGTCTCATTACGTACTTGAAACACACAGACAGGTACACACCTCTGTCCAGTCAATATGAAACACAGTCTCATTACGTACTTGAAACACACAGACAGGTACACACCTCTTCCAGTCAATATGAAACACAGTCTCATTACGTACTTGAAACACACAGACAGGTACACACCTCTGTCCAGTCAGTATGAAACACAGTCTCATTACGTACTTGAAACACACAGACAGGTACACACCTCTGTCCAGTCAATATGAAACACAGTCTCATTACGTACTTGAAACACACAGACAGGTACACACCTGTCTCTATGTCAATATGAAACACAGTCTCATTACGTACTTGAAACACACAGACAGGTACACACCTCTGTCCAGTCAATATGAAACACAGTCTCATTACGTACTTGAAACACACAGACAGGTACACACCTCTGTCCAGTCAGTATGAAACAGTCTCATTACGTACTTGAAACACACAGACAGGTACACACCTCTGTCCAGTCAATATGAAACACAGTCTCATTACGTATTTGAAACACACAGACAGGTACACACCTCTGTCCAGTCAATATGAAACACAGTCTCATTACGTACTTGAAACACACAGACAGGTACACACCTCTGTCCAGTCAATATGAAACACAGTCTCATTACGTACTTGAAACACACAGACAGGTACACACCTCTGTCCAGTCAGTATGAAACACAGTCTCATTACGTACTTGAAACACACAGACAGGTACACACCTCTGTCCAGTCAGTATGAAACACAGTCTCATTACGTACTTGAAACACACAGACAGGTACACACCTCTGTCCAGTCAGTATGAAACACAGTCTCATTACGTACTTGAAACACACAGACAGGTACACACCTCTGTCTATGTCAATATGAAACACAGTCTCATTACGTACTTGAAACACACAGACAGGTACACACCTCTGTCTATGTCAATATGAAACACAGTCTCATTACGTACTTGAAACACACAGACAGGTACACACCTCTGTCCAGTCAATATGAAACAGTCTCATTACGTACTTGAAACACACAGACAGGTACACACCTCTGTCCAGTCAATATGAAACAGTCTCATTACGTACTTGAAACACACAGACAGGTACACACCTCTGTCCAGTCAATATGAAACACAGTCTCATTACGTACTTGAAACACACAGACAGGTACACACCTCTGTCCAGTCAGTATGAAACACAGTCTCATTACGTACTTGAAACACACAGACAGGTACACACCTCTGTCCAGTCAATATGAAACACAGTCTCATTACGTACTTGAAACACACAGACAGGTACACACCTGTCTCTATGTCAATATGAAACACAGTCTCATTACGTACTTGAAACACACAGACAGGTACACACCTCTGTCCAGTCAATATGAAACACAGTCTCATTACGTACTTGAAACACACAGACAGGTACACACCTCTCTCCAGTCAGTATGAAACACAGTCTCATTACGTACTTGAAACACACAGACAGGTACACACCTCTGTCTATGTCAATATGAAACACAGTCTCATTACGTATTTGAAACACACAGACAGGTACACACCTCTGTCCAGTCAATATGAAACACAGTCTCATTACGTACTTGAAACACACAGACAGGTACACACCTCTGTCCAGTCAATATGAAACACAGTCTCATTACGTACTTGAAACACACAGACAGGTACACACCTCTGTCCAGTCAGTATGAAACACAGTCTCATTACGTACTTGAAACACACAGACAGGTACACACCTCTGTCCAGTCAGTATGAAACACAGTCTCATTACGTACTTGAAACACACAGACAGGTACACACCTCTGTCCAGTCAGTATGAAACACAGTCTCATTACGTACTTGAAACACACAGACAGGTACACACCTCTGTCTATGTCAATATGAAACACAGTCTCATTACGTACTTGAAACACACAGACAGGTACACACCTCTGTCTATGTCAATATGAAACACAGTCTCATTACGTACTTGAAACACACAGACAGGTACACACCTCTGTCCAGTCAATATGAAACAGTCTCATTACGTACTTGAAACACACAGACAGGTACACACCTCTGTCCAGTCAATATGAAACACAGTCTCATTACGTACTTGAAACACACAGACAGGTACACACCTCTGTCCAGTCAATATGAAACACAGTCTCATTACGTACTTGAAACACACAGTCAGGTACACACCTCTGTCCAGTCAATATGAAACACAGTCTCATTACGTACTTGAAACACACAGACAGGTACACACCTCTCTCCAGTCAGTATGAAACAATCATTACGTACTTGAGTTTGGTGATGCCTTCAACCGTGGAGGAGACATTGTAATCACCTATGGAATGGTTGAGGTCAGGGTTGATCTTCTCCAGAAATTGTTCCACGGCACTAGATTTGATCAGCGACACTCGCTTCTCCAGCAACTGTCAAATTGAAATATTCAAATTACAGACATAGTGACAAACTCACAGACACAGTGACAAACTCACAGACACAGTGTCAAACTCACAGACAGCAGTGACAAACTAACAGACACAGTGACATCACAGACACAGTGACAAACTCACAGACACAGTGTCAAACTCACAGACAGCAGTGACAAACTAACAGACACAGTGACATCACAGATACAGTGACAAACTCACAGACACAGTGACATCACAGACACAGTGACAAACTCACAGACACAGTGACAAAACTCACAGACAGCAGTGACATAGACTCACAGACCCAGGATGTTTCCAGCTACAACAGCCTAAGGCCACAGTACATACAGTCCAGTCACATGGCCACAGTACATACAATGCCAGTCACATGGCCACAGTACATGCAATGCCAGTCACATGGCCACAGTACATACAATGCCAGTCACATGGCTACAGTACATCAATGCCAGTCACATGGCCACAGTACATACAATGCCAGTCACATGGCCACAGTACATACAATGCCAGTCACATGGCTACAGTACATACAATGCCAGTAACATAGCCACAGTACATACAATGCCAGTCACATGGCCACAGTACATACAATGCCAGTCACATGGCCACAGTACATACAATGCCAGTCACATGGCCACAGTACATACAATGCCAGTCACATGGCCACAGTACATACAATGCCAGTCACATGGCCACAGTACAAACAATGCCAGTCACATGGCCACAGTACATACAATGCCAGTCACATGGCCACAGTACATACAATGCCAGTCACATGGGAATAAAGCCTAAGGCCACAGTACAAACAATGCCAGTCACATGGCCACAGTACATACAATGCCAGTCACATGGCCACAGTACATACAATGCCAGTCACATGGCCACAGTACAAAGAATGCCAGTCACATGGCCACAGTACAAACAATGCCAGTCACATGGCCACAGTATATACAATGCCAGTCACATGGCCACAGTACATACAATGCCAGTCACATGGCTACAGTACATACAATGCCAGTCACATGGCTACAGTACATACAATGCCTGTCACAAGGCCACAGTACATACAATGCCAGTCACATGGTCACAGTACATACAATGCCAGTCACATGGCCACAGTACATACAATGCCAGTCACATGGCCACAGAACATACAATGCCAGTCACATGGCCACAGTACATACAATGCCAGTCACATGGCCACAGTACATACAATGCCAGTCACATGGCCACAGTACAAACAATGCCAGTCACATGGACACAGTACATACAATGCCAGTCACATGGCCACAGTACATACAATGCCAGTCACATGGCCACAGTACATACAATGCCTGTCACATGGCCACAGTACATACAATGCCTGTCACATGGCCACAGTACGTACAATGCCTGTCACATGGCCACAGTACATACAATGCCTGTCACATGGCTACAGTACATACAATGCCTGTCACATGGCCACAGTACATACAATGCCAGTCACATGGCCACAGTACATACAATGCCAGTCACATGGCCACAGTACATACAATGCCAGTCACATGGCCACAGTGCATACAATGCCTGTCACATGGCCACAGTACATACAATGCCAGTTACATGGCCACAGTACATACAATGCCTGTCACATGGCCACAGTACATACAATGCCAGTCACATGGGAGTAAGAGGCTGGTGGCTATGGGAGGGGAGGGGAGGGGAGGGGAGTTTTCTACACATCTCATAATCTTAAATCAAAATGTCAAAGCCACAGTGAGAGAGAGACAGACTCAAAGACTAAAAAATAAATAGAGAAAGATACATAGAAGGGGATGCCTACCTACCTACCTACCTACCTACCTACCTACCTACCTACCTACCCACCTACCTACCTACCTACCCATCTACTTACCTACCTACCTACCTACCCACCTACCTACCTACCTACCTACCCACCTACCTACCCACCTACCTACCTGTCTACATCATACATACATACATACATACATGCATACATAAATACATACATACATACATACATGCATACATAAATACATAAATACATACATACATACATACATGCATACATAAATACATACATACATACATAGACACAGAGACTGAGACAGAACACAGACAGTCACACAGATACAAACACACAACCAAACAACCCCCCAGTAATAAACATCAACCCCAAATTATCTCCAACCAACCATCGGTCTGATGATGAAGGCAAAAGAACATGCTCACTGAGGGATGTCCCACGAAACAGGCAGCAACAGTCTAGCAGACGACACGGTGTCCACCCAACCTCCTTTTCCTCCCACCTCCACCCCCATCCCCCACCCCCATCCTTTGGTAACTTTCAAAATCTTCCAGACATGAAATGATTTAACTCTTTGATACCCGCACTTTATCTGTTAACTGCAAAAAACGTAACCCTTTGACTTCCTCGCCCTATCCTGTAGCTTCTTACAGGAAGCTGGTGGATTGGGTGAAGGAATTACTGAGTTGAAGTTTTTGCTTTGCTGGCATGGTTGACAATGCAGGATGCTGGTGGACAGGGTGCGGGAGTCAAAGGGTTAAAATTTGTACTCATCAAAGTCAATGAATCACCCTCTTACCTCAACAGTCCATAATGCCCTTTCTATCCCTGTTTTCAAAACCTGATAATACACATCTATTTTTAGATAGCCTTCTCCAACTAATTATTCAAAACTGAAGAAAGGAAATGTAATCGTCACTACGTAAATCTGGAGTTTCATAGCTTAGATTGTATACTGTGTTGTGGTGGTCGTATTGGCTGTGTGTGTGTGTGTGTGTGTGTGTGTGTGTGTGCGTGCGTGCGTGCGTGCGTGCGTGTGTGTGTGGTGTGTGTGTGTGTGTTTGTGTGTGTGTGTGTTGTGTGTGCGTGGTGTGTGTTGTGTGTGTTGTGTGTGCCTACTGTCTGCCTGTCTGTCTATGTCTCTATGTCTGTCTGTATCTATGC
>CM060315.1:39339661-39342161 GCA_030674185.1 Monoplex corrugatus | reverse complement strand
GCAACATGATACATCGCTATTTGCACACTGCACACTAGACTTGATATGGCCCTCGGCAATATAAATCGTCGTGTGCTGTATGCACGCTACACACCAGACCTGATATGGCCCTCGGCAATATAAATCGTCGTGTGTTATATGCACGCTACATACCAGACCTGATATGGCCCTCGGCAATATAAATCGTCGTGTGTTATATGCACGCTACACACAAGACCTGATATGGCCCTCGGCAATATAAATCGTCGTGTGCTGTATGCACGCTACATACCAGAACTGATATGGCCCTCGGCAATATAAATCGTCGTGTGTTATATGCACGCTACATACCAGACCTGATATGGCCCTCGGCAATATAAATCGTCGTGTGTTATATGCACGCTACACACAAGACCTGATATGGCCCTCGGCAATATAAATCGTCGTGTGCTGTATGCACGCTACATACCAGAACTGATATGGCCCTCGGCAATATAAATCGTCATGTGCTATATGCACGCCACACACAAGACCTGATATGGCCCTCGGCAATATAAATCGTCGTGTGCTGTATGCACGCTACATACCAGAACTGATATGGCCCTCGGCAATATAAATCGTCGTGTGTTATATGCACGCTACACACAAGACCTGATATGGCCCTCGGCAATATAAATCGTCGTGTGCTGTATGCACGCTACACACCAGAACTGATATGGCCCTCGGCAATATAAATCGTCATGTGCTATATGCACGCCACACACAAGACCTGATATGGCCCTCGGCAATATAAATCGTCGTGTGTTATATGCATGCTACACACCAGAACTGATATGGCCCTCGGCAATATAAATCGTCGTGTGTTATATGCACGCTACACACCAGAACTGATATGGCCCAGACGACGGTTTACTGCCTCACCGAGAGACTTTCACGGAGTAGGAGACGAACTATAGAAAGGTAGGTTTTATCACTCAAAGCACGACACCACTGAACATCAGTCTGCTCTCACTAACGAGCAAATTCAATACAAATTCAAATGCCGTCCAGTTTACCTTGATGTTGATGGTATGCCCCGTGACCAGCACCCACACCATCAGCAGTCCAGAGCCCAGACTGTACTGACGGGCCCTCTTACGGCCACGCGGGTTCAAACCGAACGGACTCAACCACTCCAGTGATGAGGTAGCCACCCCCGCCACTACAGAACTCAGCAAGATGCATATCCATACCTGGAACAAAACAAAACAAAAAATATACATACGTTTTGAATAAAAAAAAAAGGAAACAAGAAAAAGCGATTAACCCTTTGACTCCCACACCCTATCTATCAACTGCAAAACCTTAACCCTTTGGTTCCCTCACCCAGGAAGCTGGTGGAAAGGACGAGGGAATCAAAGGGTTAAGTTTATGCTTTGCTAGCATGGTTGACAATGCAGAATGCTGGTGGACAGGGTGCGGGAGTCAAAAGGTTAAACTACCAATTTCGGGTCGTTAATCATGTTTCAAATGCATCTCCTTGAAAGAAGGAAAGAAAAAAGCAATGTTATTGCCCGTTTCTAGCTTGAGTCATATCATGTAAAGGTCAAAAGTAGGCTGCACAAACTTGACACAGGGTGTGTGGATATAGGTACATGTAGTTGGTCCTCAGCACAGAACGAAATGATGGTCACTAGCTCTGGCAACAATAGGACCTTGCTTGTGGAAAGCCTGAAGACTGGCGGAGCGCTCTGGGAGGTCATCTAGGGCCTTTCTGTCTCCCCATTCTAATTTTCTCAATAGCACCTGCTTTAATTCTGTTTAAAGGGTCATTTTGCTTTTGCTTCTTCATCATGCTTTCTTTGTTTCCTTCTTTCTTCTTTGTTTCTTTTTTTTTTTATTCTTTCTTTCTTTCTTTCTTTGGTGTGTGTGTATATGTATGTGTCTTTCTCTCTGTGTGTGTATGTGTGTGTGTTTTGTGTGTGTGTGTGTGTTTTTGTGTGTGTGTGTGTGTGTGTGTGTGTGTGTGTGTGTGTATGTGTGTGTGTGTGTGTGTGTGTGTGTGTGTGTGTGTGTGTGTGTGTGTGTGTGTGTGTGTGTGTGTGTGTGTGTGCCGTTGAAGACAACCCTGCTTTCTTTCTCTTGGGACAAATTATCACATAGTTATATCAACTCTTCTTAATTTGAAAATGCAGACCCTGCCATTCTTTTCTTTTTAAATAAGGAGTGACTGTAGCTGAGATATTAAATAAATGTTTGCAAATGGTGTTTTGTATTGTATGGTTAAAAGCCGTGCTCCTCGACTGTAAGCTCGAAGTTAAAAAAACAAACAAACAAACATTGGAAGCCCGGATCGATGTTGATTTGTACAGCAAACTGTGCAGCAAATGTCAAGTGACATCCAAAATCCTTTCGGAGGCCAAGTTATCATTAGTGTATGTTTACATCTCAGGAATACACCACTCAACATGGGAAGCAACTAGCAACAGCAGTTTCACAGTAACATGTTTGGTCCATTAAAAGTTGCCTTCCTTATCAAACT
>CM060315.1:39327161-39329661 GCA_030674185.1 Monoplex corrugatus | reverse complement strand
GATTTCTCTATTTCTCTATGTGTGTGTGTGTGTGTGTGTGTGTTTGTGTTGTGTGTGTGTGTGTGTGGTGTGTGTGTGTGTGTGTGTGGTGTGTGTGGTGTGGTGAGTGTGTGGCTAGCTGGCTGGCTGTCTGTCTGTCTGTCTGTTGTCTGTCTGTTGTCTGTCTGTCTGTCTGTCCTGTCTGTCTGTCTGTTGGTGTACGCGAGTGCGTGTGTATCAGAGAGTGTTTTGGTATCCTATGCGTACGATACCGTTGTTTTCTTTTCGTGTTCTGTGTCATGTCTTCCTTATATCATTAATTTTTTTGACTTACGTGTTTGTTTGTTTGCTGTCTGTCTTGTCTGTCTGTCTGTCTGTCTTCTGTCTGTCTGTCTGTCTGTCTGTCTGTCTGTGTATAACATTTTCTGTAAAGCGTACGGTGCTTATGAGCTTGCTTCCCGGGATCTTACGCCACGTAAATCTTCATCTTTTTAAGATATCAAAAGAGGAAGTGTACCTGTAGTGTAGATGAAGGAATCAGTATGAACATTCTTCATAATCTGATCGGTCAAATGGCCCCAAGTATTAGAAAGGCTTTAATCAAGTTGGAGACGTGGCCAGCACAAAGACCTGCTGATTGGAAGGTCGTTAGGTTTGGAACCTCTCCCTCCCCCCAAAAAAAAAATTCAAAAAAGTATTATGGGATTTTTCCCTGACCGGTTCCTACCGAGAGTTGAACATGTCGTTGGCTCGTTGGGAAGACAGGGACCATACAGACAGGTATCATCTACTTTACGGATACGTCATTGAGGGTTTTCTTCAAACTTTTGATGACCAGTTCAGCACTTGTCTGTATTTCTCTGAAATCCAAAACAAGTGTGACTGCCCGCGTTCAAGCAAACAGGAACCAGAACAAACACGAAAGAAGAATACAAAAGCGTATTTACTACAACAAGACAAGACAGGCGCATGATGTCAGAGTGGAAATGAGAACCATGACGCACTAGCGAAGAGTAGTGTTAGGAATGTAAAGGATACCAGTATTAAATAATGCGTAAGAGAAAATATGGCATATGTTCGACAGAATGGGAAAATATTTAATCAAGAGGTATTAAATAATGCAGAAGAGAAAATATAGGCATATGCTCGACAGAATGGGAAAATATTTAATCAAGAGGTATGGCTGATGTAAATGGATCGTGCCTAGTGCAACGAATCCGGTCTGACCTTGGAATAGGAAGAAAAACATCCTAAACCAACAGACAAGGGGCTGAAGGGAAAACCGGAGTCCCGGAGAAAAAAACCTTAGTCAGACGCCGCTGGGCCTATCTTGTGAAAGGAGAATTCAAACAGATTGAATTAAATTTGTTTGTTTGTGATCTTACGCTTGACAAAGGCCAATTGGCAGAAAATTTGCGCCTGTCTTGTCTTGTATTAAATACGCGTTTGTATTCTTCTTTCGTGGTTTTTTTTTTCTGGTTCCTGTATTTCTCTGGCCTGGTTATGTCTGGATATATTCTATAAACAAGCGTAAAATACAGCCCTGTTAAATAATCTCAATCCAAAATTGAATTCTATGGCATCATCACTATCATCCCCACTCTCACCCATCATTACACTGTGGAAAAAAAACTTTTCACAAATCTGTGTCGTTTTATGGCCGACTGTCGTGGTGACCTCAATGTCAGTGGGTTTGGAGGTGTGTTGGACAGCCGAAACGAGCGGTGTGGGGGATAGTGGTTTATGGCCGACTGTCGTGGTGACCTCAATGTCAGTGGGTATGGAGGTGTGTTGGACAGCCGAAACGAGCGGTGTGGGGATAGTGGTTATGGCCGACTGTCGTGGTGACCTCAACGTCAGTGGGTATGGAGGTGTGTTGGACAGCCGAAACGAGCGGTGTGGGGGATAGTGGTTTATGGCCGACTGTCGTGGTGACCTCAATGTCAGTGGGTATGGAGGTGTGTTGGACAGCCGAAACGAGCGGTGTGGGGGATAGTGGTTTATGGCCGACTGTCGTGGTGACCTCAATGTCAGTGGGTATGGAGGTGTGTTGGACAGCCGAAACGAGCGGTGTGGGGGATAGTGGCACAAGAGTGGTGAGAAAGATGGCGGAGGGTGGGCAGTATAAACATCATCGATCTTGGACTATTTGCATGCCATTATATTTCGATCACTGGATAATTAAGAAGTCAGTGTTTTGTCCATGACAGCTGAGCCTTCAATAATTGATAAGGATATTGATAAATCATTCTTATATAACCCTATTCTCCAAATTCGTTTGGATTCAACGATTATTATAAAATTATTTTACCAGACACAGAATATAATAGGGCTTACATACAGAAACAAAACTCCATCACGCACACACTCACACACACAATCACGCACGCACATACACACACACACACACACACACACAACACACACACCACACACACACACACTCACCACGCTCACACACACACACACACACACACTCACAGACGCACACACACACACACACTAACACGCACACACACTA
>CM060315.1:39304661-39322161 GCA_030674185.1 Monoplex corrugatus | reverse complement strand
CAGGGTTGTCTGTCTTGCAATGATAAAGTCAGACAAACTAACGAAAAAGCACATTTTGGCTTTTTTCGCCAGTGCAAAGCAGACACCCCTGTTTCGCCTCTTGAATCTCAGGACCACCCACTTGCATTTAATAATAGTAATGGCAGTCACTGCCCCGACAGCGCCTATTTTGCAAGAGACATAAGCGCTTCAAAAAAGCGTGAGAGACAAAGGCAGACAGACGTAAAGCCTGAAACTGTCAGCCCTTACCGTTGAGATGAAATCAAATGGAGTAGACTGCATGCAGTGTTAAAGAAGCAATAGAATGATTTATCATGAAATATCTACTTTCGTATATGTCAGTCACTCATGCAACAACGAAAGCAAAGCCATTAACAGTAAACACGTAGTGAATACATTTCTCTCTTTCACAACACATACACACGCTCACGCGCACGCGCACGCGCACACACACACACACACACACACACACACACACACACACACACACACACAAATACTCTCTCTTTCTCTATCTCATTCTTTCTCACTCTTTCTCTCTCTCTCTCTCTCTCTCTCTCTCTCTCTCTCTCTCTCTCTCTCTTGTGTCTTTCTCACACACACACACACACGTGCGCGCACACACACATAATGAGATTACATTCACTCTTCTGGCAAATGCAACCCCTGGCAATCATCTTTTTAAGAGAACGCATATAATGATCATACATGTATTTCCATTAGCGTAATAATGCACGTTTCCTTTTCCTTTTGAACTTTCACGTGTAGTAAGTATATGCTCTGCAAGTTAGTACACTCTACTTTAGAGGTCTCTATGATGTAGTGAATTATTCACGAAATTTGCAGACAACATGTATAGTATGTTATCATCATCATCATTATTATGATCCGTTCGTGTATAACTCTCTTCCCCAAACACATATTAACTCACTGCGCAATTACACATAAACAGATGAGGTTTGTTTGTTTATTTGTTTTGTTTTTGTTTGTTTGTTTTTATGTTTTTGTTTGTTTTGCTTTGCTTTGTTGTTTTTGTTTTTTGTTTGTTTGTTTGTTTGTTTGTTTGTTTGTTTGTTTGTTTGTTTGTTTTATAGCACGGAGAACTGAAGCCGTCAAACGAGATGACTACAATACACGATGTTGTTGTACAGACTGCATCAGTGGTTGGCTTGCAGGCTATGTGTTTTCAGTTTCCCGTAAGGCAGCCACTGATATGACTTTCTGGATCTAAAACGTGCCTTTATGATCTTTCGCATGCGTATACACACGAATGGGTAGAATTTAGGTATTGACAGGTCTGCCGACATGCTAATCCGGGAGATCGGGAAAAAACTGTCCACCCTTTACGACCCAGGCGGAGGTGTCTAAGTGAATCGAACTGAGGACCTTGTGTTGGGAAGTCTAATGTTAACCGGCTGGACTATCGTGTTCGTCAATCTTGTTCTTATTCTTGTTCGTCTGTCTACCAGTTTATCTAGCAAGCATTTGATAGGATAAAGTTTTCTGTAGTATGATAATACATTATTGTTCGTCTGTCAACCAGTTTATCTAGCAAGCAAGCATTTGGTAAAATAAAGTTTTCTGTAGTAAGATAATACATTATTGTTCGTCTGTCTACCAGTTTATCTAGCAAGCAAGCATTTGGTAAAATAAAGTTTTCTGTAGTAAGATAATACATTATTGTTCGTCTGTCTTCCAGTTTATCTAGCAAGCAAGCATTTGGTAAAATAAAGTTTTCTGTAGTAAGATAATACATTATTGTTCGTCTGCCTACCAATTTATCTAGCAAGCAAGCATTTGATAAAATAAAGTTTTATGTAGCATGACAATACATTACTGTTCGTCTGCCTACCAATTTATCTAGCAAGCAAGCATTTGATAAAATAAAGATTTTCTGTAGTATGATAATACTTTATTGCTCGTCTGCCTACCGATCTTTTTAGCAAATACTTACTTGGTAAAGTATTTTGTAGTATCACTGCAGTTGACTCGAAATCTCTCTCTCGGTGACTCTAAATGCACATATGATGACGACGATGTTGACGATGACGATGATGACGAAGATGGCATTGATGACACATTATTTTGCGGCGAAGAAGACGTTCCTTGATACCAAAGGCCGCGCTGAAGTAATTTCCAGTTCTCCAGAATCGGTTGACGGCGACGAAGACGAAGACAAATGGAAGGCACAGTAGTAGTAGAATCACCCAGCAAACAATCTTGCACACAATCATAAGCATAGCGGATTGTCCGAGCAACGAAGCCAGCACACCTTTAGTCCCGTTCAGGTAAAAACTCTGGAGACCTAACAGACCTGCAGGAAGCTTCTTCAGGGCCTCAGGGTCAAAGGCCATGGCCGTTTCGCTGAGGAACCAAGCGTACCCAGTACCGAAGAGATTCATGGCGACGGACTGTTGAAGGATGCGGAGGGTGAGGTCAGGGTAGCAGTGAAGGACGATGATTTTCCAGCCCCTCAGAGTGATCTCCTCCAGCAGGGTGGTCAAATGCTGGTCAGTTATCGATGACCTCAATGTGGTCTTGCCCAGTGACGGGTCCTGACCCCCTTTAGACCTGGGACAGTTTAAAAAAAAAACAATAAATTGAAATAATAATTCAAAAGAAAATGTACAAATTGTCCTGTAACCCTAAAGTCGTAGGGGAGTAAGGCGGTAATGATTTTTTTTTCGGGGTGGGTGGGTGGGGGGGGTAGCATTATGAGGACGATACTCATCTCCTTTCCCTGGCCGCATTATCTTCCCCAACTTGACCGTGGTCAAATACCTATTCATATTTAAGTGGACTGGGGATTACATATACAAAGCCTGCTCCCACCCTGACCCAGCTTCAGCCAGATTCAAACCCCTGCAATCAAATTGAGAGGTGGGAACTCTACCTCAACCCCAACCAAGCCTGGGCCAGCGTGGACGAGCAAAGCGATGCACGGTGTGAGATGAAGAGAAAGACGGACAAACAAAGGAACAGATATTAATCATGATAGTGATTAAGAGGGAGAGACAAACAGCTAACCAGAAAGAACACATTTTTATTTTTATTTTCGAGGGTAGCGGCATCAGCAGGGTGGTTTTTGTTTACATCCAGCCCTCCCGCCCCCAACCCCACCCCACCCCCAGACGGCCTGCACTGATCCAAATGAAAGATGATGGATGAAAATGTAAAAAAAAATGCAAACCTACAAAATAAACAGTACCGAAACAGGGAGAGAGGGTGTGAGAAGTGTTAAAACGTGTTATGAATCATCACTGAAACTCCATGGCATCGTCACTATCATTCCAGTTTTCCCCATCAAAGCGTTGTGAAAAACTGTCCCAGATTCTGTGGCTTTTCATGTTCCGCTATCATTAGTGACCTCAGTTTTTGGTGGATTTGAAGGTGTGTTTTGATGGATGGAATGAGCAGCGTGTGGGTAGTATCACAGGAACAGTGCAGAGGATATTATTATGATTATTAAACATGTTAGTACCCTAATCAATTAATGCCCACGTTACAATGCAAAACATATGAACCAGATCACAAGACACTACACACCTCCAGAGAAGCACCCAAACCAACAATCAAACACACACATACACACACACATGAAGCAAATACAATGAGCAGTTGCCTATAGACACAATAAATCCACCATACTGACACCTGGGGGAAGGGGCTGAGATACCAGATTGGGAAACAGGTAGTTTGAGAGCGTTTGAATGTGGCAGGGGATATCAAGAGAGCGAGTAACTGAATTCAAGGTTGCTGATAGAAAATAGAACGCTGCCTCAATTTAGTGCGATCAGGGATACTATAAGACGGTATCATATGATCCGCAAGCTCGAGATGGCGTGTAGAATGTACAGATCGTGAGATACTCAGACAAAGATCAATACATTTGAAGCATGAGGCAGGAATCTTGTAGATATATCTGCTGAACAGGAGCCATGAGAGAACAAGCAATGGCGTCAACATGGTAAATTTTGAAGAGCGAAGATGAACGGGCGGCATGATTTTGAACTTTCTGAAGTTTGTTAATGAGATGAGAGGGGGAACCAGAAAAAAGAGCATTACAGTAATCGAGACGGGATAGAACAAATGCACAGACAAGAGCCTTTGTCGTGTCTTCTGAGAGGAGGTGACGGATAGAAGCAATTCGGCGGAGTTCAAGAAAACAAGTCCGACAGACGTTGCTCACATGCTGGTGGAAGGACAGGGTTTGATCAAGAGTTACACCAAGGTTACGGGCAAAATGGGAGAGAGGGATAGATGAGTCAACAAGTGTGACAGAGGTTGGAAGAGAGGGGTGATTTTGGAGTTTGGGTGGGGTGATCAAGATCAATTCGGATTTCTCTTCATTTAATTTCAGTTTATTTTCAGTCATCCAATCCTTCAGGTCAGCTACACAAGATTGGGTTTTCTGGATCATGATGGGAAGGTCAGGGAGAGGCCCAGAGACATACAGCTGATTGTCATCCGAGAAAGAATGATGCTGAAGCAGGTGTTCTTGGACAATAGAGGAGACAGGGTAGGTGTAGAGAATGAAAAGTAGGGGGCCCAGAACAGATCCTTGTGGCACTCCGTAAGTCAGACAGGAAGGATTAGAAGAAAGACCATTGACAGAAACTACTTGCAGACGATTGGTGATGTAAGAATGAAACCAGTTCAAGACAGTATCATGGAGCCCAAAAGAGTGATGTAGACGGGAGAGAAGGATAGAGTGGTCAATAGTGTCAAAGGCAGCAGATAGGTCCAAGAGAGTCAAAAGTGATACGTTGTTAGAGTCGAGAGTAGTCAGTAAGTCGTTGCAGATTTTGAGAAGAGCAGTTTCGGTACTATGTCCAGAACGGTAAGCAGACTGAAGGGAATAGACAAGGTTATTGGAATGAAGGTGGTTTAACAGCTGGTCAAGAACAACTTTCTCTAAGACCTTGGAAAGAAAAGGAAGATTTGACACAGGTCTATAGTATTTCAAATTCTCAGGGTCAAGAGTCGTCTTTTTTAGAAGAGGTCTTACAATTGCTGACTTGAAAGAAGAAGGAAAGGAGCCAGTTGAGAGGGAATGGTTAATGATATTGGTGATGTGAGGGAGAAGAGTATCGAGACAATGGGTGAGAAAAGAAGCTGGCAACAAAACAGGATGGGGCAACAAAACAGCTCTAATTTTCCCCCAATGAAAATGTGGAACATGATCTGACCTGAAACCTTCCATGAATCCACTGGGCGAGAAGACGTCTTGAATCAGAATGTAGGTGTGAGGCAGGTTGTATTGACCAATCAAAACCGCCAACGTGGCACCCTGCAAGGCTGAATCCGCATTGGTTGACAGGTACGCTTCCTTTGTCACGTGCTGGGGTTCAGAACAGAATGAAACAGTCGATCAGAAATGCACTCACTCAATCAGTCAGTCAGTCAGTCATCGTCAGTATCATCATTATCACGATCATCATTGTCGTTGTATTCATTACAGTTCTCCTAAGCATTAACACCAACAAAATCGTCATTATCATCATTATCGTCGTTGTAATCATCACAGTTATCCTAAGCATCAACACCAACAAAATCATCATTATCATCATCACAATATCTACAAATCATGTCAATGATTGGTGGCTTACGGAAACAGGAACCCCCCCCCCCCCCCCACATGCACACCCGGAAAACGGAATATGGCTGCCTTAATGGCGAAGAACACACACACACACACACACACACACACACACACACACACACACACACACACACACACACACACACACACACACACAACACACACACACACACACACACACACACACACACACACACACACACACAAACCGGCTATACACGTAAAACCCCTTCCGTATGACGAATGCTATCATCATTTATTTAAATGATTCTTGAATAGTGCTGTTTCTCCAAATTCGGTTGTCTTCATTGCACGTTAAACATAATCAGACCTTTCAGTGGAGCACGGAGAACTCGGGCAGTCAGGCGAGCTGAGCACAGTCCACAATGTTGTTGAGTAGTCTACATCTTTAATGGGCGTGTCTGCTGCTGTTTTCATGTTTCCAAAGGCCAGCCACTGACATGACTTACAGGATCTTTAGCGTGCGTATTTGATATTCTGCATGCGTTTACACACAAATGGGGTTTAGGCTCTGACAGGTCTGCATGCATGTTGACCTGGGAGGTTATAAAAAAAAAGGCCGTCCTTTATTCATCAGACGAAGGTGTCTGGATGGATCGAACCCCAGAACCTTCCGACTGGAAGTCTGGCTTTAGCCACTTGAATACGTTGCCCGTTAACTGGGTGCACGTGGGTCACAGCCCACTAATGCAGAAATGGAAGAGATAGAAAGGTAAATAAACAGACATATAGATAGATAAATAAACCAATAAATAAATAAACCAATAAGTAAATAAACAAACCAATAAATCGATAGATAAATAAAATCATTATCAACATTTCAACATCATCATGATATTGCCATCGTCGTAAGTGTCAACATAAACATCATTGTCGTCATTGCCATCGTTATCAGCGGCAGTTGCAACATCACCATTATAGACATCAACATCATGATAAAGCGTCATCAATATCAGTCTCGTTATTATCATCATCACAGTTGTCATAAGCGTCAGCCTTGTTAGCATCAGCGTCATCATCATCATCGTCATCAGCAACAACATCAACATCATCATTGTTGTAAGCGTCAACAGCATCGTCATCATCCCCACCGTTTGTCATGATCATCATTTCATCTATAGCATTTACTCAAAGGGTTAAAGCTCTCTGTTTGAAGAAGTCTGAACATATTTCGAGGGTTAACAGTCTCTGTGGTGTAGTGGTTAGCACAACGGACAACCGACTGGAAGCTTAAGAATTCGAATCCCCATCAGCTCTGTTAAAAGCACTGAGGGATTTTTCGGCCCCAGCCGGCTCCCACCCAGAGTTGAGCGTGCTATGGGCTCATTGGGAAGACTGGGACCATACAGTCGAGCCTCATCCACTTCACGGAATCGTCATTTAGGGTGTTGTTCAGATCTCCTGACTAACACCGCAGGTGTCTATATCTCTCAGGCCTGTTGTTGTCAGGATGTATTATGATAGTAAGCGGAAAGTAAAGGCTTGTCATGCAGTGTCAGTCCTAGATGGAACTCCTCAGCATCATGATTATCATCTTCATCCTTTGTCACTAGCATAGCGTTGTAACAGCTTTCCAGCTGTACTCATCTTTAGGGTGGCGTAGAAAATAGGACAAAAAAAAGGTGAACACAAAGTGAAACTGCCTGAGTGCAATTATCCTTAAAATAAAAAGATAAAACAACTGGAGGTTATGTGCTGGACCTGGAGCATGGCGAAAGGATTGAAGAATGTAGACACGCCAGTTTGGCAAATAACCTTCGTAGTTATTTTTGACGACCATGTTGGTGACAGCAACAGCGATGATGATGATGATGATGATGATGATTATAGGACCCTAGGGGTGTGTCAGCCAGGTGACAATATCAATTAAACAAAGGACGACAGTCGTGTCTGTCCGTTAAACGATGTTTCATTGATTTGCATTTCGCGGGGTTGGCTTCAATTCATCAGTCCTGTCACCCCTGTATCGACAATCGTTCATGTGTGTGTATCGTTGGGGGGAGGGGTGGGGGAGAAAGTGGTAAGGGGGGTGGACACCGGGTGGATGGACTGTGTGCATATGTGTGAATATATGTGTGGAAGGGGTGTAGGGGTGATGGTGTGTGGTGTGTGTGTGTGTGTGTGTGTGTGTGTGTGTGTGTGTGTGTGTGTGTGTATGTGTGTGTGTGTGTATGTGTGTGCGCGCGAGCGCATTTATGAGTGTTTTTGTGTCTATGTTTCTCTTTTAGGGGATTATGTATATGTGCCTGGCGGGTTGGCTGTGAGGTGTTCGGGTATATACACTGTCTGTTCTGTCTTTCTGTCTGTCTGTCTGTCTGTCTGTCTGTCTGTCAGTCTGACTGTTTGCCTGCCTGCCTGGTATGTGAATCTATGTCTGTGTGTATGTCCGTCTGGTTGGCTGGCTGGATGTCTAAGTGTGTAAATGTGTGTGTGTGTGTGTGTGTGTGTGGTTTTGTGTGTGTGTGTGGTGTTTGTTGTGTGCGCGCGCGCGCGCGGTACATGCGTGTGTGTGCGCGTGTGAAATTTTCGTGCGTATGTGCTCACAGGAAAGCTGAAGGGAAAGAGAGCACCAGGTAGAACCCAGGGAGAAAATACTGGACGGAATTGCTGGGTGGCTGAGGACAGAGTGGGTGGAAGATGTGTTTGCGGCAACAAGGGATAGATACATATGGAGGGACATGATCGCCAACGCCATGCAGCAGGGCACATGATGATGATGGTGATGATGATGTGCTCACGCGTGTAAGTGGAGGTGGGTTAGGAGAAGCGGGAGTATGGAAGATTTTGCTGGCCGGGGAGGTAGGGGGGGGGGGGTGTGACCGGATGCACGAGGTGGCAGCATTCTAATGTCTCTTCACCTAAACACCTTGCACACCACATAACACATACTCTGAGTTTGTTCACGATGGATTCATTGCATTCGGACAATTCCATATGCGGTCCACCCAGATCTGCCAGCACATATCTGACAAGTTCTTTGAGTCTACGCAATACCCCATGCGCTGGCAAGGTCTTGAAATGGGGAAGAATGGGTCAGGTAAGTGGATCCATGAAAACCCTAAACTGATGTGATACCATAATGACTGGAGCATGCGGACAGGATACGAACAGGTCAGTTCTTATGTTACGGGCTGGGTCTGCACTCAGGACGTTAGCTGTTGAGTCCACGACTCTTTCCACAGAGTTAGCCAGCCTGTTCCAACTAAAAGACAAGTATACAAGAGTTCGCTTCCTGCTGCAGACCTTGCAAACACACTCTCTCTCTCTCTCTCTCTCTCTCTCTCTCTCTCTCTCTCTCTCTACTCTCTCTCACACACACACACACACACACACACACACACACACACACACACATACACACACACATACACACACACCTCTCTCTTTCTCTCTCCCTCTCTCTCTCTCTCTCTCACACACACACACACACCACACACACACACAAAACACACACACACACACACACACACACAATACACACACATACACACATACCAAGGCTTTCGATCGGGTACGACATGAAGAATTGATCAAACAACTGGAGAGACTCAATGTTGATGGAAAAGATCTACGAATAATCAGGAATACGTACTGGGAACAAACAGCTGCAATGAGAATAGAAAACATATATATATAAGCTCTTTCCAAAACATCAAAAGAGGAGTCAGACAGGGTTGTGTTTTGTCACCAGATCTGTTTTCACTATACAGCGAAAACATCATGAGAAACCTAGAAGAAGACCCTGGATTAAAGGTTGGAGGGAAAATGATAAACAACATTCGGTACGCAGATGACACCGTGCTAATTGCAGAAAATGAAAGGGACCTACAAAACCTTGTGAATATACTAGAAATAGAAAGCAAAGGTAAGGGGTTGGAACTAAACAGCAGGAAGACTGAAGTCATGGTGATCAGTAAAAAACATGAAATCCCCTCCTGCAAAATAACAGCAAATGGCACAACCTTGACACAGGTTAATAAGTTCAAATACCTGGGAACGGTCATTTCATCAGACGGCAGATGCACATCGGAAATAGCTGGCAGAATCGGCCAAGCCAAAACAGCATTCAAGAAGATGACAAGCATTCTTACCAACAAATGCCTATCAATTAACATCAGAAAGAGAGTCCTTGAATGTTATATAGAACCAATACTGTTGTACGGATGCGAGGCGTGGACAGTCAGCAAGCAAAGCCAGAACAAGATTGAGGCAGCCGAGATGTGGTTTCTCAGAAGAATGTTGAGAGTTCCATGGACAGCAAAGAAAACAAACGAGACAGTCCTGATGGAGGCAGACACAAGTAGATCACTCATAAGGAAGATTAGGGAAAGACAGGCAACATTTATAGGCCATTTTATGAGGAAGGGGGGATTTGGAGCACCTGATCACAACGGGAAAGCTGGAGGGAAAGAGAGCACCGGGTTAGACCAAGGGAGAGAATGCTGGACGGACTTGCAGAGTGGCTGGGGATGAGGAGGGTGGGGGAGATGCTAGGGGCAACGAGAGATAGAGATGGTTGGAAGTCCATGGTCGCCAACGCCATGCGGCAGGGCACCTGATGGTGATGATGATGATGACACACACACACACTCTCTCTCTCTCTCTCTCTCTCTCACACACACACACACACACACACACACACACACACACACACACACCCCACACAAATACACACACACAGACACACGCACACTCTCTCTCTCTTTCTCTCTCTCTCTCTCTCTCTCTCTCTCTCTCTCTCTCTCTCTCTCTCTCTCTCTCTCTCTCTTCCCCCATACAGCGTTCTCATGCGAATGCACCCAAAGATCTTGTAAACAGAAGAGAATGTTTACAAGTTGAACAGTTCCCGTCCCATTGCTCATTGACTTTAGACCTTCTTCAGCAGTAGTTAACGCAAAGAATATAGTACCTTCCGTAGGTACTATACTCTTTGGTTAACGTACGTATTTATTAAAGGCATAAAAATTGAGCGTCTGAATAGGTACCTGGGTACAGTCATTTTAGCTCTATCGCTGACCGTATTAACTCTTTGACTCTCTCAGCGTATCCACTAGCATCCTGCTTTGTCAATCATGACAGCAAACCAAGAAATGACTCCTTCACCCTATCCGCCAGCTTCCTGCAGGAAGCTGGTAGATAGGGTGAGAGAATCAAAGGGTTAAATTTTTGCTGGTGGTAAATAGGGTGCTGGAGGCAAAGGCTTAGCAAAAGGAGTCAGTCAAGACTTTACGCGTAAACTGAAATTTCAATGTTAGTGGTCCTACATTTAAATCATTTGTCGCTGTTTCTTACAGTGTGGATTGATCCTTGTTCATCTGTGCGTTGGTGTGGTAGCGTGAGTGTGAAATCCAAAAACTAAACTTGTGAATGTGAAACGGGAAGGTCACCGGTTAAGAGACAAAAAAGCATGGGTGATTTGTGTGTGTGTGTGTGTGTGTGTAGTGTGGTGCAGACAGTAAAAAAAAGAATTGTGTCTGACCCAAGTCACATCCTATCAAACCATTTTGAACTATTGCATCAGGCCGACATTTCCTTTCTTTCAAATGTAAAACCGTCCACCCCAGACCCATTCAATTTCTGAATGCAAGAAAATCAACCAGAGAGAGAGGGAGAGAGACAACCAGCCAGCCAGCCAGCCAGCCAGCCAGACAGACAGACAGACAGACAGACAGAGAAAACGAAATATTCCGATCAAAGCTTTCAACGGAGCACTTGTACTGTGCATCAGACACCTGGCCCTGTTTACATGATGCCGATCTTGTTTGTCTGGCTGGCTGAAAACCAGTCCACATGTGACCTTCTTGCATTAAAGCAAATGAGAATAAACACACAGAGAGACAGACAGACAGACAGAGGGAGAGAGATAGAGAGAGAGAGAGAGGAGGAGGAGGAGGAGAAGAAGAAGTAGAAGAAGAAGAAGAAAAGAAGAATCAGAAAGCGTATTTAATATAAGAAGACAAAAAAGGCGCACAATTTCGGTCAACGTGCCTTTGTCATGCGTAAACGTAAGACAACGAAGAACAAATAACAAATAACAGAGAAAAATTGGGGGGAAACAGCAAAACTTTCTTCCTGTTGTTTCGTTGAAAATAACTGATGTATTCAAATTGATGAAGCACTGAGCATGCAGGTGTACCTCAAACTGAGGCGGCACCTGATTGGTTGATATCGTCATCATTAACCAATCATTTGCCATCCAAGAGTTCAGTGCTGACACCGATGTCTGGATCATTTACTGTTGTTAGCAAGAGCAAAATAATACACAGATCTGCTGTCCGTGTAGATGTATATGTGTGTGTGTACAGTTAAATTTATACTGACCCACGTTTTGGTTCTGTCACACACATCATCATCATTTAGGGGAGGCTTTTTCTTTCTTTCTTTCTTTCTTTTTCTAATTTTCTTTTTTCCTTTTTTTTTTTTTTTTTTTTTTTTTTTTTTTTTTGTATGCTTGCGTATTTTGGTTTGGGGGACGATCTGGCTCTTTTGACCTAGCCGTGGACTCAAGGTCACGTGTCTCGAGTTCTGTCCCACCCCCACCCACCTTCACCCCCACTCCCAACAAAGGAGCTGACCTGTTCAATGTCCACAATGCTCCAATCATTCTGCTGGCTTCAGTGTTTCTTAAACCCCGTTCCCCTGCACGTTTCAATGTCTTGTCTGCGCAGAGGGTTTTGTGCAGGATTCTGCCATATCACTGACTACTGCACGATCATTTTTGTTCATGAAGGATTTATCGCACTAGGATACTTCCATATACCCTCCTCCCAAATTTCATTGCAGTTGCTCTCGTCTTTGTATCACAGGGTCCTATTATCACAGGGTCCCCCTCAGACCGTATTGTTAGACGGCCCTCAGACCGTATTGTTAGACGGGTAAGTAAGGTTTGCATAATGATCACGCCATCCATGAATTAATTGGTTACTCGGCGTTTTCCACCGAGCAGGATCTAACGCTCACATTGGTCTTATCCAACTATAGAGGGTAGGTTATCTAGTACACAAAAGGTTTCAGCAAATACCAACGTCCAAGCGAAAAGTCCAGGGCCGCCAGGTGCCAAAGATTGCTTGGTTATTCAAATTTCGATGTCCAATGAAAGACAGGTTAGTTATTCAAATTTCGATGTCCAATGAAAGACAGATGGGAAGGTTTTGTGACAGAAACAACAGAAACGCACTGTATAAAAGCCAGAAAGTCAATCACTAAAGGAAGGGACCCATTCGATTACCACCCAGCCAGAGACCTTCCAACCTATCTTAGAGGTATGTAATCCCACGTCTCATTTTATACTTTAGTTAGGGTAGGGATAGAAGTAGGTAGTATGTTTGATTTTCCACAAAGCAAAGAATAGAGTAGGACATAAGAAAGTGTTCAGCATTCTAGTGATATGCAAGTTCTGATGATTCGTAGTGCATCTTAGGATTTTAGGAATATTAGGACCCAGGACAGTAGGAATGGTGAATCACGTTTATGCTGAAGTTGACTGCTTAAATAAATACGTCGTAGTTATTAATCTATGTGTGGACTGCTTATGAGAATCATGTCTAGTGTGGTTAGTGCATTTCTTCTCGTCACTCTCCTTCCTTGTTGTGTGTGTGGCTTCTAAGTAGAGAAACAATTCTTAACATATACATCCCCAATTCATCTTCCTGTTATAGACAACTACACCCCAAATATTCTTCCCGCGAATACACCTTCCTGTTATAGATGACAACACACAAACCCCTTCTTGCCATAGATGGTGGAGATACACAAACAACCTTCCTGTTATATTTGCATGAGAAGCCTAGAAGCTCTGCCTTAGAAAATGCCTTTCGCTGAATATGTACCGCTCCAATCCAACACATAATCGTCTGTAAGATGGTATGCACTTTGTGTGTGTGTGTGTGTGTGTGTGTGTGTGTGTGTGTGTGTGTGTGTGTGTGTGTGTGTGTGTGTGTGTGTGTGTGTGTGTTTGTGTTTGAGAGAGAGTGTGTGTGTGTGTGTGTGTGAGTGTGTTTGTGTGTGCATATGTGTGTACATGTTTATTTGTTTGTGTATGTGGGTGTGCATGTGTGTGTGTGCTTGTCTGTCTGTCTGTCTGTCTCTTATCTGTCTGTCTGTTTGTCTGTCTGCCTGTCTGCCTGCCTGCCTGACTGTCTGTTTGCCTGTCTGTCTGTCTGTCTGTCTGACTGACTGTTTGCCTGTCTGTCTCTCTGTATTTCTATGTGTTCGCAAGTTCTTCAGACAAATAAAACTTGTCAGTACATCTTAACCATCTGGTCTTTTCCCCCGCACAGTGTAAAGCCTGTAAGAAAGAAACCAGGAAAATAATCTACAAGAACATGTCACTACAAAGTGGGACGCTTCTTCAAACAGACAATACCCGTGATGTTCTCTTAAACATCAATTCCTTAAACATCAGTTCTTTCAGATATCGATCAACGTAGTTACACTTTCGTTTGCATGAGGACTCTAGAACCACTGCCAAAGAAAGTACGTTTTGTTCAGTACACAATTTCTCCAGTCCAGCACTATCATCCCTCTGTAAGATGTAATACAATTTGGTCAATAGTCCTATAGCGGGACATCATTCTTGTATCAAATGATAAGAGTCTGTATAGTGTTGCTTTTTCTCGGTCGTCCTTTACTGGGGTATTTGAACATACTTTACCGAAAAGATTTTCGATAAAGGGACAAAAGGAGGCATTCCCTTTACAAGAAATCTTTAGACATCGTTATCTGGTCTTGTAATATACATCTAATCTGTAGTTTGTACTTTCAGCCGGCTAGCTGTCTCATTTATTTTATTTGTTTAGTTTAAATATTGCATTTAATTTTTGTGTGTTTAGGCTTTTGTTACATGTGTACAGTAGTAAAGAAGGAGTGGCTGAAAGACAGGTTCAGTGGGACTTAATGCTATATCTTTGAGTAATAAAACGCTTTGATTTTTTTATTTTCAAGTTAATAGATCTCGAGTTCAGTACTAACCCGTTGCCTGAAACCTAGTGTATTAACTTCTTGTTTTATTAACGGTGTCAGCTTACAATTTGCTGTAGAATATTATAGGTCTCCTCCTTCCTCTCCTTTCATTCCCATTAAAAGAAATTGCCGGCACGTGAGAATTAGAAATCCAAAACAAGTGTGACTGTCCGCGTTCAAGCAAACAGGAACCAGAATAAAAAAAAATAGATTAAAAATAAAAACTCGCAGAAAGATTCAGAACGCGTAGTTAATATAAATTTGTTGTAGAATATTATAGGTCCCCTCCTTTCCCTCTTCCCTCCCCATTAAAAGACATAGACAAAGGTTCAAGATCATTACTGACAGGTTTGGGTGACGCACATCATCCAAGGGCGATTCACATTTCTGGAACGATCTTCAGTTCCAGGTCCAGTTCCAGGTCCAGTGTTCCAGTTCCAGGTCCAGTGTGTCACTACCACAGACATGACTGACTTTTGTCATCAATATGACGGAATTCTACTTTATGTCTGCTGTGACTTCAAGCAGCCTCAACCATTCGTACCATCAGAGTAGTTCGTATCCGTCATCTCTGTTCAATGGCAAAATGCATTGTTTACGATGTTTCCGTGATAGGTTGTTTGTTTGTATGTTTGTTTGTGCGCATCCATTACTTTACAGAAAAGCCTGTCCATTACTTTACAATGAAGCACAATCATAGGTCTGAAAGTTGCCCAACAAAAAAAGCTGGCTTTGAAATTCGGAATTTTTCAAGAGGGATTCACAACACTTGGACATTCCCACAAAAACAACTAGAATACCAGCGACAAAATTAGTCAGAACCACAAGCATCTTCCCCCTATAAACATACAATTCATCCTCAATACACAGGTTGTTCTACACACTAACACATGCCGTCCGCTTGCTGATAAACACTCTGCCAAACCCAAACACAGCACGCTGAGTACTAGGTGCAAGAATCCATTTCTCTGAATTCCAAAGAAAATGGACCCACGATCAGTACAACAGTGCTGAGTAAAAATAATCGGGTGGTCAAGCCATACAAACAATGTCCATTTACTCTCATCTTCTGAGACATTGTATGCTATTGTAGCCTTGACAGAACTAGGCGTATTAAGTCGTCGGTGGCCTCTAAACTGAAGACTTCGTGATCAAAAATCGTTTCACGTCTGTTTAAAAGTCGGGGACATAAACTGAATTATTCTTGCGAAAATAATGTCACTTTAGCGGTTGTTATAACTGAGATGACTGATCGTGCACATTTCAGTTTTAATCTTCTTTCTTTCTTTTTTCTTTCTTTCTCTCTCTCTCTCTCTCTCTCTCTCTCTCTCTCTCTCTCTCTTCTCTCTCTTCTCTCTCTCTCTCTCTCACTGTCTCTCTCTCTCTCTCTCACTCTCTCTCTCTCTCTCTCTCTCTCTCTCTCTCTCTCTCTCTTCCTCTCTTTTGTTTCGACCAACGTTTCTTCAGATCATGTATGCATGTTGTTTGGTCCACATTGTGCAGGCGTTGTCTTGCTGCACAGTCTGCGTACTCCGTCTTCGGTGGCTGTGCATACAGGGTGTTTTTGAGCTTCTATAAGCCACCAAAGAGTGACTTGGCGTGCAGGGTTTCTAATGTGTGCGTGTGGTGTTTTATATGCTTATACGTAGGACGGTATGAATAGGATTCATGCACTTGCAGACCTGCACATACGTTGACATAACAGATCAGAAAAAAAAACTCCACCCTTTATCCGCCCAGGAAGGGCTGAACCCAGACTGTCCATTAAGAAGTTGACGTGCTCAACGCTTGATTGTCACGCCTGTCCTTTCAGCCTATAAATTCCCTTGTTTTCTGTGAAGTGAGACCAGTGATGTGAAGCTGGTAATTTACTGTCCACAACGCCACCGGCTTGTGAGGCAGCAGCGAAAATCCTCTTTGTTCTGGGTCAGCTTCTGTGTGATATCCTGGTGTACTAGACCCTTGAATTCTTTTACGGTTCATGGCCAGGTGTTCTTCAGTCTTTATCTCTTATATCTATTCCACCTGTGGACCAGTGAACTCCAACGTTATCTTGGTCTCTTCGAAAGACGAGTTCGATCCATCGTTTTTTCCGTGATAGTAGTGGCCAACACTCTAGTGACTGCCTTGGGCGAGTAATTGTTGTCTGGGGATTGTGTTGGACCAGAAGATAGGCATAAGTCTTCGGGAGTTCCTCGTGAGGAAAGTAAATAGCAAAGTTGGTGAAGATCTGTTCCTCAACCAGAAACAGAAACATAATGGAAGAAAATAAAAACGTGTATTTAGTTCTCAAACCAGCAGTTGCGCTGAAGAAGTCGGCTGGATCGCCGATGAAAGCTACGCAGTAAGTAGCCTTTTTTGTAACTGAGAGCCAGGTTCAACCAGGTAGCCATTGTGTATTTAGTTGACAGAACAAGGCATGCATGAATGTTGGTTCAGAATTTTATTTGCTATGGATGTTTATTCCTCATTATTTTTTTTTTTAACAAGGGCCGTTTGTGCGGGAATTTCCGTCTGTCTTGTTGTGTCAGTGAAATACCTGTTCGTTTTCTCTTTTAGTGTGTTTCCGGTTCTTGTTTACTGGAATGCACGCAATCACTTTGATGATCCCGTGTGCGTAAATAACGGAGGAATCTTCGCTGACTGTTCTCAATAAATAAACACGAAAACGCTCCTCCATTTTCATAGGATCAATATCTCGTTGTTATTTTTATGGGGATATGAAGAATTATTTTTCCTCAGTTCGCTTGACGAAAAACAGAAATCACAGGAGCGGTGTGTTTATAATAATGGGAATGCGCACAGTTTTGTTAACCATGCTGAGCCTGATATCTGTTTAACACACTGAATGCCCTCTGTCTGTCTGTCTGCCAGCTTCCTGACATTTGTTTCACTCCTTCACTATGTCCACCTGCA
>CM060315.1:39294661-39299661 GCA_030674185.1 Monoplex corrugatus | reverse complement strand
GTAGAAACTTGATGCATTCAAAATGGAATACACGCCAATAATGATTTGTGTCTTTGTGGACATAAGATAACAACTAGTGGTCAAACAGTGGAAGGGTTGGGTGTAGTGAGTAGATGTCGCGCCAGCAGGCAGCAAAAGTGTGTGTGGTGTTTTACAGTGATTTTATCGTGATTCTATTTGATTTTATGCATTGAATTTTGTATCAGTTTGTTCCTTTTAAATCCCGACATATGGTGATGTAAATTTTTTTTTTTAATTTTGAATATTTTACCAGATAATCTGATTTTAAAGTTTTTATACCTACTTTTCATCATTTTAATTCAGCCGCTCAAGTCGGACATTTTGTCTGTGAACTGTGTTTACATTTTAGCCTACTGTGTTCGCCCAACGCTACAGCTCCCAAACCTTTGCTGTTCTCTGGTTTCAACTGTTGTGAACTGACCAACCCACACACTAACCTGCAAACATCATCCTCTCCCGACTGGCTCGCAATTATGGACCCATCCTTTATAAAACAAATTGGACTGACACTTTTTAAACACAGTAAGTGCTACCTCGGTGGAGACGTCCACCAGTGCATACGTACACTGGGGCTGTGTCGTAAGCCCCGCACTGCGCGATCCTGTCGTGCTGGACGTCTCCACCGTCTTTGGTAAAACCTGCCTCCTGCTGTACCAGTCCGACACCACACTTCGTCTTCTGCTTCATTGTCTCCTCCACTGCCCCTGCCCTCGACCTTGCTGCTGCAGACTTCGTTTCCTCCTCTGCCATCTTCGCCTTTGCCTTCTGTCCTGATGGTGCCGCCTACACCTTTTGTCTTGATGGTGCCGCCTTCACCTTCTGTCCCGCCGGTGCCGCCTTCACCTTCTGTCCCGCCGGTGCCGCCTTCACCTTCTGTCCTGCCGGTGCCGCCTTCATCTTCTGTCCCGCCGGCGCTGCCCTCATCTTCTGTCCCGCTGGTGCTGCCTTTGTCTTCTGTCCCGCTGGTGCCGCCTTTATCTTCTGTCCAGCGGGTGCCGCCTTCGTCTTCTGTCGCGTCGTTGCTGCCTTTATCTTCTGCCCCGCTGGTGTCGCCTTCATCTTCTGTCCCATCGGTGCCACCTTCATCTCCACCTCGGCTACTGCCATGTGACTCTGATAAAGTAAAACTATGCCTTTTTAACGCTCAGTCAACATGCAAAGATGGCAAAGCCGATGTCATTGCTGACTTCATCGCAGATGAGCATGTTGACATTGCTTTTATCACCGAAACATGGCTTAACTCCCTTGGTCATGAACCTATACATGTGAGTCTCACTCCGAGTGGTTACAGGCTTGTTTCTTTCCATCGCTCATCCCGAGGTGGTGGTATCGCCATCCTCTACAACGACTCACTCCATTCCCGCCTATCTTTCTCGCAGTCTCTGCCTTTCTCCCATCCTTCTTTCGAGCACGTTGAAGTATCCTTCCAATCCACCCCTCACCCCATCACCTTCTCCTGTGTCTATCGACCTCCACCTAGCTCTGCCAACAAGCTCACCACATCCACGTTTCTCTCTGACTTTGACCAACTACTTGACTACTACTGCCTCTTACTTGGAAATCTCATCATTCTAGGTGACATAAATGTCCACTATGACAACACTCACCGTTATGACACAAGACATATCATCAACTCTCTGTCCAATCACAATATGACTCAACACATTTCTGAACCAACCCATCAAAAAGGTCACATTCTTGACTGGATCATTTCTCGTGATCACCACAATTCAGCTACTGACAACTGCTTAGTTCTTTCTACCCGTCTAACTTCAGCCCTTCCATCTGACCACTCTGCAATTCTCTGTTCTCTTGACATTTCTCCTCCTTCCCGTACCACGCGCACAGTGACTCGACGCAATCTCAAATCTATTGACCTCTCCACATTTTCATCTGATGCCTCCCGTCTCCTTCCTGAAAAGTCACATAACCTTGCCGATGAATTCTATACTACTCTCCACCATCTTCTGGACACTCATGCTCCAGCCACAACCCGTCTTTTACATGACCACCCCCCTACCCCCTGGCTCACTTATGAGTTTGCCTGTGCAAAACGTGCCCGCCGCAGAGCAGAGCGCCGCTGGCGCAAATCTAAACTCACTGTACATAGGCAACTTTTCCAAGCCTCTAAAACAAAAGTATCCACCCTCATTGCATCTGCAAAAACAAGCTATTTCCAAACCAAAATCCTGAATGCCTCTTCTTCAAAAGAACTCTTTACAATCATGAATCATCTCCTTGGCACACGAAAAGATTTACCTCTCCCAACAAAACACACAAATAAAGAACTCCCATCTGTATTCTCAAAGTATTTCACCACCAAAATACAAACTCTTCGTGACAGGCTTGACAGGACACCCTGTCAACCATGCCCACCTGACCCTTCCTTCTCTGGCACACCTCTTACTACTTTTACCCCAGTCTCACAAGAAGAAATTCTCAACACAATCAGATCCATGTCGTTCAAAACCTGCGAACTGGATCCTCTTCCAGGTTCTCTCTACTCCGACTGTCTCCCTACTCTCCTCCCATTCATCACTGACATCATCAACACTTCTCTTCAAACTGGAACTGTCCCAGATTCTTTCAAGTCTGCTATTGTTCACTCTCTCCTCAAGAAATACAATTTAGACCCAAATGAACTGAAAAATTACCGGCCTATCTCTAATCTCTCTTTCTTGTCAAAACTCCTTGAAAAAGTTGTCCTCAACCAGCTGAACTCTCACCTGTCTGCCAACAATCTCCTCAATCCTTTCCAGTCAGCACTGAAACTGCCCTACTACACATTCTCAACAATCTCCTCCTTGCAACTGATATTGGCAAAGTCTCTCTCCTCACACTCCTTGATCTGTCTGCAGCCTTTGATACCATTGATCATGGTATTCTCCTTTCTAGACTTCATCATACTTTTGGCATCTCTGACATTGCTCTCTCCTGGTTCACTTCATATCTATCAAACAGAAAACAAACTGTTTTCATCAATGGCACTTACTCTCAACCTGCATACCTGACCTGTGGTGTTCTACAAGGATCTGTCCTTGGCCCTGTTCTTTTCACTCTTTACACCTCTCCCCTGTCCACCATCATCAACTCCCACTCTATAAAACACCACTTCTATGCTGATGACACCCAACTTCAAGACAGTGACTCACCTGACAATATACAGCGCCTCTTGATTCGCACCACTGAGTGTTACTCGGACATTAAGAACTGGATGACATACAATAAACTTCAGCTTAACGACGACAAGATAGAAGCTATCCTCATTGGCACCGTCAGAAACTTTCTCAGCTGCCTCCTCTTTCTTTCCCATTATATAACACATCAGTCCCAATTTCTGATTCAGCTAAAAACCTTGGTGTCTGCATTGACTCTACCCTCTCCATGAACAACTTTGTTTCTCAAACTGCCAGATCTTGCTACTATCACCTCCATCGTATAAGCCTGATCAGGAAGTATCTCTCTGTCGAAACAACTGCAAAACTCGTTCTCTCCTTCATAATGTCTCGCATTGACTATTGCAATTCACTCCTGTCTGGTCTTCCTGCCTCCACCATTCACATCCTACAGCGCATTCAAAACAATGCTGCACGCCTTGTACTCAAAAAGAAAAAAGCTGACCACATATCTCCTCTCCTGGCACAACTTCACTGGCTCCTGTATCAAAGCGCATACAGTACAAACTAGACACCATGTGCTACAAAAGCCTCAATAACTCAGCCCCCGATTACCTGTCAAGCCTACTTGAGATCTATGTTCCCTCACGTACCCTCGCTCTGCCTCCGATCCTATGACTTTTCGCTTTCCACGCACTAAGCTCATACCCATGGTCACGACTTCTCCGTTCTGGTCCACTCTCCTGGAACAAACTTCCTTTCTCAGTCCGTCAGCAACCTACTTTTGTCTCCTTCAAGTCCGCTCTCAAAACTCACCTTTTCTCCTCTGCATAAAATCCTGACCTCACTCACCCCCTCTGCAGCCTGTCTCCACTCGGAGGGGAATCGCATTGTAATATATAATTGTATATAATATGCTCTCTATAATTTTCCATTGCTTTTATTCTTTCTCCCCATTTATAGCCATGCGTTGTGTGTGTGTGTGTGTGTGTGTGTGTGTGTGTGTGTGTGTGTGTGTTTGTGTGTGTGTGTGTGTGTGTGTTTGTGTGTGCGTGCGTGCGTGCGTGCGTGCGTGTGTGTCTGTTTCAGCGCTTAGATTTGATTTTATCAAGATTTTGCGCTATATAAATATTGTAATTATTATTATCAAATTATTATTATTAATATATTCTTTCGTTTGAATACTTTTTAAGAACACATTTTGTGTCGTTTTGATTTGGTTTGGTTTGTTTTTTCGTCCCTTTTCCAGATAAGTGCGCGTCGAATGTTCTGACAAATATGTCCACAGTATTATATTGTTTAACATGTTCAATCTCTTCATGACACACAGCAAAGCATTCTTAGCTCTTTTACTGATATTTTACAAGCAGGATTCAAACTGAAACGAGCAGAAAAATGATTCTTTAACTATTTATAAGTGTTTATGATAGGCATAAAAATCCCATCAAACATCCTTTTTTTTTCTAGCAGCCAAAATCCCTCTTTTTTCTGAAAACTGTAATATTGCTTTTATTAATGTTGACCCTAAGTTGCAAAGCGGAAGCTTCTTTTTGAAGATTATTCCATGGCCTCCGTAGACCGACCATTGTTTCGGAATCATCCGCTAACAAAAGAATGGACAAGTCTGACAATTACGTGGGAATTTGACACCACGATGTCCAGTGTTAATTACCCCAACAGCACGATATCGGTAAACATGAAAAATAACACAAGGCTGCGTACTTCACCTTGATTGACTCCTGCTGTACTAGTAATATAGCCTGTTATGTAAGATCCACATCGAAGTCTACGTTGATATATCGCTTTTACACAATGAAACAGTTGCCTATATACTGTTCTTCAAAACAAACAAACAACAAACAA
>CM060315.1:39287161-39292161 GCA_030674185.1 Monoplex corrugatus | reverse complement strand
TATACACACACAAATATTCATACATGCACACACCACAGATAGGCACACACACATTATAAATTTGTTACATTTAAAATTCTTTCATTCCTCATGATTGATAGACTAAGTAATCAAGATCTAAATCTCTGTGCGTGCGTAATATTACGTCAGAAATGTCATCAACATATTACGTCACATTGCTACAGAAAAAGACACAGAGAGCAGACTTTAAAATGAAATTTGTCCTGATTATGAAATAAATTGACTGAAAATCGAGGAAGCGTTTTTCGATAGTTGTACGCAGTGTAACTTTAGTTTTCCCTTCAATGTGTATCTATCAAAAACGTTGTAAAACGAGAATTTCGGTCTCTACAGGATTAGAAAATGCTCAGAACGACATTTTTAATGACTGTGGTGATATTCTCATGGCCGATTAGGCGAAACCGTCGCACATCATTAGGCACATATTGAGAAGAAGAAAAACGGAATATATGATTACATGTACATCAAACAGTTTTTGTTCTGAAGCGAAAGAACAATACAAATTACGTTGTACATGAAACAAGATGAACCAAAAAAATAGCTTTTCATATTTGAAGTTCTTGTTTGATTTAGTGATCCAAATATGGTCACAATCACTTAGAAAATATGGGTTCAGTGAAATGAAATAAATGTTTTCACAATTTTATTGCTGTTGGCTTGAAATTGAGGCAATGCCATTACACCTTTGGCTTTCAAGAGCCCGACGCAGGACATTCTAAAGTCGTGAAACCCGTTATGTGTACTTTCTTCTTTGATGGTGATGTTGCTGTTCATACGAACGTTATCATAATCCACAGAATAAAATAAACAGCGCGGCCATTTCCATTAGGGCGGCTTTGATGTTTAATGCATGTATAATGACTATGCTAAAGATCAAAGTTGTTGAACCAAAAAACAGTTGAGAATAACTGAAATGAAGTTTTTACTTTATCTGAGAAAATTCAGATTTTGAATAATAGTCACTGTGACGTTGAAGACATTTCAGTTGAAATAAACTCTGACGTACATCAAGAAGGGTGGTAGGCTGTCACAACAGGAAAAAAAAATTGTAAGCATTTCAGGAGGCATCAACAAGAAAGATGGCACTCGATGTGTGTAGTTCCACTCTTCCCAACCGAGCCCAGAAAATGCTCAGATCTGGGCTGGGGTTGACAGGAACTGAATCCCTCCCCTCCCCACCCCACCCACCCCCTCCCCCGATTAATGGGACCGATGGAACAAATGTACAACTTTCCTGTCGTCAAGCCATCGAGATAATAAATACACCACCGTGATTCGTGAATGTAGTTTTAAAATCTTCATTGCTGCTGCAGTTATTTTCTTAATGAAAAAGAATAATTGTGATCAGACCATTAGAGAGTATGGCCTATGGAACACTACGTCAGTATTTCATGTAATGATTATGTCATTTGTTCTTTACGCCATACACTGCTGAGACAGCACTTGTGATGTGTCGTTAACGGCTTCCCGTCACAAACCGGTCACAAAATCGAAACGTGCGCACGAATGATCCCCACGGCGTGAAGCGAGGTAATACGTTGGATGTGTTGTTGAGGTTATAAATCATTATCAACACCTGAAATCTCTCGTTGTAGACTCAAAAGAAACTGTATCCTTGCTTTTTTGCTGACGGAATTGGTTTTCGTTCATCAAAACGTGTAAGCTAAAAACGGGCAGTGACCATTTTCCACTAGATATGCTGCTGCTCAAACCGTGCTGACTGACAATGAAAACGTATTGAGAGAATGTTTTTTAAGGCCCGACCGCCTTGTACTTCTACCTCAGATATTGATGAAGAGAACTGGATCAACATGGGATTGCGTGTTTGATGATTTTATTCATATTACAAAACTCATCGCTAGAATATTCATTGAAACCATTCCATTTTCAAAATAAATATTGGCTGTACCTGATTGTTTCACGTGGGAATTAATGCGTTTCGCGCTTGCCTACAGAATCGATTAACGTTCTACCTGTTATGCAATCCCGTGTAAAACTGCAGCCTCAGATTATTGGGTGCAGCTGAAATGTGTATTCCACGGACATTGTTTCATTGGCGCCGTGCCCAACCTACATGAATCATGCATGACAAGATCGGTCCGAGATGACGAGGGTGTACATCATGTACTGCCATTGATGCTGGTCGTGTGATCATTTCACGCAGTTTTCGTTTTTAGTATCCCCCTTTTTTTTTATGATGATGATGATGATGATGATGATGATGATGATGATGATGATGATGATGATGATGATGATGATGACGACGACGACGACGACGACGACAAGATCAACACTACTACTACTACTACTACTACTACTACTACTACTACTACTACTACTACTACTACTACTACTAATAATAATAATAATAACAATAATAATACCAATGATGATGATGATGATGATGATGATGATGATGATGATGATGATGACGACGACGACGACGACGATGATGACGACTATGATAATAACAATTATGATGATGATGATGATGATGATGATGATGATGATGATGATGATGATGATGATGATGATGATATAATGATGATGATAATAAAAGGCAGACTATTTCGTATTACCCGGAAAGAAGTGTGTGTTTGTGTGTGTGGTGTGTGTGTGTGTGTGTGTGTGTGTGTGTGTGTGTGTGTGTGTGTGTGTGTGTGTGTGTGTGTTGTGTGTGTGTGTGTGTGTTCGTTCGTTCGTTCTTTGGTTTAACGTCTTTTCACTATAAGTGATATTAGACGGGTGTGTGTGTGTGTGTGGTGTGTGTGTGTGTGTGTGTGTGTGTGTGTGTGTGTGTGTGTGTGTGTGTGTGTGTGTGTGTGTGTGTGTGCGCGCGCGCGCGCGCGTGTGTGTGTGTTTCTGTGATCAAAATTTTCTCAGCTGTGTCTACATTGATTTTACCAAATTGGGATCAAAGATGTGCACAGCTGAGGAGTCGTGAATGCGTAGGTTTGGAGCAAGAGGTGCCAAGGTGAAGATCATAGAAACAGAATAAAGCAAAGAGTACATAAAAAAATCAGCAGTTTTCAGGAAGGTGCGGGAAGAGGAAACTTCTCACAATATTTACATTCTGTTTTCACTGATATAGATCTTCCATTGTCCTCGCTGCACATCAAATCTGAGTTCAATTGAAACTTCTTCAAGGTCACAGTGACTTTGATAAGCATAAAATCTGGATTTTATTTAACAATTTTTGTATAAAACGAGAGATTGTTGGAATAGCTTAGCAATCTTCCCCCCTTGTCATACTGATCGTTATCACCGTATTTTTAACTTACCATTTACAGGGTAATGTTTTGTGTACGAACATGAGGATTTCAGAAAATGAAAATGTTTTAAATATCGTGATGGATTTTGCTATGTTAAAATGTTTTCAGCTAAGATGATCTCAACCGAGATCCCGTGTGCAGCATGCGTTTACACACATTAAAGATCCAACAGCAAGAAAGGAGTTGTCTTGACCAAATTCTGACCAAAACGGTCCACTTTCATAGGTCAACAAAACAAACAAACAAAAAAGAAACCACGCTTATGGGGGAAAACATGGATGGTGCCATGCTCAGGCAAACATGCTCTTCCCGGGGATACCGGGTCGTATTTCCGTGAAAATTTTCGATGAGATAAAAAAAAAAAAAAAAAAAAAAAAGGATAAATCTAATTGAGTCCAACCCAATTTCTTTCGAATCCTTCAGTGTTTATCGATGATATGTTTGTAGTTGTGTTTTAACAGAGTGACTGAGGATTATGTGACTCATGATAAGCAGATACACGCTGTTTAATTTCCTAGCAGTCAGAACCTGTTTATACGTGATATTCGGCAAAGATTAACCCTTTGACTCCCGCACCCTGTCCACCAGCATCTTGCATTGTCAACCTGTCAACCATGCTCGCAAAGCAAAAACTTAGCCTTTTGACTCCCTCACCCTATCCACCATGTCATATTGGCAGATGTGATGCGTCTAGTGTGTCGGCTTCGGCCTGCACCGCTGGCTAGCACTGCTGTGCGAAAAGAAGAGCAGAAGGCGTAAGTCTCTTCCTGTCAGTACATAGCCTCTCCATCAGCAAGCCCTACGCTGTGCCTCCTCGTGGCCGACAGGCGGTAACTGAGCACCTCACGGACTCAGGCTGAATCTCGTAGGACTCGGAGGAGGTCTGGCCCCCAGACGTGAGGCATGCAGGCCCACCGGCATGTGGATACGCCCTGGTGCCCACGAACCAGACCCCCAAGCTATGGGTGAATAGCTCCACTGCCTTGTAGACATCTCGGGAGAGAGTAAGCTAGCGGAGAGACCGTACACAAACCGATGGAAGGCAACGGGAAACCACCATCGTAATTTTTCCCAGGTTATCATGGACAAACAAAGCCAGAACAAGATTGAGGCAGCCGAGATGTGGTTTCTGAGAAGAATGTTGCGAGTTCCATGGACAGCAAAGAAAACAAACGAGACAGTCTTGATGGAGGCAGATACAAGTAGATCACTCATAAGGAAGATTAGGAAGAAACAGGCAACATTTATAGGCCATTTTATGAGGAAGGGGGATTTGGAGCACCTGGTCACAACGGGAAAGCTGGAGGGAAAGAGAGCACCGGGTAGACCCAGGGAGAAAATGCTGGACGGACTTGCAGAGTGGCTGGGGACGAGGAGGGTGGGGGAGATGCTAGGGGCAACGAGAGATAGAGACAGATGGAAGTCCATGATCGCCAACGCCATGCGGCAGGGCACCTGATGATGATGACCCTATCCACCAGCTTGCTGCAGATTCTGCAGCCCTGTGTGGTGACCTTAAGTTTCATTGTTTTGGAGACCGGTAAAGAATGGTGTGGGAAGTGACGAAGAAGATGCTCCCTCTCCCTGTACGCCAAAAAAAAGTTATATCGCCACCAAAGAGACTGCTACCAAAAAAGAAACATCTGCAAAGATGCCAAGTTCTGCACACTCACGAAACCCTCGATCTTTAAATGAAATTGATGAAAA
>CM060315.1:39274661-39282161 GCA_030674185.1 Monoplex corrugatus | reverse complement strand
ACCAAATGAGATATAGACAAGTACACATGCACTTGAGCACGTTCCATGTGGCGTTGTTAGTCATTTTCAATCTATCAACCGAGTTTCGAAGGCCTGCAGCGTGTTGCTGCCTGCAACAGGTAAACATTCCCCGACACCTGACTTCACGGCACTCTTTGCATCCGTCTACCTACACATACCCACTCCCTCCATCCTCTTTCGGGATTACACAAAGAGAAAGAGAGAGAGAGAAAGAGAGAGAGAAAGAGAGAGAGTAAAAGACATGCACGCACGCACGCACGCACACACACACACACCGAAACACATACACATGCACACACACACACACACACATCCAGAAAACGGGGATAGGGACACACACGCGCGCGCGCACACACACACACACCACACACACACCACGCATACACAAACACACACACACACATACACACAAACATACACACATACACATCCAGAAAAGGGGGACACACACACACACACACACAGACACACACACGCACGCATGCACACAGACACACATGCACGCACGCACACATACATACACACATACACACGCATCCAGAAAAGAGGATCAAACACACATACACACATACTCACACACTTACACACACACGCACGCACAAACACACACACACACACTACACACACACACACACACACACACACACACACACACACACACACACACACACACACACACACACACACACACACACACACTGCAGCACGTTTTGCCTGTGGCGTGCTATTATTTGGCCAGACTTAAAGCAGTCAGGGTAACGACGAAGTGGTCAGCGTAACGGGTTGATAACTGGGAGATTTAACATTGACATAAACTCTCATCATTTCATATCATGTAGGACTTTCCGGCTCTAACCAGATTTTGACCTGAAAATAGAGAACTATTGCTTCTTTGGGAAGACTGGGACCGGAAAGGTTTTCTTTGTGTGTGTCGTGTGTGTGTGTGTGTGGTGTGTGTGTGTGTGTGTGTGTGTGTGTGTGTGTGTGTGTGTGTGTGTGTGTGTGTGTATGTGTGTGTGTTGTGTGCGGGTGTGTGTGTGTGTGTGTGTGTGTATGTGTGTGTGTGTGTGTGTGTGTGTGTGTGTATGTGTGTGTTGTGTGTGTGTGTGGTGTGTATGTGTATCTTTGTGTTTATGTGTGTGTGTATGTGTGTGTATTGTGGTGTGCGTGTGCGTGTGTGTGTGTGTGTGTCCCTCTGGATGTGTGTGTGTGTCTGTGTATGTGTGTGTATGTGTGTGTGTGTGTGTGCGTTGTGTGTGTTTGTGTGTGTGTATGTGTGTGTGTATGTGTGTGTGTGTGCGTTGTGTTGTTGTGTTGGGTGTGTGTGTGTGTATGTGTGTTTGTCCCATGTTTCGTATGTGTGTGTGTATATGTGTTGTGTGTGTGTTGTTGTTGTTGTTGTTGTTGTTGTTGTTTTGTCTTTTTTTTAATCTGCTGCAGAGATGCTCATTGAGGGTGTTGCTCACATTTCCTGATTAATACCGCAGGTATCCGTACCCCTCCGGCCTGGTTGACGCCAGGATATGGTATAAAAGTAAGCATCGTGCACAACAACCCTATCACACTGTCTCAGTCGGTACGGAAACCCTACAAGCATCATCAATACGATCCCCAATATCGTGTATCATCATCTTAGCACTGCTGAAAACATCGTCCCAGGTTTCTGTTGGCTTTTGTGCCCTGCTGTCATGATGACAGTTTTAGTGACTTTGGAGCTGTGTCCGTGAGAGCTGAAATGAGCGGCCTGGGTATAGGGACACTGGAGATGGCGTAGATGGGTAGTAAATCACCGCACGTCATCGTCATCGTCATCGTCACGTCACCGTCACCGTCACAGTCACCGATCCCTTAGACTGGCCGTCCGTCGGGGCGTCTACAGAAGACTTGACAACAACCTTCTTGTAGTAAAACAAACAAACAAACAAACAAACAAACAGACAGACAAGAACTTGTGGCACAGAGAAACAGATTTTGTCTATTACCGAGCGGTGTTTTGTTTCTTTGTTTCTTTCTTTTCTTTCTTTGTTTTTTCGTTTGTCTGTCTGTCTGTGTCTGTCTGTTTGTCTGTCCGTCCGTCTGTCTGTATGTCTGTATGTATGTATGTATGTCTGTATGTCTGTATGTCTGTCTGTCTGTCTGTCTGTCCGTCCGCCCGTCAGTCTGTCTGTCTGTCATGTCTGTCTGTCTGTCTGTATGTCCGTCCGTCTGTCTGTCTGTATGTCTGTCTGTCCGTCCGTCTGTCCGTCCGTCTGTCTGTCTCTCTGTCTGTCCTGTCTGTCTGTCTGTCCGTCTGTCTGTCTGTCTGTCTTAGGCCCCGTTAGCTGATTGGCCAGGGCGCCATGCTGATAAGTCAGGGGTCGTAGGCTGAATCCTCAGCTAAGCCACAGTTTAACCCTTTGACTCCTGCAGTCTGTCCACCGGCTCCTGCACCGTCAGCCATGCTAGCCAAGCAAAAACTTAACCCTTTGACTCAGTTACCCTATCCAAAGGAAGTCAAAGGGTTAAGGTTTTGTTGTTGTTGTTGTTTTTGTTGTTGTTGTTTTGTTTTGTTTTTGTTTGTTTTGTTTTGTTGTTGTTGTTTTTTTTGGAGGGGTTGCAGTTGGTTGGTGAGTAGGGTGCAGGAGTCAAAGGGTTAAAGGCCCGTTGGCTCAGATGTTAGAGGAGACGTGGATTCAAGATCTAACATCTCAAATTCAATCCCGGCCCGCAGCATCAAAAACTGGCTGTTTGTTGCCCATCTTAATGTTGCCATCAGTCTGCTGATATGTAAGTTTAGTATTTCAAAGATCCGTCTTACCCCCTCCCCATGTCAAAATTTTCCTAGTCAATATGGATCAGGAAGTGTGTCAGATAATTGCTAGCAGACTTAGGGAGCGCATGTGGAATTGTCGGAGTGCAGTAAAATCCCTGTTGAACAAACTCCAAACTGCGTACTGCTTCCATTCTAACAATGGAGTACTGCTTCCATTCTAACAATCTTTTTTCTTTTTCAAGAGTTCAAGGGGAAGGGGCAACCAACGCGTGCGTGTCGTTAGTTTATTTGTTTATTCCTATTTCTGTCAATATGAAATCACCGTGTGAAATTCAGGCTGCTCCTTTTTTATTTGCATGTATTTCTAGTGTTTTATTTTCTTGTTTTGTTTATTTTAGTTTAGTTTGGTTTAGTTAGTTTAGTTTAGTTAGTTAGTTGTAGTTAGTTAGTTAATTAGTGTAGTGTAGTGTAGTGTAGTGTAGTGTAGTTAGTTAGTTAGTTTAGTTTAGTTTAGTTTAGTTTAGTTAGTTTAGTTTAGTGTAGTTAGTTAGTTAGTTTAGTTTAGTTAGTTTATAGTTTAGTTTAGTTTGTAGTTTAGTTTAGTTATGTTTAGTATTTAATTTAGTTTAGTTTAGTTTTGGTTTAGTTTAGTTTTAGTTTTAGTTAGTTTTCTTTTCTTTTCTTTTCTTTTCTTTTCTTTTCTTTTCTTTTCTTTTCTTCTATTTTCCCTTTTGTTTGTTACGAAAGTGGATGGATGTTTCTACAGAATTATACCAGTGAGAAGTCTTTTGCTGCTGTGGAAGCTTTATAAAGTGCGCTACGTGCGTGCTGCATACGGACCTCAGTTTATCATCTCACCCGAAAGACTAGCACCCAGACCACCACTTCAAATCTGACGGAATCTGGAAGGGGAGAAAAACTCTGTCTGATCTCTGGTTCGAATCCTGTTTCACCCATCCTGTGCAGATGCATGAACCACCAGGCCACACACTCCAGTTTGCAGAGAAAAGAATCACTGTCAGTGGCTGGTAACATGTATTCCCCGCTAGACGGCGTACCCTGTGACGTTTCATTTCTTATAACGGAACTTAAGGTCCAGTACTGAACAGAAGAAAGAAAACAAAAACTCATCGTCATCATCATCAACCATCATGTGCCCTGCGGCATGGCGTTGGCGATCATGGCTCTCCAACTGTCATCTATCCTTGTCGCCGCAAGCACATCATCTTCCACCCTCTCTGTCCTCAGCCATCTGCAAGTCCGTCCAATATTTTCTCCCTGGGTCTACCTGGAGTTCTCTTTGCCTCCAGTTTTCTGCTGTCACCAGGTGCTCTTAATTCCCATTTCCTGATAAAATGGCCTGTAAATGTTGCCTGTCTTTTCCTAATCTTCCTTATCAATGATCTTATTGTGTCTGCCTCCATCAAGACTGTCTCGTTTGTTTTCTTTGCTGTCCATGGAACTCTCAATATTCTTCTTAGAAACCACATTTCGGCTGCCTCAATCTTGTTCTGGCTTTGCGTGTTGACTAAACAAAAACTACAACAAAAACTTTATTATTTTGTTTTCGTAGTTTTTGTACACTACAAAAACTACCAAAAAATAAAAAATAAAACAACGGCATAACGCTACAGTTAAGAAAGCCGATTTATTGAATGATTTGATTTAGTTTTACGTCAGAACCAAGCACAGGCGATATGGATAACCATGGCACGGAAGTAGAGGAAAGAGGCTTATCTATTGGTTTATTCTACACTGACATCACCAGGACAACGATTAATGTTATAAAGTATATCTATTGGTTTATTCTACCTGACAATCACCAGACAACGATATTAGTTATCTATTGTATTATTCACACTGACATCACCAGGACAACGATATGTAGGTTTCATTGGTTTATTCTACACTGACATCACCAGGACAACGATATGTTAAGTTATCTATTGGTTTATTCTACACTGACATCACCAGGACAACGATATGTTAAGTTATCTATTGGTTTATTCTACACTGACATCACCAGGACAACGATATGTTAAGTTATCTATTGGTTTATTCTACACTGACATCACCAGGACAACGATAGGTTAAGATGGGTCAGTAAGAAGGCTAGTTGAATACAGGGCACTCCAGTTTCGAATTCATAGCCGTTGTGACGTAAATCCGACGATCAGCCAACTGAGCTATTGAGGACCACTCTTACCGCACCCCTTTCACCCACATCGTTAGCCCAGGTGTACAATGTAAACACAGGTGTCTTCAATTGTGTTATCTCTCCGTCCGGCCTGCATTTAGACTCTGGAAAGTGGCTCAGGATGGAGCCATCTCACAATCCATTATGGTCTCTGCCCAGGTGTGCCTGAACAGTAGTAATCTGAAACGCTTGGGGCTGAGCCCAGAACCCTTGTGTAAAAGATGCCACGGCAACAAAGCTGTCTGTGGCAAAAGTCTGAAGACAAATCCACTTTCATAGTAAAAACAAAACTATCTGCAGACAGGGGAGAAATCCCCATGATGTCAAACCGTCTTTTTTTCATACAAAAAAAAAAAAAAAAGGAAAATCCAGGTTTCAGGTGTTTCATGGTCACTTTGAACTTAGAGAAGAAGCATCAAATCAAATAAAAGTTAGTGTAACGCCAGGACAATGGCGGATTTGCCACAATAATCAAAACGAAATATGTTTTCAAAAGTTTCCAAGAAAATCTTGCCCACATAGCTTCTTCAAAATGTTCTGATTTTAGACGAATTATTTCATCTGTGAAACCTTGACCTCATTGCGGTGACTTTTTTAACTCATGTGGCTTGAATATCCTCGGTCTTTATGTTTTTAGACTAATCAGACAGATCCCTTTTCTACAGTTCTGTCTTTGTTTATATAAAAGCATAATGGTAGCGCTTCCATGTAAACGGAGAAGACGCAGCATGTAATGTAACGTCATAGCTTTTGTACGTCAGACTTTCCAATAATACAGACAGAACAATACAACAGATGTAAAACATGTCAGCTTGTAATGTTACAATCGTTTCTCCTTGTCAAGATATACATACACGTGTGAACATAATAACCAATGTGACCCGCCCGCTTTCTGCCCATTTTGCTCGCGCACGCGCTCACATCAAAGTCTATATCCACGCAAATTTTCGCACATACACGCTACACGCGCGTACGCAACACACACACACCACCACACACACACACACACACACACACACACACACACACACACACACACACACACACACACACACACACACACACACACACACACACACACACACACAACACACACACTTATCTCTTTCTATAGGGAAGAAACTGGAAAAGAGCTGCTTTTTTTGGGGGGGGGGGGGGGGAGGGGGGGGCCTTCGTTGTCGTTGGTGGTGGGTTTCTTTTTCAAAGAAAATGGAGATCGTTCGTATGGTTAAACTTTCTTTTTCTTTCTGTACAGATTTTTAAAAGAGCGGGTTTTTTGTTTTGTTTTTGTTTTTGTTTCTTTGTCTTTGTTTCTTTGTTTGTTGTTTATTTCATTGTTGTTTTTTTCAGACCTCTTCAGTAGATCTATGCTTGTGTAAAAAAAAAACCTTGGTCGTGGATTCAGTGTTGCAAATGTATATGTCTGATTAAAGAAAAACACTTATTTCTCCCATTATTATGAAGACAATAAGTAACCAGAGTATAACAATTACGACATCCCTGAAGCGTCTTGATCGATGGAAATAATAAAAACAAAAACGCACGCGAAAATAAAACACCAACTAAATATTCTCTTATTATTCTCAGGGTCTAATAGTAGCGCCCATACGTAATTGAGAAGACGCAATATATGTGACGTCATAGTTATGTGTACGTCAGACTTTCTACAAACAACACGGACAGAACAGATCCAAACTATGGTCAGGTTTTACTGATATTGTCCTTTCCCTTATTTAAGCTAGGTAGGACCTCAGGACCTGGCCAGCTCATAGGTTTATGTGCAGGTTTAAGGTTTGTGCCATGATCACCATACACATGGCACCTGTGACGTTAGTGCATATGGAATTTGTTCCGAGCGTGGAGACGTCGTCTTGAGAAACTGAAACTGAAACTAAGAAAATAAAACGTGCGAACACAAAAATGTATGACGATCTCCCCATACTACACTTTGCCACACACACACACACACACAACGCGAGCGCGCGACACCACAAAAACGCACACACACACACACACACAAAAGACAACACTGCACGACGCCCACGCACACACAGTGCACACCAATCACACTACACACTAACACATACATGCATGCCTGGAGGCACACACACACACACACACACACACACACACACACACACACACACACACACACACACACACACACACACACACACACACACACACACACACAACAAAACTACCATTCACACCTTGTCTTTCTAGAAAAAGTAATTGGAAAAGTGGTTTGTTGGGTTTTCTCCATTTGTTTTTTTGTTTTTTGTTTGTTTTGTTTTTTGTTTGTTTTTTAATTTCTTTTTTTTCTTTTTTTTTTTTTAAAGAAAATGGGAGATTGATAGAATGGTTCAACCGTTTTTGTTTTGTGGTGCATTATTTGTTTTGTTTGTTTGCTTGTTTGTTTGTTTGTTTGTGTGTTTGTTTTCGTTTGTTTTTATTTTATTTCATATTATTTCATTTTATTTCAGGCAAAGCAAATCTTGCATAGTATGCAGAGAATGATGCAAGAAAT
>CM060315.1:39267161-39272161 GCA_030674185.1 Monoplex corrugatus | reverse complement strand
CAGGTCGCTGTAACCTTGAAGGGACTTGAATCAATACAAAACGTGACGTGCCTCGAGAACAATGGTGGACTGTGCGACAACAGTGAAAAAAAATGTTAAATGTTGTCAGATGTTATTGACAAAGCGGTGCTAACACACCTTCCTTAACTAATGCTAATTTAACCCTTTGACTCCCGCACCCTGTCCACCAGCATCCTGCATTGTCAACCATGCTAGCAAAGCAAATACTTAACCCTTTGATTCCCTCACCTATCCACAAGCTTCCTGCAGGAAGCTGGTGGATAGGGTGAGAGAGTCAAGGGGTTAAGTTTTTGCAGTTGGTGGGTAGGGTGCGGGAGTCAAAGGGTTAAGCACGTTTTGGGGTCCGTGTGACCTTGACAACCTTTGCCCTCCAAACTGATGCTCTTCCGAGACTTCGACGGTCCGCAGCATGGACAGAATTTTCGCGAAGATCCATCTGTAAAGACCTGAGAAAATCTTGTTCACATATATTTCTCTGTCTCTGTTTCTCTGTCTCTCTGTCTCTCTGTTCCTCTCTCTCTCTCTCTCTCTCTCTCTCTCTCTCTCTCTCTTGCTCTGCCCGTCTGTCTGTCTGTCTCTGTCTCTGTCTCTCTGTCTCTCTCTCTCTCTCTCTCTCTCTCCCTCTCTCTCTTAACACACACACACACACACACACACACACACACACACACACACAAGCAACACACACACACACACACACACAAGCACACGCGCACACACACACACACACACACACACACACTCGGACATAAACACACACAGACTCGGGCATGCCACACACACGCAAATCTACATATACTAGGACGCACGCCCCACACACGCGCACACACGCACCCACAAACACACACAGACACAGACACACGCACACACACGTGCGCACGCTCCGATACACACGCACAAAAGGACGCACACGTCGCATTTATGCACTCACTCACACGCACTTAAACACACACGTAAAATCAAAAAATAGGAGATGTTACAATACCCTAATCATTTAGCGCACCTCTCTGCAGGCGGCGCTGTGGCGTTTCCGTCATTTCCGGTTTTCCTCATGCCCAATCAAAAAATTGAATAAATAAATAAAACGAGACAGAAAGAGAGAAAGAAAGAAATAATGAAAGAAAGAAAGAAAGAAAGAAAAAAGAAAGAAAGGGAGAGAGGGAGAGAGAGAGAGAGAAAAGAAAGAAATAAGAAATGAAAGAAAGAAAGAAAGAAAGAAAATAAAAGAAAATAATAAGGAAAGAAAGAAAGACAGACAGAAAGAACGAAAGACCAAAAGAAAGACAGACAGAAAGATAGATAGAAAGACGGAAACAAAGAAATAAAGAAAGAAAGAAACCAGCAGTTTGACAAATGGCTTATTGTTATGTGGCGTAGGAGTTCAGGTTTTACTGTTCTTTTGAATTATGATAAAATGGAAATCCAGCACGTTTGGGAAAGTGAGAGTGATTAGTTAGCTGAAAGAATAGCCCTTCGTTTTTTGTTGTTGTTGTTTTTTGTTTGTTTGTTTGTTTATTTGTTTGTTTGTTTGTTTGTTTGTTGCTGGGGTTTTTTTGTTTGTTTTTTTGTTTTGTTTTTAATCTTCATTGCTGAAAAAAACGATATTACTTCTTTTGGGGTATATTCGCAATATGCGTTTGTGCGTGCGTGTGCGTGTGCGTGTGCACGTGCGTGCGTGTGTATATTTGAGTCTGTGGTAGGTGTGCCACTGTGTGTGTCAGTGGGTGGTTGTTGTGTGTGTGTGTGTGTGTGTGTGTGTGTGTGTGTGTTGTATGTGTGTGCGCGTGTGTAGGGGGGGTATGTGGGTGGGTGGATGGGTATTATGTATGGGGGGAGGCGGGTATGTGGGTGGGTGGGTGGGTGTTATGTTGTGTGTGGATGGGTGGGTATTGTGGGGGGGCGAGTATGTGGGGTGTGTGGGGTGTGTGTGCGGGTATGTGGGTGGGTGGGGGGAATTATGTGTGTGAGCGTGGGTGGGAGGGTGGGGATGTTATATGTGTGAGTGTGTAAGTGTGTGTGTGTGTGTGTAAGTGTGTGTGCGTGCGTGCGTGTGTGTGTGTGTGTGTGTGTGTGTGTGTGTGTGTGTGTGTGTGTAAGTGTGTGTGCGTGCGTGTGTGTGTGTGTGTGTGAACAAAACGTGTCAGAAAATATCTGTCAACTGTGTCAGAGTGGAAGCTGACCATGACTTGCTTAAAACAATCTCCTGTCCTGTCACCTCATTTGTTGGAGCGCCGTAATCACAACGCACAGACTGTGGATTCATACCTCGGGTGGGTCATGGGTTTTTGAGGCGGGCTGGTTGATTTCACTTTTTTTTCGTTTGTTTTTGTTTTTGTTTTTGATTTTGTCTGTTTGTTTGTTTGTTTGTTTGTTTGTTTGTTTGTTTGTTTGTTTGTTTGTTGTTGTTGTTGTTGTTGTTTTTGACAGATCCGTAGACTTTTTTTTAATTCATTACTTGTTTCACAACAAACGAACGTCTAACATACAATGTGGCAACGAAGAATGACAACAACAACAACAACAAATTTTACACATATGAAAAGACCATGTTGACACATGAATTCCACACACTATACAGAATATACATAATGATAATTTATAGATTGGAAGTTTAAAAATAAACATTAAATTTAGCACATGTCAACATTTCCCCTATGAACCCGTTTCACAAACCACATCTCTTTGCTGAACGACAGTCAAGCATCATCAAACAATGTGGTAACAGAAATACCAATTTGTACGTATGACAAATATTGTTTAAATAAAAACAAACTAAAACTTACAAAACATATAAGACAGTATTCTAATCAATGATGGTTTTATTATGTACATCAATATTCGAGAACATGTCATGAAGAAATTATGTTTTCTACGCGGAGAACATTGGCATATAGTTGTTCCATTGAGCATTAAAAATGGACAAGTGAAAGTTTATTTTGGCATTATGTTGTTCAATTTTGAATCTCTGGTTTAGCATTCTTTGGAAAGTATATATATTCAGAACACATTTGTCTGCTTTGCATTTATGTATAAATGATTTTGCTAGCATTTTATAAGATCAAATATCTATCTGTTTGTACATTTTGATTGACACTGAACAACACTAGGTTTCGTGTGCTTTTGATGTTGGAGGTACATGCATTTTTGCATTTTGCGTAGATCAGTTTTCTGTTAAGTTCAGTTCCATAGACTTTAAGTTCTGATACCTGGAGTTCACGAGTATAGCAGCCTGCATTATCAGCAGTTGGCATGTTCGATGTCCATCTTAATTTGCTCTCATTCTGGTGGTATTAACTCAGTATTATTTGATATTCTATTAAAAATTCTGTGAAATACCTCAGGGTATTATTAACAACATGGTCCAGGTGGATTTTGGCAAAATACACAAATCCCAGGAATCAAAGTTGAGAGCACCAAAGGATAGGGACAGAAGAGCACACTCAAGGCAGCTTGCTAGACTTCAGTGTTCACGGGATTACAGAATGTATTCTTTCCTCCCGCGAACCATCCCTGAGTGGAACGAATCTTTGACTGAAGCTCTGGTTGGAGCCGCGTCTCCTGGCGTGTTCACGTCGGGAGCTCGCATACTCCACCAGTAGTAGTAAAAGTAGGTTTGTTTTTTTTGCGCGTACCCCCCCCCCCCCCCCCCCCCCCCCCGGTGTGATAGTGTCAGAATAATCAACGTGTTGATTGTGGACACTAAACAACAAAACAAGAACAAGAAGAACAAGAACAGGGTCAAGTTTGGCCGAAATTTGTCTGTGCAAGAACACATCAGCATCTGCCGTAGTTCTTATCTAGAGCTTAGGAGAATTGCTTCCATCAAACTATACCTGTCTAAAAACAACATGTAAATTACTTATCTCTGCTACAGTAACTTTTACCGCTAGACTATTGTAATTATCTGTGCTAGCTGGCATATCATCATCATCATCATCATCATATTTGCGCTGCCGCATGGCGTTGGCGATCATGGCCCTCCATATGCACCTACGCCTAGTCGCCGCAAGGACATCTTTCATCCTCTCTGTCCTCAGCCACCCTGCAAGTCCTTCCAATATTTTCTGCCTGGGTCTACCAGGTGTTCTCTTTCCCTCCAGCTTTCCTGTCGTGACCAGGTGCTCTAATTCCCCTTTCCTCATAAAATGGCCTGTAAGTGTTGGTTGTCTTTTCCTAATGCTTGATCTTTTCCTGGCATATCAACAAAACAGATTACTCAATGCAAAGGGTTAGAACAGTGTAAGTACGCCTAATCACGTAGAAAAGAAGCCATGATCATGTTACACCATTGTTAAAAAAGAAACTCTACTGGTTACCAATCAGTCACCTTGTAATCCTTAAAACGAAAGCATCTCATGATAGCGAAATACAATCTTGAGTCAGCTAGAGAACATGACTTCAGTTTCATCGTGCCATACGTGTTTCATCGTGCCATGTGTGTTTCATCATGCCATGTGTTTCATCATGCCATGTGTTTCATCGTGCTATGTTTCAGCATGCCATATGTGTTTCATCGTGCTATGTTTCAGCATGCCATATGTGTTTCATCGTGCATGTGTTTCATCTTGCCTTGTGTTTCATCTTGCCTTCTATTCATGTTGTCATACATGTTTCATCGTGCCATGTGTGTGTGTGTGTGTGGTGTGTGTGTGTGTGTGTGTGTGTGTGTGTGTGTGGTGTGTGTGTCTATGTGTTTGTGTGTGTATGTGTGTTGTGTTTGTGTGTGTGCGTGTGCGTGCGTGTGTGTGTGTGTATGTGTGTGTGTGGTGTGTGTGTGTGTGTGTGTGTGTGTGTGTGTGTGTGTGTATCAGCGCTTCTCCATATGTGTGTCTTGTAATTCTGTAATGAGCAGCAAGCCCTAATGAATTTGGAAAATAACAGTACAAGAATGATTTATTATTATTATCATTTTACGGATAATGTACCTGTGGTATAAAAATCAGTTGTCTAGACGCGTTAGTTAATTTTCTAAACAACTC
>CM060315.1:39252161-39257161 GCA_030674185.1 Monoplex corrugatus | reverse complement strand
CAATTGTCCATTGAATCAATATTTCATTAGAGCCATTGGCTACAGTAACGTAGCCCTGTCTTGGTAGTTAGTAACCGTGCTATGAGATTGTCTCGCTTGAGTATTTCAACGTTACCCAGTGGTAAAGTATAGTGTGTGTGTCTGTGTTGTATAGTGTGGGGTGTGTGTGTGTGTGTGTGTGTGTGTGTGTGTGTGTGTGGTGTGTGTGTGTGTGTGTGTGTGTGTGTGTGTGTGTGCCCAATTTCCTCTCTCTCTCTCTCTCTCTCTCTCTCTCTCTCTCTCTCTCTCTCTCTCTCTCTCCTCTCTCTCCCCTTACCTTCACATTCTCAAAAACAGAAAGGAACCCATTCATAGCTGGGATGATTGGGCACCAACCAGATCAACCAACCACTTGGCAACCACGCTCGATCAAAGCACCGTACCGTGCTTAACCGCGGCCTCTGAGACGATGATGAACAGATGCAGTGATTGTTTACAGATTTTTTTCCTCAAGATCTTGCCCGATGCATCGGGCTTTAGTGCAGGCTTAACCCTTTGACTCCCGCACTCTTACCACCAACTGCAAAAACTTAACCCTTTGACTCCCTCACCCTACCCTTTGACTCCCTCATCCTATCCACCAGCTTCACAACAGGAAGCTGGTGGATAGGGTGAGGGAGTCAAAGGGTTAAGTTTTTGCTTTACCAGCATGGTTGACAATGCCGGATGTTGGTGGACAAGGTGTGGGAGTCAAAGGGTTAAGGTTTATGCCGTGATCATTTTGGATCTTCTCCATCACGTGGCGTCAATGGTGTCGGTGAATATGGAATTAAAATTCATTCTGAGCGCATTTATCTTGATAAACTGTCAGTGTAACTGACACTGAAAGTAAGAGATGTGGAGAGACAGACGGACAGACAGACAGACAGACGGACGAACGAATGGACAGACAGAGAACATACTGAGATAAGGAGACCTTGAGAGAAACGTAGATAATGATAAAAATCAGATGGTCGAGCCATTATACAAAAATTAGTACAGAAAACTTGTTGTGTGTGTGTGTGTGTGTGTGTGTGTGTGTGTGTGTGTGTGTGTGTGTGTGTGTGTGTGTGTGTGTGTGTGTGTGTGTGTGTGTGTTTACTTGTCAAAGTCTTTGTGACCTCATAGAACCATCAAACCAAATGAAACTCGACGCTAGTCGAAGACAATGGTTATGTTGTCATGACGATGAAAATACAATGTGAATTATGTCAGAAGATCCTCCAAAAGCCTGTTTACACATTTTCCTTTAAAAAAAATTGCAGATATTAGGAACTTTTTTTCCTGTGACCTTGACCTTGACCTTGCCGCCATACTTCCGAACTTATGCGTTCGAAACACATCAATGGTCTACTATATCTGTGACCCAAAACTGGGTGAAGATCTACATAAGAAACGGCCGCGCAAATCTTGCTCACACATTCTCGTCACAAACACACAGACAGACACATCGCTCTCAGGTCGATATGAAACAGTCTCCTCATTTATTTTAAACAAACAGTGAAATTCTGTATATATGTATGTATACACACACACACACACACACAACACACACACACACACATACACAACAACACCACAATATATATATATATATATTATATATTATATATATACATATATATATACATATACTAATACAAGCATAAAGTACGTGTTACTCAATGCGCTCACACGCACACGTGGAGATAGACAGACAAATGGCACCTGGTGAACATACCTGAGCACAGACGGCCAGAAAGGTAAACGGTAACAGCAATCAGATCCGTTACACGCACTTCATCGACATAGCATGTGCAACACACAACGATTAGGAATATGAATTTTGTTCAGTGACATCAGCCTTGGTCCATTAGTGAATGAGGTAATAAATGTAATAGCGCAGAGAGAGAGAGACAGACAGAGAAAGAGACAGAGACAGGGAGACACGGAGAGAGTGAGAGAGAGAGAGAGAGAGAGATTCAGACAAAGATGGTTTATTCATATAGCCACGGTCCTTCAGAAAAGCGTTGACAAAAAGCAACAAAATGGTACATTTACACAGACAGTAATTCTGTTATATAACACAAATCCAAAAGTCCACCGCCTTGTACAAATATACAGTGAATTGCTTCACAATATTTTCGGCAGATGTACACCATGCCGCTTTTTTTCTTGTTTGTTTGTTTTTTTGTTTTTGTTTAGTCTTGTTTTGTTTTGTTTGTCCAAAGACGTTAAAGAACGATGATTCATTCCTCCCAAATACTTCCAGAAATCGTTTGTTTCTTTATGCTGACGCCGTTAATGTCACTCATCAGTGAATAAAAACACGAAGAGAGACGACGACGACGACGACGATGATGATGATGGTGATGATGATGATGGTGGTGGTGGTGGTGGTGTGGTGGTGGTGGTGATGATGATATGATGATGATGATGATGACGGTGATGATGGTGGTGATGACGACGACGACGACGAAATTACGCAGGTATCGCTACAAGGATAACTAGACAAACAGTGACCACAGTGAGATTCACCAAGACACTGACAAGAGATACGAGGACAAACAAAAAGACAGACAGAAACAGAGACAGAGAAACAGACAACAGTTTAGAACAACAGGCAAAAAACAAGAGATGTACACGCCAGAAGAAAAAAAGAAAGTTGCTTAACGTTTTTCTGTAAGTATGAACTTATGTCATTGTCTGTCCCTGTGTTCCTTCTACGTCTTTGTTGTATGTATGAACTTATGTCATTAGCTGTTCCTGTGTTCCTTCTACGTCTTTGTTGTATGTATGAACTTATTGTCTGTTCCTGTGTTCCTTCTACGTCTTTGTTGTATGTATGAACTTATGTCATTGCCTGTTCCTGTGTTCCTTCTACATCTTTGTTGTATGTATGAACTTATGTCATTGCCTGTTCCTGTGTTCCTTCTACGTCTTTGTTGTATGTATGAACTTATTGTCTGTTCCTGTGTTCCTTCTACGTCTTTGTTGTATGTATGAACTTATATTGTCTGTTCCTGTGTTCCTTCTACATCTTTGTTGTATGTATGAACTTATTGTTCTGTTCCTGTGTTCCTTCTACATCTTTGTTGTATGTATGAACTTATTGTCTGTTCCTGTGTTCCTTCTACATCTTTGTTGTATGTATGAACTTATGTTATTGTCTGTTCCTGTGTTCCTTCTACGTCTTTGTTGTATGTATGAACTTATGTCATTGCCTGTTCCTGTGTTCCTTCTACGTCTTTGTTGTATGTATGAACTTATTGTCTGTTCCTGTGTTCCTTCTACGTCTTTGTTGTATGTATGAACTTATGTCATTGTCTGTTCCTGTGTTTCCTTCTACGTCTTTGTTGTATGTATGAACTTATTGTCTGTTCCTGTGTTCCTTCTACGTCTTTGTTGTATGTATGAACTTATTGTCTGTTCCTGTGTTCCTTCTACGTCTTTGTTGTATGTATGAACTTATGTCATTGTCTGTTCCTGTGTTCCTTCTACTCTTTGTGTATGTATGAACTTATGTCATTGCTGTTCCTGTGTTCCTTCTACGTCTTTGTTGTATGTATGAACTTATGTCATTGCCTGTTCCTGTGTTCTTCTACGTCTTTGTTGTATGTATGAACTTATGTCATTGCTGTTCCTGTGTTCCTTCTACGTCTTTGTTGTATGTATGAACTTATGTCATTGTCTGTTCCTGTGTTCCTTCTACGTCTTGTTGTATGTATGAACTTATTGTCTGTTCCTGTGTTCTTCTACGTCTTTGTTGTATGTATGAACTTATGTCATTGCCTGTTCCTGTGTTCTTCTACGTCTTTGTTGTATGTATGAACTTATTGCCTGTTCCTGTGTTCCTTCTACGTCTTTGTTGTATGTATGAACTTATGTCATTGTCTGTTCCTGTGTTCCTTCTACGTCTTTGTTGTATGTATGAACTTATGTCATTGTCTGTTCCTGTGTTCCTTCTACGTCTTTGTTGTATGTATGAACTTATGTCATTGTCTGTTCCTGTGTTCCTTCTACGTCTTTGTTGTATGTATGAACTTATGTCATTGTCTGTTCCTGTGTTCCTTCTACGTCTTTGTTGTATGTATGAACTTATGTCATTGTCTGTTCCTGTGTTCCTTCTACGCTTTGTTGTATGTATGAACTTATGTCATTGTCTGTTCCTGTGTTCCTTCTACTCTTTGTTGTATGTATGAACTTATGTCATTGCTGTTCCTGTGTTCCTTCTACGTCTTTGTTGTATGTATGAACTTATGTCATTGCTTTCCTGTGTTCCTTCTACGTCTTTGTTGTATGTATGAACTTATGTCATTGTCTGTTCCTGTGTTCCTTCTACTCTTTGTTGTATGTATGAACTTATGTCATTGTGTTCCTGTGTTCCTTCTACGTCTTTGTTGTATGTATGAACTTATGTCTTCTGTTCCTGTGTTCCTTCTACTCTTTGTTGTATGTATGAACTTTATTGTCTGTTCCTGTGTTCCTTCTACTCTTTGTTGTATGTATGAACTTATGTATTGTCTGTTCCTGTGTTCCTTCTACGTCTTTGTTGTATGTATGACTTATGTCATTGCTGTTCCTGTGTTCCTTCTACTCTTTGTTGTATGTATGAACTTATGTCTGTTCCTGTGTTCCTTCTACGTCTTTGTTGTATGTATGAACTTATTATTGTCTGTTCCTGTGTTCCTTCTACTCTTTGTTGTATGTATGAACTTATTGTCTGTTCCTGTGTTCCTTCTACGTCTTTGTTGTATGTATGAACTTATTGTCTGTTCCTGTGTTCCTTCTACGTCTTTGTTGTATGTATGAACTTATGTCATTGCGTTCCTGTGTTCCTTCTACTCTTTGTGTATGTATGAACTTATGTCATTGCTGTTCCTGTGTTCCTTCTACGTCTTTGTTGTATGTATGAACTTATGTCTTTTCCTGTGTTCCTTCTACGTCTTTGTTGTATGTATGAACTTATTCATTGCTGTTCCTGTGTTCCTTCTACTCTTTGT
>CM060315.1:39234661-39247161 GCA_030674185.1 Monoplex corrugatus | reverse complement strand
TGCAGTTTTCACTTTCTATTACTAGCATTTCCTCTAGTAAATGCAGTTTTCACTTTCTACTATTAGTACTTTCACTAGTAAATGCAGTTTGTTTTCACTTTCCACTATTAGTATTTCCACTAGTAAATGCAGTTTTCACTTTCTATTACCGGTATTTCCACTAGTAAATGCAGTTTTCACTTTCTACTATTAGTACTTTCACTAGTAAATGCAGTTTGTTTTCACTTTCCACTATTAGTATTTCCACAAATAAATGCAGTTTGCTTTCACTTTCCACTATTAGTATTTCCACAAGTAAATGCAGTTTGTTTTCACTTTCCACTATTAGTATTTCCACAAGTAAATGCAGTTTTCTCTTTATGACCAGCTCTGATCATAGCAAGTCCAGTCAATTCACTCGTTGTTTTCTGAAACACAAGGCTTATCCTAACAAGAAATCCTAGTATTTCAAAATACACAGTGACTGCACAGCGAAACCTGTCCATCGCATCTTGAGATTTTTTATTTTTTCAACTGACCAATTTCAGGACACCTTCTGATCACGTGATGTGTGCTCACGACCCGTGACGGAAATATATCTCTTTGTTGCCTGTTCTTCTCCGAACAAAACCAAAACTGATCAAAGCTTGCACTCACGCAGCAAACAGCCTCCATGGTTCAGACAACAGGTCCGTAGTTCAGACAACAGGTTCCATGGTTCAGACAGCAGATCCATGATTCAACATTCCATGGTTCAGACAACAGGTCCATGGTCAACAACAGGTCCATGGTTCAGACAGCAGGTCCGTAGTTCAGACAACAGGTCCATGGTTCAGACAACAGATCCATGATTCAGACAACATGTCCATGGTTCAGACAACAGGTCCATGGTTCAGACAACATGTCCACGGTTCAGACAACAGGTCCATGGTTCAGACAACAGGTCCATGGTTCAGACAACAGGTCCACGGTTCAGACAACAGGTCCATGGTTCAGACAACAGGTCCATGGTTCAGACAGCAGGTCCATAGTTCAAACAACAGGTCCATAGTTCAGACAGCAGGTCCATGGTTCAGACAACAGTCCATGGTTCAGACAACAGTCCATGGTTCAGACAACATGTCTATAGTTCAGACAACATGTCCATAGTTCAGACAACAGTCCATGGTTCAGACAACAGGTCCATGGTTCAGACAGCAGGTCCATATTTCAGACAACAGGTCCGTAGTTCAGACAGCAGGTCCATGGTTCAGACAACAGGCCCATGGTTCAGACAGCAGGTCCATAGTTCAGACAACAGGTCCATGGTTCAGACAACAGGTCCATGGTTCAGACAACAGGTCCATAGTTCAGACAACAAGTCCATAGTTCAGACAACAGATAACACACGCTGTCAAGTGGCCTTTCTCTCACATGCTCGTTTTGTTTTCCACATCTTGGAGAAGACAGCTCCCCCTCCCCCCCCCCCCACCTGATCAAGATCTTCCAGACAGTCGGAGAATCAGAAGAGGAGTCCTCCAGTGGATTTCCTGCTCATTGTGGGAGATCAGGATACGAGACGGTAGATGAGTTAGAAAAAAGAAAAGCCCAAGAAAATCAAACAGACAGCAGCATTACCGACAGCATCAGATCTCCCGTTAAGCACGGACAGAAATTGACGACTACCAGCTTCTGTCCACAGAGCGGCCGGTGGTCCTGTTGAGGCTCTGCACGAGCCACAAACCAGTTCAACGCTCATATGAACAGGGAATAGTCAAATTGTAGTCCTGCTGAGGCTCTGCACGAGCCACAATCAGTTCAACGCTCATATGAACAGGGAATAGTCAAATTGTGGTCCTGCTGAGGCTCTGCACGAGCCACAACCAGTTCAACGCTCATATGAACAGGGAATAGTCAAATTGTGGTCCTGCTGAGGCTCTGCACGAGCCACAACCAGTTCAACGCTCATATGAACAGGGAATAGTCAATTTCACGCTATCATCAGCCTTTCCCTACGGTCAAGAAGACCAGACATTTGAACATAAGAAACTTTACTATATATCTGTTGCCTGTATCAACTGGACCGACGTAAGACATTGACTACAACTTTTCTGACATTCAAGCTCCATGGCAGTTGGCAGAATGTAGAGAAAAAAACGGTTACATTCATCGCCAGATGTTGCCTGGCCCATTGTAAGACAGCGAACGAAAGAAGAAGAAGAATCAGAGCTTGATAAGGACTTCACACAACACAGATAATATCAAATCCAAAACAAGTGTGACCGCCCGCGTTCACCCAAACAGGAACCAGAAAAAAAAACACGAAAAAAGAATAAGTACGTGTATTTAATTTAATACAACAACACAAGACAGGCGCCTGCCTTGTCTTGTCTTGTATTAAATACGTGTTCTTATTCTTTTTTCGTGTTTTTTCTGGTTACAGATATATCAGTTTATTACATGAACGCTTCAAGAGGTGATGAATGGAAAATGTCCAAAAGTATGTCTCCAGTTCAGTTTCACCTTGCTGTATACAAAGTGACCTATAGTTGTCCATCTTAATGATCCAATCACTGTGATGCCAACTTAACATTTCTTATGTCCTGTTCTCCCCCCTTCCCCTCCCCTCCCAATTTCAAGATCTTTCCCGCGCATAGGGTTTCGCATAGGTTTGAGGAGTCTGCCAAATGATTATTGGTAAATCATGGTGGAGCGTTTATGGAATTGTCTGAGTGAGATGAATCCCTTTAAAACCTCAGAAATCTGGCACACACTACATTACCAAAATCATATTTCTCACATTTTTGTCATTATCTTTACATGTACTGCAGTGATAGTTGTTCAGCACACAGATTTGAAATGATGATTTGTTTCAGTATCAATAGTGGCCCCGCCTTCTGGAAATTCTGTGCTAGAAATTTTCTCTATTCTGTCACTCTCTTTTTTTTCTTCTTCTTCTTTTTTGCTCCTTTGCTTTCTGTCATTTCTTCCTATCATTTTCTGCCTTGCTGGTCCATTCACCTGTATGGGTACAATAAAGTCTTGCACACTTTCTCTTAAGGTTGATAATTGGGTAGGCCTACATATATTAAGTCATTTTTGGCTCCAGGAAATGAGATGTGCAGAACTAATTTCAGGTAATTTAGGCTTGTTTTTCTGTTTTAGTGTCCTTAATTATGTTTAAAATTTGTATTCAGGTATACTTTTTAATCCCTTGTGTGATAAATTGGCTGGACTAGTTAACGCCAAGGGCATGTCCTTGGTTTATGTGGGCGAATGCATTGATATGTGTACTGAATTAACTGTTGTTTTTTGTTTGTTTGTTTGTTTGTTTGTTTGTTTGTTTTTTGTTTGTTTGTTTCGTTTTGTTTGTTTTTTGTCTTGAAGTACTGTGTGTATTGAAACGATTAAAGCCCTGACAGGCCCTACGCAGTCGGCTGGGCTTTAAGCAACGATAAGAATAAGTGAGTATGTCGTCACATTTCTAAACAAAGTTCAGGATGTGATCTTACCTAGGTAACTCCCCCTAGAGGGTAAAGGGTGGGGATTTTCCCATGTCCCTGGTCAACATGTATGAAGACACGTTGGTGCCAAAACTCCTTTCAAGTAGGCCTACACACGCCTGCAGAACACCAGATATGCCCGTTTAGGATCAACGTCCGTGGTTTATGGAAACGTGAAATCACCGTGTACACACGCTCATCGACAACGGAGTATGCTCTGTGTATGTGTGGCAACATACCCGCTGGTATACCGTGGAAAGAACACGCATCCAAGAAAAATAATATGACGACAAACAAAAATAAAAACAAACAAATAATTATAAATCATTCTTAATCTATTTTTCGCGCGTTCGTCCAGAAAAATCTCATAACTCATCCAGTCCAATCGACAAAAAATAGATTTAAAATGTTTTATAATTTTTTTGTGTTTTTCTCCATCATCACGTTTCAGGTCAGAAGACATCGATACCGCAAAAAATCGTTCATTTGTTTTTAGACACTTTCAAAAGAAAACAAAATTGTACAAAGTATCTCGTTGTTTCTCGCATCAATTCATGTGTCCATGTTTGTGCTCACAACACTTTCAATTTATCATATTCTAATTTGTTTTGTTCAAATACTTGCAGGAATAAATTAACAAACAAACTGAATATAAGTAAATATCTTCTTCCTTGCAGACGTTAGTTCCTATCATGCTATCATACACACCCAAGTTTAACCGACACAAATAAAGAATCAAAATATTTCATCTCTGTCAAACCTGATTTTAGTCAGTTTCAATTTTCTCAAGACAGCGTCTTCGCGGTCGGAATAGTTTCCATATGCACTATTACTGTGAATGCCATGTGATGGAAAAAATCCTCATTAGCATTTGGCTACAACCCACACGCTGGTCAAATCGTGAAGTTCAACAATTTAATAATTTACGAGTCCTATATAAAATTTTGTATATATCTCTGACAATGAGCTACGCTGTGTTGTAATGAAATGCATCTCTTTAACTGTGATGTTTCATTTATATAAAATAAAAAAATGAGTACACTCTCAGCTTGGACGAAATTAAAACTATTTCAGTCAGCTTGATAAAGACAATTTGGCCGAAAATTTGCCACCTGTCTCGTTCCGTTACTTAAACACGCGATCTCGTTCTGTTTATCATGTGTGGGTATTTGCTTGAACGCTAACCATCACTTTGAATTAGATGCTTCAGTTTGCTGAAATACACAAGTGGATCACACACAATCATACATTGCAACAGGAACATTTCACATTCAGCAGATCACGAAGAAAGTTTCACCAACAGCACACATGAAGAAGAAGAAGAACTACTATAGTTATATTGCACGTTCACTACCTTCCTCAACCAAAGCCAGCGCCAGTCCTGTCTCCACCAAAAGCCTCACCGACACCACAGCCATGAGCGGCTTAACAGCAGTGGGTCGTTTGTTGTATCACGCTCACGTGCTCGCGCCCACACGCATGCACGCACAGGTTGGGCAAAATTAGAGTGTGTGGCCTCGGGGATATAACACCCACCTGGGTCGCGAGGAGAAAAGCGGGTTTCGATCTTTAGTCGGACAGAGATTTTTCATGTCTCCTCCACTAGACTTTGGAGTGCTGGTCTGGGTGCTAGTCTTTCATAGGAAGCGATGAACCGAGATTCCGTGTGTGATGTGTAGTTTATCGCAAGTAAAAGATACCACAGCAATAAAAGAAATTCTGTAGAAAAAAATCCATCGGCACAAGTCAACAAAGAGTACACGCATATAGAGAAGGAAAAAAAACACGGGTGGCGCCTTCCTATGGCGACATTGTTTCTTGGGGAGAGTGGCCTGGCTTTCAAACGGAAAAATAATCCACTCCACAACCTGACACCGCTATCTATTATTGGTACTATCTGGGGTTGGTTGGTTGGTCGGTTGGTTGGTTGGCTGGCTGGCTGGTTGGGTGTTGGTTGGTTGGTTGTGTTGGTTGGTTGGTTGGTTGGTTGGTTGATTGGTTGGTTGGTTGGTTGGTTGGTTGGTTGGTTGGTTGGTTGGTTGATTGGTTGGTTGGTTGGTTGGTTGTTATTTGTTTTTAATTAGCCCAAGACCTTGCCAGCGCGTAGTGCCTTTGCGCAGGTGTACAGGGCTGACGCCATGATTATTTTGGATCTTATCCATCACATGGCATCTGTGGCATCCGTGCATATGGAGTGTATTCCAAGCGCCGAGGAGCCATCTTGACAAAGTGAAACTGAAGCTGGGAAAAGATTAGGACAGGAGCAGACCACCAGACACTCGTCGGCGCACAGTTGGACAAAGGCAAGAAAAGAAAGCCCGACACATATGGAATATCCCTCCAGGTCGTTGTGGCTGGAGGGTACTGGTTGAAACCTTATCCTCCACTTGAAGACGGATGAAAGATGATGATGATGATGATGATGATGATGGCGGTGGAGGTGGTGGTGGAAGTGGTGGTGGTGTTTTGATGATGGTTGTCGTCGTGGTGTCTGCTCGAGTGTGTGTGTGTGTATGTGTGTGTGTGTTGTGTGTGTGTGTGTGTGTGTGTGTGTGTGTGTGTGTGTGTTCGTGCATATATGTGTGTGATGTGTGTGTGTGTGCTTGGTGTGGAGTGTGTGTTCATGTGGGTGTGACCCTGCGCGCAGACTTACAAAAAACAGAGAATGTGTAGGGTAGAAGTGGTGGAATTGTGTGTTGTGCGTGCGTGAATGGATGTACGGGTGTGTGTGGTGGGAATTATTAATATTGTGCGTGCGTGCGTGTGCGTAGCGTACGCGCGCGTGTGTGTGTGTGTGGGAGCTTATGCACGCGTGGCAGTGTGACCGTATGCATGTATGAACATACCTGTGAGCGTGTTTGTGTTTCCGTCTGTTCTATGTACTTTACGAGAGAAAGAAAAGCAGACACCGCTTGAAGTGCTTTTAGTGCGCACGGAGCAGGAAGTTACGTCGTGTTTATAAAAGTCACAGTGCAATGCGCTTTTAGCAGACGGTTCACATGATCTCACCGATAGGGGCTGGCTGCTTTGATGATGTGATGCAAAGATGATCCCATCTAGCACGATCGAGCGTGGTTGCCAAATGGAGTTTGTTTGGAATCTCTTTCCAGCAGGGACTCAGCACACTTGGACAGTTCAACAAGAGTTCCACCCACATCTGCCAACAATTATCTGGCAAACTCCTCGAGCCTGCGCAAAACCTTAAGCTCCCGCGAAAGTCTTGAGACGGGGAAGGGGAGACAAGGGACACATGAAACAGTAAAGTGACGATGGGTAGCCAGGTTCCCGCCTTGGCTTGGTTATTAACCGTATTGCTGGAATTCATTCCAGCTGTAAGTAAGTGCTTGTCATTCAAAAGAACCGTCAGCAACCTACTTTTGTCTCCTTCAAGTCCGCTCTCAAAACTCACCTTTTCACCTCTGCATAAAATCCTGACCTCACTCAACCCCCACTGCAGCCTGTCTCCACTCGGTGTGGAATCACATTGTAATACATATTTGTACACAATATGTTTTCTATAATTTTCCATTGGTTTTCTTCTTTTTCCCCATTTATAGCCATGTGTATGTTTGTGTGTGTGCGTGTGTATGTGTGTGCATGCGTGCATACATATGTGTATGTTCAGCGCTTAGATTTGATTTTTATCAAGATTTTGCGCTATATAAATATTGTAATTATTATTAATTGTTATTCTTGGGGGACCGGAGATGGTGAAACAACGATAGAGAGAAGACAGGCAGCACAGTCCTAATGCTGGCCCTGACAGTTTGGAGTTTGCTCAAGACGGATCCATTGCACTTGGATAATTCCATACTGCTCCACCCCAGTCTGCCAGCAACTACCTCGCAGACTCCCTGAGCCTGCGCAAAACTCTATGCGCTGGCAAGGTCTTGAAGATGGGAACGGAGAGTTGAAAACGAATCTGTGAAACGCTAAGCTGACACCACCAAAATGATGGATACATTCAGGTGGGCAGCGAACAGGCCACCTTTTAACCCGTTGATTCCTGCACCCTATCTACCAACTGCAAAAACGTAACCTTTTGACTCCCTCGCCCTATCCACCAGCTTCCTGCAAGAAGCTGGTGGATAGGGTGAGAGAGTCAAATGGTTAAGCTTTTGTTTTGCTGGCATGATTGGCAATGCAGGATGCTGGTGGACAGGGTGAGAGAATCAAAGGGTTAAGTTTTGTTTTGCTACATGGTTGCAATGCAGGATGCTGGTGGACAGGGTGAGAGAATCAAAGAGTTAAGCTTTGTTTTGCTGCATGGTTGGCAATGCAGGATGCTGGTGGACAGGGTGAGAGAATCAAAGGTTAAGTTTTTGTTTTGCTAGCATGGTTGGCAATGCAGGATGCTGGTGACAGGTGAAGATCAAAGGTTAAGCTTTGTTTTGCTAGCATGGTGCAATGCAGGATGCTGGTGGACAGGGTGAGAGAATCAAGGTTAAGTTTGTTTGCTAGCATGGTTGGCAATGCAGGATGCTGGTGACAGTGAGAGAATCAAGGTTAAGTTTTGTTTGCTAGCATGGTTGGCAATGCAGGATGTTGGTGGATAGGGTGAGAGAATCAAGGTAAGTTTTTGTTGCTAGCGGTTGGCAAATGCAGTGTTGGTGGATAGGGAAGAGTCAAGGGTTAATGTTGCAGGCTGGGAATGAACTCGAGATATCAGACCTGGAGTCTACGACTCTGTCAAAAGAACCGGCAGCCCTGGCCCTGAGAGAAGATGAGATCTCTACCACCTCACTCCCCAAGGTCGCTCGGGATTGGGATGGTAGTTTGTTTTTGTTGTTATTGTCTTAGTTCTCTATTTTCTCAAGATGGCATCTCCACGTTCAGGAAGTTCCGTATGCTGCACTGACAACAGCACAAATGTCATGCGATGGGAGAAAAGAGATGTAAAACATTCATTGTAAAAGACACGCCGCAAGCCGCGCATAAATCTTAGGCACCGAAAGGTCTTGAAGTTCGACCTAACTTATGGTTTCTATAATTCTGTTGTCTATCTTTGTGCACAATGCCCAGGTATGGCAAAACCTTTACCTGTACCTGTTTCTTCTCTTCTTCTTCTTCTTCTTCTTTCTTCTTCTTCTTCTTCTTCCTTTTCTTCTCTCTTCTTCTTTCTTCTTCTTTCTTCTTCTTCTTCTTCTTCTTCTTCTTTTATGTTCATTCATATGGACTGCAACTTCCACTTGCACTCAAACGCACAAGTAGGCATTTATGTGTAAGGCGGTGTGTTGGTGTCGTGGTGGTTTTTTTTTTCGTGGTGTGTTCTTCTTCGTTTCGTTCTTCTTCGTTGTTTCGTTTCGTTGTTGTTGTTGTTCGTTGTTGGTTGGTTGGTTGGTTGGTTGTTGGTTGGTTGCTTGGTTGGTTGCTGGTTGGTTGTTTGGTTGGTTGGGGTGGGTTTGTTGTTGTTTGTGTTGTTTGTTTGGGGGTCTGTGTGTGTTTTGTTGTTGTTGTTGTTGTTGTTGTTGTCGTTGTGTTGTTGTTGATTGTTTGTGTTTTGTTGGTTGGTTGTGTTGGTTGGTTGGTGTGGTTGGTTGGTTGGTTGTTGTGGTTGGTTGGTTGGTGTTGGTGGTTGTTGTGGTTGGTGGATGGTGGCTTTTTGTTCGATAGTTGGCTTTTTTAAGGAGGATGATTGTTTTGGATTTTCTTCTTGTTGTTGTATGTTTTGCTTGTTTGTTGTTGCTTTTTACCCCTACTGATGAAGTCATACTCGGTTATTAACGATGTGCATACTGTTTTTTTCTCCTTGTCTCCATAAACCGGTGACCACTGACATGGCTGACGGAATCCCTACATGTAGTGTGTATATTTGATGCTATGTGTGCATATATATATGAAAGAGGTTCTGGCATTAGTAGTAGGTCTGTACACATTATTTTGACCTGCAAAATCGGGGAAAAGTCTCCATTTTTAATCTCACAGGCGGTGATTGGCCGACGGGGATAACCATCCCAGGGAAATGGAGGAAGGGGACTTTCTAATCCTAACTGACACACCAGAAAACGACTTATCTAATCCTATACTGACACCACACAGAACAACAGTGGTGTTAAGATGGGACGGTGAGAAGACCAGCTTTAATGTAGCCCAACCTGGGATTCGAACCCACAATCATTAGCATGTGAATACGACGCTCAACCAACTGAGCTACTGAGACTCGCTGTCAGCGCCTGCAGCTTACCGATCATTAAGTGGCAGGCGCGAGAGACTGCTTTGATGATGTGATGGAGAGGTCTCTAATGGAGGACACTTCAAAAGAGCGCGGAAGTGAACATGTTGGCTGTAGTCTGGCTTATACATCAGTGTGTCACGGTTTGAAAGGGTACACTGTGCTTACGTGCCTTCATACGTACTGACACGCATGCGAGCGCAAAAAAAACTGAAATCAAACGCACGCGGATACCCGCCTGAGTTCGTAGGAGCACGCAAACACATATTCCATCAAACAATTTCTGCTCATCCATTCTGTTCACTGTTGCTGCTAACAAAGTAACTGGGTCAGTGTGTAGGGTATGTAGGTTACGTTCACCAGTGACACACCCATGACTGGAATAATGACTTTGAGTAACACACCCATGACAGGAACAATGACTTTGAGTAACACACCCATGACAGGAATATTGACTTTGAGTAACACACTCATGACAGGAATAATACTTTGAGTAACACACCCATGACAGGAATATTGACTTTGAGTAACACACCCATGACAGGAATAATGACTTTGAGTGACACACCCATGACAGGAATAATGACTGAATGACACACCCATGACAGGAATAATGACTTTGAATAACACACCCATGACAGGAATAATGACTTTGAGTGACACACCCATGACAGGAATAATGACTGAATGACACACCCATGACAGGAACAATGACTGAGTAACACACCCATGACAGGAATATTACTTTGAGTGACACACCCATGACAGGAATACTGACTCTGAGTGACTCACCCATGACAGGAATAATGACTTTGAGTGACACACCCATGACAGGAATAATGACTTTGAGTGACACACCCATGACAGGAATAATGCCTACTAACCAACGCACGGCTACTCCCGGTTTGTCTGTCTGTATCTGTATGTGTGTGTGTATATCTGTGCCAAAAATGTGTCAGCCTTGTTTTGTTTTGTTTGTTTGTTTGTTTGTTTGTTTGTTTGTTTGTTTTTGTTTTTGTTTGTTTGTTGTTGTTGTTGTTGTTTTGTTGTTGTTGTTGTTGTTGTCATCGTTGTTGTTGTTGTTGTTGGATTGTTTGTGGATTGGTTGGTTGGTTGGTTTGTTGGTGGCTTTTTGTTCGTTAGTTGGCTTTTTATAGGAAGATGTATTGTTTTGGATTTTCTTGTTGTTGTTGTTTTATGTTTTGCTTGTTTGTTGTTGCTTTTTCCCCTACTAAGGAAGACATACTCTGTTATTAACGATGTGTTACTGTTTTTTTTCCCGTGTCTCCATAAACCGGTGACCACTGATATGGCTTACGGGATCCCAACATATAGTGTATATATTTGATGCTATGTGTGCATATATATATGAAAGGGGTTCTGGCATTAGTAGTAGGTCTGTACACATTATTTTGACCTGCAAAATTGGGGGAAAGTCTCCATTTTTAACCTCACAGGCGGTGATATGGTCGACGGGGATAACCATCCCAGGGAAATGGAGGAAGGGGGACTTATCTAATCCTATATCTGACACCACCAGAACAACAGTGATGTTAAGATGGGACGGTGAGAAGATCAGCTTTAATGTAGCGCAGCCCGGGATTCGAACCCACAATCATTAGCATGTGAATACGACGCTCAACCAACTGAGCTACTGAGACTCGCTGTCAGCGCCTGCAGCTTACCGATCATTAAGTGGCAGGCGCGAGAGACTGCTTTGATGATGTGATGGAGAGGTCTCTAATGGAGGACACTTCAAAAGAGCGCGGAAGTGAACATGTTGGCTGTAGTCTGGCTTATACATCAGTGTGTCACGGTTTGAAAGGGTACACTGTGCTTACGTGCCTTCATACGTACTGACACGCATGCGTGCGCAAAAAAAACTGAAATCAAACGCACGCGGATACCCGCCTGAGTTCGTAGGAGCACGCAAACACACATTCCATCAAACAATTTCTGCTCATTCATTCTGTTCACTGTTGCTGCTAACAAAGTAACTGGGTCAGTGTGTAGGGTATATAGGTTACGTTCACCAGTGACACACCCATGACTGGAATAATGACTTTGAGTAACACACCCATGACAGGAATAATGACTTTGAGTAACACACCCATGACAGGAATAATGACTCCGAGTGACACACCCATGACTGGAATAATACTTTGAGTAACACACCCATGACTGGATTAATGGCTTTGAGTGACACACCCATGACAGGAATAATTACTTTGAGTGACACGCCCATGACTGGAATAACACTTTGAGTAACACACCCATGACTGGAAAAATAACTTTGAGTGACACACCCATGACCGGAATAATACTTTGAGTAACACACCCATGACAGGAACAATGACTTGAGTTACACACCCATGACTGGAATAATACTTTGAGTAATACACCCATGACTGGAATAATGACTTTGAGTAACACACCCATGACTGGAATAATGATTTTGTGTAACACATCCATGACTGGAATATTGACTGAGTGATACACCCATGACTGGAATAATGACTTGAGTAACACACCCATGACTGGAATAATGACTTTGAGTAACACACCCATGACAGGAATAATGACTTTGAATAACACACCCATGACTGGAATAATGACTTTGAGTGACACCCATGACTGGAACAATGACTTTGAGTAACACACCCATGACTGGAATAATGACTTTGAGTAACATACCCATGACTGGACTAATGACTTTGAGTGACACACCCATGACAGGAATAACGATTTTGAGTGACACACCCATGACTGGAATAATTACTTTGAATAACACACCCATGACTGGAATAATGACTTTGAGTGACACACCCATGACAGGAATATTGACTTTGAGTGACACACCCATGACT
>CM060315.1:39217161-39219661 GCA_030674185.1 Monoplex corrugatus | reverse complement strand
TGTGTTTAAATTTCTTCTTTCTTGACTTTTGTATACGCTTGACAAAGACCAGTTGGCCGAAAATTTGGCCTGCCTGGTTTTATATTTAAATATGCATTCTTAGTCTATTTTTGTGTTTCTTGCATTTTTTTCACCTTGTTTTCTTTGAATGCTGGTTCGTGTGGTTTGCGTATCCACATACATTTAATTTGTCAAGGCTTTGAATGGAGTTTAGTTATTACGGACACTGTCTGTATCCTACATTGTGATTACTTAATCACAATTGAAACAAAAGCTCCTCGTAAAAAAATCGCAGAAAATATGCATTGTTTTGAATTCCCCTGGTGATAAAATTGGGCCCGCGGAATGGTCAGCGCCAGGGGCATATTCTTAGATTATTTGCGTGACCGCAGTGATATGTGTACTTTATTTTCTTTTCCAGGTTAAATTCTGTTTTTTCAGGATCATCGATGTGTCTAGATCTTGTGTATTTGGTGTGTTGGGATGGTAATTTGTTGGCCGATAGGGTCCTGAACAGTTGACTGGACTTTAAACATTAATGATAATAAAAAGATGCTGTTCAACTAATTATTTGATTGATGTGGTGAACTAATGTATTTCCCTTTATTTCCAGTAAATAGGAGGGAACTTTTCTACCTGTCTGTTGTTGTAAGAGTTCGTTGCGTGAGTCTTGAGACATGAAGTTGGTTGTAAGAGTTAATGTCACAAAGTCACATCGCAATGTCAAATTGTAAATATGTTTATTTGTTAGGACATACTACTGTTTTCCTTCTGTTTCGGGTTTTTGTTTGTTTGTTTGTTTTTTTAAAGAGGGGCTAACTCCTTTCCGATTCCTAAGTTTGTTTTTTACGTGAAGACATACGGAAATAAGCTATGATAAGTACACAGTTAGTGAAAGATTGGAATGCGGCACATTGGTTTCAAAGGATCTGACAGACACACACACACACACACACAACACACACACACACACACACACACACACACACACACACACACACACACACAAAACACACACACACACACACACACACACACACACACACACACACACACATAATCACACACACACACACACACACACACACATAGTCACACACACACACACTGTGTGTGTGTCTCTCTCTCTGTCACACACACACACACACACACACACACACACACACACACACACACACACACACACAACACGCATGTACACACACACACACTCACACATAAGCACACACTCTCAGACACACACACACACACACACACACACACACACACACACACACACACACACACACACACACACACACACACTCACACTGACACTCGCACTGACACACATTCCGTCATATTTACACACACACATGTACATACACACTGTCTGTTTCTCTCTCACATACACACTCACACACATAGACTGTCTCTTCCTCTCTCCCACTTACACTCTTTCACTCTCTCTCTCCGCCTCTCTCCCTCCCTCTCTATATCTCTCTCTCCCTCTATATCCCTCTTGTCTCCCTCCCTCTCTCTCCTCTCTTTCTATTAAGATTCACAGAGAATGTCTTAATACTTTACCAAACCTTGATGTAACATAATTAAATCGATTTCAACGCTGTTACATTATGATTTGGGGGCAGACAAGAACCAGGTGTATGTTTCCTTACACCATGGCACATTTACCTCCATATGATTTTATGTATGACGGCTGTATTGACAACAGTCGTTGTAGACGGGATAGGGGTGCTGGGTGGCGGTGGAGCAGTTAATGGCTTTACGTTGAGAGCAGGGTGGGAAGGGGGTGTGCTGTTTGTTTGCCTTTCGAGTGAATGCTCATCGAGCCTTAACGAGGTGCGAGTTGGATTGATTACACAAGGTTTGTGTAACGCATGTATGTACATAACATTATACGTCTACTGCTTGCCACCTACCCCCGTCCTGCTTCAGTACTTGTCTATGTTGAGTCTTTTAGTGCGAGAGAGAGAGAGAGAGAGAGAGAGAGAGAAGAAAGAGAGACAGACAGACAGACAGACAGACAGACAGACAGACAGACAGACAGACAGACAGAGAGAGATAGAGTCAAATTCAGGTAAGAGAGAGAGATTCAAATTCAGATATTTATTTGTTCAAGGCCATAGCCCCTTATGAAGAAGGGGCGAAACAAAACATTTCACAAACGTAAAAAGTTAAAATGATTACAAAGTATGATTTCAGAAGTACAAAGTGAATTAAATTATGATACAGCTGTTTCTTTGGGCTGAAAAGCTTTGTGTAAAAATAAAGTGCCAAGTAACGTATGATGTTTTCGTTATCGATGCCGATAATAAACATAATCGAAAGAAACATGATTGTCGATGATATTTCAGTGGAATGAAATCTTTAATGAAAATCATTTAGTAGGCGAACATGACAAAAAGAACTTCATCCTCTTTTGATTCGTTGCCAAAGTGGCATAATCATTTAGTTCTGTCTACATTTTTATATCGAAATATATGTGCATATTATATACTTC
>CM060315.1:39192161-39212161 GCA_030674185.1 Monoplex corrugatus | reverse complement strand
GTGGCTGAACTTGATTCTGTGCGGCTGTGGCAGTCCGTACCACAGTGTCCACATAACCCGTTATAACTTAATGTCCATTGTTACATTGGCTTGTTGGTGCTGGGCAGTGAAGAAGATATTTTACTTTTGTCTGATCTGGGCTAACTTCTGTATGGTACTCTAGATGTGATTCAGGGCTTTGAGTTAGAACCCCTTAGCTTAGAACTACTGTTCGTTGCTAGATGTTCTTGGTTCTTCTTCTGTTGTGTCTTCCTTCTGGTGTCCAGCGAAGGATAGTGCGTGTGATATTGTCTGAATATCTCTTTGGCTTCCCGGTCGATGCAGTTTTTTCAAGACCTGGCCAGCTCATGGGTTTATGTGCAGGCTTAAGGCTTGTGCCATGATCACCATACACATGGCACCTGTGACGTTAGTGCATATGGTGTTCGTTCCGAGCGCGGAGACGTAGTCTTGAGAAACTGAAACTGAAACTTTGGCTGACTTGTCCAGTCCATCTGCATGGCCATTTTATGACGATGGTGTCCATGCTCTCTTGATGGCATCGAATGAGTAGCTGGTTGTTGGGGGTGGTATTGGGTTGGTCAGAAGATTTCGCACGATTCCCTGGACACTCAGTGTGGAAAGTTAACCGCGGGATTAGGATCTTTTTGTCTGTCATGCTGCAGCGTTGTGGGCCGCGGAATAGGTTGTCCAGTAAGGACACAACTGTGGTAGAAAGGCTGAAACTGGTCTGTTCTTAAAACCTTGACGTGAAGGTGACTGTGATCTGTCTGTGGCATCGGGTTCTCAGACTGGGAAGTTTTCCATATGCTTTATCTCTCCAGACGCTTCTGTCTGTAATACTTTCACCAGGAGTCTTAAATGGACCGACAAAAGAAATGGAAGCATTTTGAATGAACGCGCATTCCGGCGTCAGCTGCTGGCAGAAACAAAAGTGAAATACATCGGCCCTGCAATCGGCAACACCAGCTCAACCTTAATGACACATTTTGCAAGTAAAAGTTGAGGCAAGAGAAAATTGTGGACAAACCACCCATTAGACTAAACAGCACACCAACATAGCTGTTTAAAGTCTGTGAATGAACAGCATCACCAACATAGCTGTTTAAAGGTCTGTGAATGAACAGCATCACCAACATAGCTGTTTAAAGGTCTATGAATGAACAGCATCACCAACATAGCTGTCTAAAGGTCTATGAATGAACAGCATCACCAACATAGCTGTTTAAAGGTCTATGAATGAACAGCATCACCAACATAGCTGTTTAAAGGTCTATGAATGAACAGCATCACTGACATAGCGGTTTTAAAGGTCTATGAATGAACAGCATCACTGACATAGCTGTTTAAAGGTCTATGAATGAACAGCATCCTGACATAGCTGTTTAAAGGTCTATGAATGAACAGCATCACCAAACTAGCTTTTAAGGTCTATGAATGAACAGCATCACTGACATAGCGGTTTAAAGGTCTATGAATGAACAGCATCACCAACATAGCTGTTTAAAGGTCTGTGAATGAACAGCATCACCAACATAGCTGTTTAAAGGTCTATGAATGAACAGCATCACTGACATAGCGGTTTAAAGGTCTATGAATGAACAACATCACAACATAGCTGTTTAAAGGTCTACGAATGAACAGCATCACCAACATAGCTGTTTAAAGGTCTGTGAATGAACAGCATCACCACATAGCTGTTTAAAGGTCTGTGAATGAACAGCATCACCAACATAGCTGTTAAAGGTCTGTGAATGAACAGCATCACCAACATAGCGGTTTAAAGGTCTGTGAATGAACAGCATCACCAACATAGCGGTTTAAAGGTCTTGATGAAGAAAGCATCACCAACATAGCTGTTTAAAGGTCTGTGAATGAACAGCATCACCAACATAGCTGTTTAAAGGTCATGAATGAACACACTCACAAATAGCGGTTTAAAGTCTATGAATGAACAGCATCACCAACATAGCTGTTAAAGGTCTATGAATGAACAAAACATCAACAAACATAGCGTTTAAAGGTCTATAAGAACAAACATCACCAACATAGCTTTTTAAAGGTCTATGAATGAACAGCATCACCAACATAGCGTTAAGGTCTATGAATGAACGCATCACCAACATAGCTTTAAAAGGTCTATGAATGAACAGCATTCACCAACATAGCCCTTTAAAAGGTCTGTGAATGAACAGCATCACCAACATAGCTGTTTAAAGGTCTATGAACGAACAACATCACCAACATAAGCTGTTGAAAGGTCTTCGAACGAACAGTATCACCAACATAGCTGTTGAAAGGTCTACGAACGAACAGTATCACCAACATAGCGGTTTTAAAGGTCTATGAAATGAACAGCATCACCAACATAGCGGTTTAAAGGTCTACGAACGAAACAGTATCACCAACATAGCGGTTTAAAAGGTCTATGAATGAACAGCATCACCAACATAGCCGTTTAAAGGTCTATGAATGAACAGCATCACCAACATAGCGGTTTAAAGGTCTATGAATGAACAGCATCACCAACATAGCGGTTTAAAGGTCTGTGAATGAACAGCATCACCAACATAGCTGTTTAAAGGTCGATGAATGAACAGCATCACCAACATAGCGGTTTAAAGGTCTATGAATGAACAGCATCACCAACATAGCTGTTTAAGGGTCTATGAATGAACAGCATCACCAACATAGCGGTTTTAAAGGTCTATGAATGAACAGCATCACCAACATAGCGGTTTAAAGGTCTATGAATGAACAGCATCACCAACATAGCGGTTTAAAGGTCTATGAATGAACAGCATCACCAACATAGCGGTTTAAAGGTCTATGAATGAACAGCATCACCAACATAGCGGTTTAATTTAAAGGTCTACGAAGCAGAAGTCAAGGCAGGAGTAAATGGAAGAGGGCTGTGACGTCTGCTGCGGCGGCTTCCATCGAACTCGGTGATGCTGACGGGTGACTGTGGTGTCTGTGTTGACGGCAAGCGCCTTGACGTAACGTTTGTAACTTACGTCATTGTTCTACGGTCTGCTGGCCTCTTTCCCACGACTACCCTTTATGGAAAGAGGACTGTGGAAACAGGACCTCATTGACGTAGACGTCTTTGCTTGAGGGAGGTAACACGGACGAGATTCTTGCTCAGTCAAATACGGTGCTTTGTAATGGGGTCTCTTCAAGGGGATGCGCCTCGGGAAACGTTAGTGGAAAGCATTCGGTCGTCGTTATTGTGTGGAGAGTAGCTCTCGCCCCATGGTTTGGATTGGTTTGGTTCAGTTTTTACGTCGGCACCCACCTCAGATATTATGGCCGACGGGGATAACCATCCCAGGAAAGTGGGGAAAGGGAGAGCCCCATGTTTTCATATCCGGTTAGAAAAGAGTGCTTAGGGCGTAAGTCTTGTTTCTGGACTTTGGTGTGTTCGGTCAGATTCCTGTGAGACCAAACTCTCTTTGTCAGCCTGGAGTGTGTGGTTTAGAACTTTCCCTGTGTTTGTTTACTGATCAATGTGGATCATGCCCAGTGAATATAACTTACGTGTGCTTGCGGCCTCCAGTACCCCGGCTGTGAATGGGTGCCTGACTTTCCTCAGAATTAGGGAAAGTAGCGTAACAAAGGAGAGGAGATGGTTAAATCGTCCTCTAAGAAATGGCTGGCACCAAGAAATATTGAGGTCGCTGCCATCTAACTTCCCTACGACCTCAGGGATGCAAGACAACCTTTGCTTGAGCGAGAAATGTTGCCAGCGATATAAAAATTCATGAACTCATAAAATTGATTAATTTTGATAAAGTACGTGGACAAAACAGTGAATTCATAGAAGACAAGAGAAGAAGCATACAAGACTAAAACAAACAAACAAACTAGAAGCAAAAGTAAGACTCGAACATTGTATTACGAATACGTTATAGTAAGAATTGAAATTGATGGTTGATTTTATTTAGTGGTAACAATGGTATTCAACGTGTCAATCCAAAATGAAAACATTCACGACACTTCAAGTGGACATCGAATCCCAGCAGTTTTATGATGTTGGTCATGACAGGATCGTCCGACCGATTGACCAACAGACAGACAGACAGACAGACAGACACAGAAACAGACACAGACACATAGACAGACACACAGACAGAAAACTATACACCATAAAACCATCGTAAAAATGTAGATTGTCTCTCTCATTGACAGCGTTGGCTGTTCAGTTTATTAAATCAGAAACACAGAGCAGTGTAGAAGTATTATTGTCTTTTTCATCACTAGCTTTGATTGTTCAACGTTAAACTCGAGTAACAGACAAGAATAGAAATGTGTCGACTTTTCAAGCGGCGGTGTCCAGCGCCAACAGTCAGACCGGACCCGACAGACCGGTGACCAGTTTGTAGTTTATCGCTTTGACTCTCGCACCCTGTCCACCAGTTGCGAAAACTTAACCATTTGACACCCTCACCCTCTCCACCAGCTTCCACACACACAGACACACACACAGACACGCGCGCGCGCACACACAGACAGACAGACAGACAGACAGACAGACAGACAGACAGACACACACACACACACACACACACACACACACACACACACACACACACACACACACACACACACACACACACACACACACCACATTTATAAACAACATTACGATGATATTGAAATGTAGGATGCTGGTGGACAGGATGCGGGAGTCAAAAAGATTATTCAAGAAGGATTCAGCGCACTCTAGACTATTCCTTGTGCGCTTCATCCGAATCTTCCAGTAATTCTTGGGCAGATTCCTTGACTTTGCACAAAAACCCTAGGCGTTGGCAAGGCTTTCAGATTGTGACGGTGGTGGTGGTGGTGGTAGTGGTAAACTCTAACACCACCAGAATTATTGGAGCATTCAAAAAGTTGGGCTGCAAAGAATCCAGTTTTTTTTTTTTTTAGCGGGCTGGAATTGAACTGGAGACATGAGATCGATATTCCACGGTTCTGTCGAAAGAACCAAATAGCCCACCAAATGATGTGCATGTACTGGGAATCAAACCCACATCATTCGCGTGGCAGGCGAGTATTCTACCACTATACCACCGAATACTACAAACAGACAGAAAGGAACAACATCATACGTAAGTAAAAGTGCGGTAGAAAATCGCTGTCAGTACAAATGACAGTTCAGACTATCAAATTAGAAACACGGGGGAACAACTTGTCACGACATTTCAAGAGGAGGTTGATCCCCTGCGGTTTACGACGCAGACGACATAACCGGGGACTACTAATGACCGTTACTGTGGCGGGGGGAACACCTCAATGTCGGACCACGAGTTGCTGTGTGTGCACTTTTTTTTTCTTTTTTTTCTTCTGCTTCTAGGCCTCTCTTCTGTCTATACTGTGCAGGTGAAAACTAAACACTGGAGGAAAAGGGCACAAACTAACTGTGTGCTGTGTCATGTGGTAGGTCTCATTCATGTGTGCTCCTTTCCTGGGAGGAAGAAACAAAAATTGACTAAGAAGAGAGAAAGACAGAAAGAAAAAGAAAAAAATGAGAGAGAGAGAGGAGAAGAAGAAGAAGAAGAAAGAGGAGGAGGAGGAGGAGAAGAAGAGGAAGAAGAAAAAGAAGAAGAAGAGGAAGAGGAAGAGGAGGAGGAGGAAAAAATTATCCGAAGGAAACATTTTTTAAACTAACGTTTCCTCCTTCTTCTCCAAACACTTTGGGTTGTTCCTTTCCTTTTCCCCTCCATCTCCTCTTGCTCTCCTCTCACGATCACCACTCCTGTTTTACCAACTCCCTGCTTTTTCTCATTTATGGCCGATGGTCCTGTCATGTAGGTTTCGGACTGAGTGACGTAATAACAGTTCACACTGCTTAGAGATCTGCTGTTCTAGCGAACTCACCTTTGTTTACACAAAAGTATCAATGAAAATCCAGATCGTGTTCTTCTCACGGTCAGTGTGACCTCGAAAAAGCATCAGGTGAAAACCAAGCCTGATCAAAAGTCTTGTCATTACTTTACTAAACAAAATTGGGAAGTCCAGCGTAGGTATAGTTTTCAGAGTCAGAGTACGCTCCTCCTCTCTCCTCACAGTTTTAACTACCTTAGCTAAGAATCAAATGCTTTTTGAAAGTCTGATTAATAATACACGTGGCAGCAAGTTGTTATTTCACTGCTTTTCCCAAAGTCTGTATTCTTGAAAAACTTTTTACCAGCCAGGTTTTGCTTCAAAAGGGGAAACAACCAGAAGTTGAATGGAGCTAAGTCAGGACTGTAATGTAAGTGAGAAAAAAACTTGAGTGGATTGTTCTTGTAGACAGGTCACCGTGATCTTGGTCTTATGGGTTCTTACGTTGTCATGAAGTTGAGCATTTTGTTGGTATCCACATTCAGATGGTGCTCATGGATGGACTACACAGCTTTGGGCAAAACACTTCGTATGTAATAGCTTAAGAAAGAAAAGGCTTTTCAGGCAAATTATCTACCACTTCGAGCCTTGAGAGTTGAAGAAAACGAAGAAAAGTTGTTTTCCAGCTGTAAAAATCAGACTCAGTACACCTGGTCTTTCGTCATTTAAGTCCATCCACATTTAATTGGACCGTTTGATCGGGATGTCGTAGAAAGGATAGGCTCTGCGTTCCATCGGTTGTGTCACGTGTTATTGTCGTTTTGGGCTCTCTGACTCAATTATTTGAAGCAATCGGTTAGAACTCTGAACACTCTGGTTTGCTTGTTTCTTTCTTTCTTTCTTTATTTGCTTGTTTTTCCGCTCTTCTTCTGGAGGTGATATCCATCTGGCAGCCACTTTCGTCATCTCAGAATCCGTTGAACTGATATGTGAAACACCATCACAAGTTTCGTTTACTTCGCGACCTGAATTATGCGGATCCGCTTCAACTTGTCTGTTGACAAGGTGTTAACAGGAACCAGAAAAACACGAAAATAGAATCAGAACGCGTGTTTAATATTTATAACCAGACAAGACAGGCGCAAATTTTCGGCCAACTGGCCTTTGTCAAGCGTAAATTTATGTAAGATCACATGCGAACAAACTATTACAAAAATTAGGAGAAAAAGACTGAAACAGAAAGACTAAAACTTCCCTGCTGCTTCATCCAGTGGGAGACAAGGACTAACAGTTTGCTTGTTTCGGGCCTCGCTTGGACGTCCACATCGGTACTTGTCTTTCAAGTTGGGTTTACCTCGTGTGGAATTATCAATTCAACGGCTAACCGTCTTATGTGAGACGTTTTTCAAGTTGGGTTTACCTCGTTTGGAATTGTCAATTCAACGACTAGCCGTCTTATGTGAGACACGCTTGTCCCCATACACAAATGTCAAGTCGGCATTGATTTTGATCTGACCGTATCGAAGTTTGAACCTCGTGAAGACAGCATGTGGGCTTCTTCTGTGCTAGGATATCATATTTCGGACACACAGTTACGTCGTATTTCAGTGGCGTATTGCAATGAAACTAGACAAAATGTCATTATGATTTTGTCTACATTAATAGCACAAAGTTTTTTTTATACATTGTCTCAATGCAAGTTAAAAGTGTTGACAGTAAACAGTTAAAAAAAAAAAGTTAAAAAAATGGAAACAGAAGAAAGACCGCTGTTGGGTGGGGGAGCTGTCCAGAAGAACCTTGCAGAGCGCTGTGTTAGCATTTAGGTCCTTCAAGGAGAAGGTCCTATGCTACCAAAGGTGACGCGTTTCGTTTTGTGTAGTTCTAAGCCGTCAGACCTCTGCCTGGGATATTATATTTTATAAACAGCCATCAGCAGTCTTTTTTCCCACTTTTCTCTTTTTATCTGTTTATTTATTTATGTATTTTGCATTGTCTTTCTCGGAGATTTTTGCGTCATTTTGTACTTTAAACCAGACAGTTTATGCTGTGGAATAAAAAGTCTGTTTTCCGTGCTTATTTTTGTCTGTAACTGCAATGAAGACACCCTTGTTTTCCACCTTTTTGGATTATAACATTATAATCATGTTTAAGACAACTCTCTCTCTCTCTCTCTCTCTCTCTCTCTCTCTCTCTCTTCTCGTGTGTGTGTGTGTGTGTGTGTGTGTGTGTGTGTGTGTGTGTGTGTGTGTGTGTGTGTGTTTATAATAGTAAGCGAAAAAGATATGAGAGTGTGTATTACTGTGTGCGTGCATGTGTGTGTTAAGTGCGTACTTTTCTAAAAACTATCTGTCCGTCTGTTGTTTACCTACCTTTGTATATGAAAGAAAGCACATCAATACCTGTTGACCAATGCATTCTCAAGTCCCATACAAAGGGGAATGTCAGGGTTTAAAGGCAAACCAGAGCCGGGTTGCTGTTTGTGCTCTCTCACCTGTAAAACGGTTTTTGAGGGCTCCACCATTGATCGTTTTTCATTGAAGGAAAAGTCCACATGTAGAGTCCTTGAAGCACCTTTAGTCATACTCACGTAGCTCTAGACTAACCGACAAAGACAGACTGAATGAGACTGAATGTGTGTGTGTGTGTGTGTGTGTGTGTGTGTGTGTGTGTGTGTGTGTGTGTGTGTGTGTGTGTGTGTGTGGTGGTGTGTGTGTGTGTGTGTGTGTGTGTGGTGTGTGTGTGTGTGTGTATGAGTGAGAGAGAGAGAGAGAGAGAGAGAGCCCTAAGGAAACAAAAATTCTCACACACACAAGATGGTCGGGTCATTCCTACAATCTTCCTGTTTATGCAAAAAATATTGCATATATATATATATATGAAAAGTTATTATAAATCATTCTTGTACTGCCCTAATGTAGAAACTCATTTTGACACATTGCATATTACGCATGATCAGATTTTCAGTGGAACACGAAGAACTCAAACTATCTGGCGAGCTGACCACACTCCACTGTGGTGATCAAATGCACAGTCTGCATCTTTGGTGGGCAAGCACGTTGGATGTTTAAATGTTTCCATAAGCCACTTGACACTGGCATGAATTACTAGATTTTTAACTTGCATATAATTATATGATATATATTTGATATTTTGCATGGGTTTACGCACGGAGGTTAGGCACTGGTAGGTCTACATGTTGAACTGGGAGGTCGGAAGAAGTTTTTAGTTTTTGCTCACCAGTCGGAGATTGTATTGGATATCATTGCAGGACTGAACCTAGGACCTTTGTGATTGTAAGTCCGATGTTTACCGTCTGATAACTGCACCCGTCTTTATTGTCCCAGAGTCTGTGGCCTTTCAGCCCAGGTCTCACAGTGACCGCAGTGTCGGTAGATGTGGGGATGTGTCGGACAGCCGACACGAGCGGTTTGAGGGTAGTGACACGGGCGTGGGGCAAAAACATGGGGCAATCAAAATGGATGAATTAGAAGAAGTAAAGAAATAAAAATGTAAGAAAATCCTGATTTTGTACTTTTAAAGGTCACTGTAACCTTGAAGAAGCTTCCGTTGAAATAAAACTTTGACGCCCGTCGAGGTGAAAGCAGAATACAAATAGCATCAAAACTTTAAGAGAAAATGCTGTTCACACGCCTAACTCAAAACGTATTAATTTTATGCACTGTTTTTGTCTGTGTGACCCTAACCTTGAAAGCTTATCCTCCAAACTTAAATTGCATTCGCGATTCCTCAACGGTCCATGTCTTTTACACTTGGTAAAGGTCCGTCGTGAAACTGCTGAGGGAATTTGTGTGTGTGTGTGTGTGTGTGTGTGTGTGTGTGTGTGTGTGTGTGTGTGTGTGTGAGAGAGAGAGAGAGAGAGAGAGAGAGAGAGAGAGAGAGAGAGAGAGAGAGATCCTGGTAATATGAAATAATCTCAAAAATGAGGGGAGGGTGTGTGTAGATTTACGACTATAACAGCAACAAGACTCCATATCGTTCAGAGGGAAAAATCATGACAAAGACAAAGAGAGCCATCCGTTCTGCACATCCCGGGAAAAATAGAAACGATTGCATGCTAAGTGTTTTAATTACGGCCTTCTGTTTCATGCCGCTTCAATGACCAGGGTCTAGAACCTCTGATATTGTATGTATGTTTACACACTCTCACAATCACATACACTTTATACATATGTATACTCACACGCTCACAATGTGCACACTGTGGGTGTGTGCCTGCGTGCGTGTACATTTATAGGACATTTTATGAGGCAAGAGAAGTTTGAACACCTCGTCACAAGAGGAAAGCTAGAGAAGAAACGAACACCAGGTGGACTCGGGGTGAAAATATTAGACAATTCTCCAGGGTGACTGAGGACAGAGAGGGTGGGAGATGTGCTTGCAGCGACAGGGGATAGATTCGTGTAGTGGGCCATGATCGCCAACGCCATGCGGTAAGGCACATAATGGTGATGATGATAACGATGATGATGATGACGACGACGACGATGATGATGATGATGATGACTGCGTGACAGGGCTCCTTTTCATTTTTGTCTCAACCAAGCCTAAGAAATACATACGTATACATGTAAACAGCATTCTCAGTGACGCATCGGTTCGTGAAATGATTGACTCGACTGTGCGATTCCAGTCTTCCCAGTGAGCGCAGAACACGCACAGGAAGAGGTTGATGCCGTAAAAACCCCACAATGATGATGACAGGACTGTTACACTGACTTACAGTGATGAGATTCGAACCGCAAACCTTCTTTGTCGTTAGTCTGTTATGCTAACCAACTCACCATGATGAATGATGTGCCCTTACTTCTTAAGATCCAGACAATCAAAAGGTTTCGAACTTGCAGCCGTTGATATGCGCGCGCTGCATTATTAAAAGTTCATGGAATCTAGACCTTTGGCCAGTTAACCTCAAAAACTTTATCATTCAAGGACAGCTTAGCCTTGGGCCCTGTTGAATCAGTACAGGTAAGCCACTGAGATCGGCCGTCTGAAAAGGCTTAGCGGCTACCATGATTTTTTATGGGACCATTTCACGGAGTTGAAAACCTTCATCACCAAGGTGTCGGTCTCTCATCTGACAGGTATGAGTCACAAATCTGTGACCTGACGCCGTGGACCTGTCGCGGTCTGTGACTTAAACGCTACACTTGGCTAACTTCCCTTTACTGTTATTTGCCGGTCGCTCAGATTTCAGGACAACGCACATAAAGCGTCTCACCAAGCGTTTTAATGATCAGTAATAATCAGCAATGATAATGATTTTTAAGATTTTTATGTTCCGCATCATCCTGGGAAACAAGATCCAGAGAACTTCGTATTTTGCAGAAAATATTCTGCCTAAAATCACAATTCAGCAATAAATCAATAATACAAGCATAATGTGACCTAAAACAAGAAAACAACAGTATCGTACGCGTATGATACGAACACACTCTTCCATGTAATATGAACGCGTACACTCGCGCGTAAACAGACACACAAACGCGCACATCACACGCGCACGCCTCTCTCTCTCTCTCTCTTTCTCTCTCTCTCTCTCTCTCTCTCTCTCTCTCTCTCTCTCTTTCTCTCTCTCACACACACACACACACACATACACACGCGGGCGCGCACACACACACACACACACACACACGCACGCAAAAAAAAATGCCCTTCCGTTCCCCTTGTTTTTTTCTGTACTTTTAGTTTTAAGCACACAAACACACATAAACATGTATACACACACGCGCACACTCATGTTGATGGTGTAGTGTTGATGATGGTATTGTAGAAGCTGATCGTAATGATGTTGATGACGGTGGTGGTGGTTCTGGTGAATGTAGTGTTGATGATGGTATTGTAGAAGGTGATCGTAATGATGTTGATGATGATGGTGGTGGTGGTGGTGAATGTAGTGTTGATGATGGTATTGTAGAATGTGATCGTAATGATGTTGATGATGGTGGTGGTGGTGGTGATGATGTAGTGTTGATGATGGTATTGTAGAAGGTGATCGTAATGATGGTGGTGGTGGTGGTGGTGATGATGTAGTGTTGATGATGGTATTGTAGAAGGTGATCATAATGTGGTGGTGGTGGTGGTGGTGATGATGTAGTGTTGATGATGGTATTGTAGAAGGTGATCGTAATGTGGTGGTGGTGGTGGTGGTGATGATGTAGTGTTGATGATGGTATTGTAGAAGGTGATCATAATGAGTTGATGGTGGGGTGGTGGTGAATGTAGTGTTGATGATGGTATTGTAGAAGGTGATCGTAATGATGTTGATGGTGGTGGTGGTGATGGATGTAGTGTTGATGATGGTATTGTAGAAGGTGATCGTAATGATGTTGATGTGGTGGTGGTGGTGGTGGTGAATGTAGTGTTGATGATGGTATTGTAGAAGGTGATCTAATGAGTGGTGGTGGTGATGATATGTAGTGTTGATGATGGTATTGTAGAAGGTGATCAGTAATGATGTTGATGATGGTGGTGGTGGTGGTGTGAATGTAGTGTTGATGATGGTATTGTAGAAGGTGATCGTAATGATGTTGATGTGGTGGTGGTGGTGATGGTGATGTAGTGTTTGATGATGGTATTGTAGAAGGTGATCGTAATGATGTTGATGGTGGTGAGTGGTGGTGTGTGATGATGTAGTGTTGATGATGGTATTGTAGAAGGTGATCGTAATGATGTTGTGGTGGTGGTGGTGATGATGTAGTGTTGATGATGGTATTGTAGAAGGTGATCGTAATGATGTTGATGATGGTGGTGGTGATGATGTAGTGTTGATGATGGTATTGTAGAAGGTGATCGTAATGAGTGTGATGGTGGTGGTGTGGTGATGATGTAGTGTTGATGATGGTATTGTAGAAGGTGATCGTAATGATGTTGATGGTGGTGGTGTGTGATGATGTAGTGTTGATGATGGTATTGTAGAAGGTGATCGTAATGATTGTTGATGGTGGTGGTGGGTGGAATGTAGTGTTGATGATGGTATTGTGAGTGATCGTAATGATGTATGAAGGTGTGGTGGTGATGTAGTGGTGTGATGATGTATATTTGTAGAAGGTGATCGTAATGATGTTGAATGGTGGTGGTGGTGGTGGTGAATGTAGTGTTGATGATGGTATTGTAGAAGGTGATCGTAATGATGTTGATGTGGTGGTGGTGGTGATGTAGTGTTGATGATGATATTGTAGAAGGTGATCGTAATGATGTTGATGATGGTGGTGGTGGTGGTGGTGAATGTAGTGTTGATGAATGGTATTGTAGAAGGTGATCGTAATGATGTTGATGATGGTGGTGGTGGTGGTGATGATGTAGTGTTGATGATGTATTGTAGAAGGTGATCGTAATGATGTTGATGATGGTGTGGTGAGTGTAGTGTTGATGATGTATTGTAGAAGGTGATCGTAATGATGTTGATGATGGTGGTGGGTGGTGGATGTAGTGTTGATGATGGTATTGTAGAAGGTGATCGTAATGATGTTGATGTGGTGTGGTGGTGATGTAGGTGTTGATGAAGTATTGTAGATGGTGTGGTAATGATGTTGATGAGTGTGGTATGGGGTGAATGTAGTGTTGATGATGGTATTGTAGAAGGTGATCGTAATGATGTGATGGTGGTGGTGGTGATGGTGTAGTGGTTGATGATGTATTGTAGAAGGTGATCGAATGATGTTGATGGTGTTGGTGGTGTGATGATCGTATTGTAGAAGGTGATCGTAATGATGTTGATGATGGTGGTGGTGATGATGATATTGTAGAAAGTGATCGTAATGATGTTGATGATGGTGTAGAAGGTGATCGTAATGATGTTGATGGTGGTGGTGGTGATGATGGTATTGTAGAAGGTGATCGTAATGATGTTGATGTGGTGGTGGTGATGATGGTATTGTAGAAGGTGATCGTAATGATGTTGATGATGGTGGTGTGATGATGGTATTGTAGAAGGTGATCGTAATGATGTTGATGATGGTGGTGGTGGTGGTGGTGAATGTAGTGTTGATGATGGTATTGTAGAAGGTCATCATAATGATGTTGATGGTGGTGGTGGTGGTGGTGATGATGTAGTGTTGATGATGGTATTGTAGAAGGTGATCGTAATGATGTTGATGGTGGTGGTGGTGGTGGTGATGATGTAGTGTTGATGATGGTATTGTAGAAGGTGATCATAATGGTGGTGGTGGTGGTGATGATGATGTAGTGTTGATGATGGTATTGTAGAAGGTGATCGTAATGATGTTCGATGGTGGTGGTGGTGGTGGTGATGATGTAGTGTTGATGATGGTATTGTAGAAGGTGATCGTAATGATGTTGATGGTGGTGGTGGTGGTGGTGATGATGTAGTGTTGATGATGGTATTGTAGAAGGTGATCATAATGGTGGTGGTGGTGGTGATGATGATGTAGTGTTGATGATGGTATTGTAGAAGGTGATCATAATGATGTTGATGGTGGTGGTGGTGGTGGTGAATGTAGTGTTGATGATGGTATTGTAGGTGATCGCAATGATGTTGATGGTGGTGGTGGTGATGGTGTAGTGTTGATGATGATATTGTAGAAGGTGATCGTAATGATGTTGATGGTGGTGGTGGTGGTGGTGATGATGTAGTGTTGATGATGGTATTGTAGAAGGTGATCGTAATGATGTTGATGATGGTGGTGGTGATGATGTAGTGTTGATGATGGTATTGTAGAAGGTGATCGTAATGATGTTGATGATGGTGGTGGTGATGATGTAGTGTTGATGATGGTATTGTAGAAGGTGATCGTAATGATGTTGATGGTGGTGGTGGTGATGATGTAGTGTTGATGATGGTATTGTAGGTGATCGTAATGATGTTGATGGTGGTGGTGGTGATGTAGTGTTGATGATGGTATTGTAGAAGGTGATCGTAATGATGTTGATGGTGGTGGTGGTGAATGTAGTGTTGATGATGGTATTGTAGGTGATCGTAATGATGTTGATGGTGGTGGTGGTGATGTAGTGTTGATGGTATTGTAGAAGGTGATCGTAATGAATGTTGATGGTGGTGGTGGTGAATGTAGTGTTGATGATGGTATTGTAGGTGATCGTAATGATGTTGATGGTGGTGGTGGTGGTGATGTAGTGTGATGAGGTATTGTAGAAGGTGATCGTAATGATGTTGATGATGGTGGTGGTGGTTGGTGGTGAATGTAGTGTTGATGATGGTATTGTAGAAGGTGATCGTAATGATGTTGATGTTGATGGTGGTGGTGGTGATGATGTAGTGTTGATGATGGTATTGTAGAAGGTGATCGTAATGATGTTGATGGTGGTGGTGGTGAATGTATGTGTTGATGATGGTGGTGGTGGTGGTGATGATGTAGTGTTGATGATGGTATTGTAGAAGGTGATCATAATGATGTTGATGGTGGTCGAGGATGGTGATAATGGGGTTGGTGCAAGATTGTGATGGTGGGAGATTATGACGATGGTAATGGTGATTGTGTGATATGAGAATGCTGTTGATCACAGTGGCTCCTCAAGATTGTTGTGGTGGTGATGGTGTTGGTGGTAGTAGTAAGAAGTAACGTTGGTGGTTGTGGTGTTGGTGAGTGTGTTGATTGGATGGTAAGGGTAGTGGGGTGGCGATGATGGTGGTTGGCAAAACAGCCGTTGCGAATCAGTTTAGTGTTCTGTTTCTGTCGACGGGAAACATGTTACCCATCGCCTTTCCCTCACCCTGCCCTCCCCCCCTTCATTCACCCCCACCGACTTAGCCCTGTCTGTGTGTTGACGCAAGGTGGGAGGGGGTGGGGGAGTAAATGGCCGAATTCATGAGTTCCTGCATACATACATTTCAAGTGTCCGTTTACTTGGGTAAATATATGTTCGTGTGCGTGCATTCGTGTGTACTTACGTGCGCGGGCATGTGTGTGTGTGCGTGTGCGTGTGCGTGCGTTTTTGAGTGTGCATGCGCGCGTTAGTCTGAATGTGTTTGCAGTAGTGTGTGTATGTGCATCTGTGTGTACGTGCTTGTGACAGGATGTGGTTCCGAAAATTTACATTCATGTACGAATATTTTAAGTTTATAATGGTGTTTTAGATAGTGAAAGTTACCACCACTTGTCCCGGCAAGAGCAAGTCACTATCCTCTGCCTGCGGACTGGACAGAGGAGACAACTGCCACATGAACAAACGTTACCGACTTGTATCCCCCGACCCCTGTGGGACCCTGTGGAGAAGCTGACCAGATAGCAGTTCTAACCAAATCCTTTAGGACTGTGAGAGCTACCGGCCGCTGAGAGAGGAGAGCTCTATCCGACGCGGGAGAAGGTGTGCGAGCCTGAACAGTTGGTTTGGGATAAATTTGTTATATTCCGGTAGTGTGTGTGTGTGTGTGCGTGCGTGCGCACGCGAGCTCGCGCGTGAGTACGTGCACGTGCGAACGAAGTTGACTACACACAAGCACGGCACAAAAGAAACCACATAATTAGCACAACTCATTATATTGTAGTTCACTATGAGTGTGACAGCTGTCCTTCTGTCATCACCTGACCATCTGTCCCCTTTTTCGTGGACGGAGTAATGTGATACTTGGGACAAGGAACACACCTGGCCTTAGGTCCGTTTATAGTTCTGCGTTGATCAAGAAATCTGTTACACTCCTGTTTGGCCTGGGTCAGCTGATCGTGCTGACGAGAGAGTACAACGGACACCTATGACGTTAGATAATAGAATTCGTACTGAGCGCTGAGACGTCGTCTTGAGAAACTGAAACTGAAACAGACGAGTGATGAGGTCAGTGTCTGATGTTTCAAGTTCAGTCCTATTCTGCAACATCAACCTCGGCCAGCCAAACTCGGGAGAGGGAGGGGGGTTGAGAGTGTCGTGGGTTGGCACCACAGTGGCATTTTTCGGCCCCTACTGGCTCCTGGCCGGGTTGAGCGCGCTATAGGCTCGTTGGAAAGACTGGGACCACTCACTTGAATCTCATCCATTTTGCGGATGCGTCATGGAGGGTGTTGACCAAATTTCCTGTCTGTATTTCTCGGGCCTGTGCGGATGCGTCATTGAGGGTGTTGAGCAAATTTCCTGTCTCAGTGTCTGTATTTCTCGGGCCTGTGCGGATGCGTCATTGAGGGTGTTGAGCAAATTTCCTGTCTGTATTTCTCGGGCCTGTGCGGATGCGTCATTGAGGGTGTTGAGCAAATTTCCAGTCTGTATTTCTCGGGCCTGTGCGGATGCGTCATTGAGGGTGTTGAGCAAATTTCCAGTCTGTATTTCGCGGGCCTGGTAGACATTAAGTATCATAAAAGGAAGCGTGGAGTGCAGTCCTGTATCGCAGTCTGAAATCGAAATTGAACTCCATACCGTCATCGCCACCATCCTGCCATCACAAAGCTGCTGTTACGGTGACCTCAGTTTACGTGGATCTGCCGTCGTTTTAGAGCTCGAGACGAAATGAGTCACGCAGGGGTAGTGACAGAGGAACCGTGTGGGGAGAAAAGAACGGGTCAGACAACGTAAGTGCTAATCTGAAAAACTTTTTTTTCCCCCATTTAAACGAATTTGTTTTCTGAATTTGCCTAACTAAAACGTAGTTCTCTACTATCTATATGGTTTTGAGAATAATATACACATAAAGCGCGCTTTTGTGTGTGTGAGCGCGCGCGTGAGCGTGTGTGTGTATGTGTGCGTGAGTGCGTATGTGTGTGTGCGTGCGTGCGCGTTTGTGTTTATTGATTTGAACTTCTGTCAATTCCGAAACACACACTCAAGAAGAAGACGAAGAAGAAGAAGAAGAACAACAACAACAACAGCAAAAACAACTGCTACTACAACTACTACTATTAGCAATGCATATTATAAACACACAAACTAACGAACATAAAATAAAGGGGCGGGGATGGGGGTGGGGTGGGCTGGTTGTTAACAGGGAGTAAGGTGAGTGATATAATGGAGAAAAGAATATTACAGCATGAAGGTCGTTTCCAGGCTGTGCTGCCATTAGCTGTATTACTGAGTCAATATTTCCTGCAGTCAGTTTGTTGTCATTCGCTACCCCACCCCCACCCACCCCTCTTATGGCTTTCATCAGGCTTTGTATGGTACACAGTGATGGTGTTCAGCCACAAGAATGTGTATGCAACTGTTATGTGATGGTGTATAGTATAATGTTTATGTCCGGGAGCTCAATTTCACTTTTTTCCATTCGAGGATGGTCTTTCTTTCGTAATTTTTTGCCCTTTGATTTATTTTCCTTAGCGTGTAGTAAATGAATGCTGAAATATGACTAAGTCTTTCTGATCATAAAAAGAAACAGTAATAATCACATGGGCATTTTTCCTTTTTTTAAAAATGTGTTGTTGGTTTGGTTTTTTTTCATTGATGGTGCCGTGAATGGATTGATGAAAATAAAAGGTAAAGCATCAGGGGAGAGAACATGCGCTTATTTCAGTGCTAATCTTACGAACAAACTGAGCATTACCCTGTGAACGAGCTCGTCATATTTTTAATGTTTCACTGTGGTCTGAGGATACTTTCTGGAAATTCTGTGCTAGAAATTTCCTCCGTTCTGTCATTCTCTTTGTTTCTTCCTTCCTCCTTTGCTTTCTGTTGTTTTTTCCTATCATTTTCTGCCTTACTGGTCCATTCACCTGTATGTGTTCGATAAAGTCTTACGTACTTTCTCTTAGGATTGATAATTGGGTACAGGTATTAAGTACGTTTTTGGCTGCAGGGAAATGAGATATGCAGTTAGCAATTTTAGTTTATTTATTCTCGTTTTTACTTATGTTTTAGTGTTCTTAGTTATATTTTCAGGTAAGATTTTTAAAACCCTTGTGTGATGAATTGGACGGAGTGGTCAGCGCCAGAGGCATCTCCTTAGATTAGGTGCACGAATGCATTGATACATATATACTTCATTTTCTTTAACTTTTTTTTTTCCTGTTGAAGTATTGTGCATGTTTTGAAATGGTTATAGCCCTGATGTGGCTTTACGCAGTCGGCTGGGCTTTAAACAAAAATGCCAATGGTCTGAGGATTCCCAAACTATTTCAACGATCAGTGTGATATGGAAATGCCTCAAGTCCTGAAGATCGATTCTGCCCGGAATGAATACCAATGGCCATTTCATTACTGACGGGCTGTGGTAGTTTCGAATACAAAAGAGTTAATATGTGAGCTATTTTGGTATAGTATCACCGTCGAATGTTAGGTCTAGAACCTACGTCATTCCCCCCCGCCATCTCCCCATTCTGTCTCAACAGCATACTAGCGTATATGGTTTTGTGTGAACTCGATGTGTTTCTCAACAATATTAAGGGCAGGTTTGAGTCGAAGTCTTGTGTGGAAACAATCTGTACATGACAAATCACCCCTGTGCGGCACATTCACTAGAGAAGGAGACCAAAACACAGAACTTCTCAGCTGATCAAGGATTTTGTTTTCAATCAATCTGGAGTTGTCCTTCCTTTCCGCGCCTGTCTTGTCTTGTATTAAACACGCGTTCTGGTTCTATTTTCGTGTTTTTCTAGTTCCTTCTTCCTTTCTGTGTGAGACCATGAGTGCTGATCGAATGCGACTGTAGCCCGAGATCTACTGCGCAGCACGCACTTAGCTCATGTAAATAACAGGAATTGCCCCTGACGGAATTAAGTAGAAAAATCCATTGTCACAGACAACTATACGCAGACAGAAAAAAGGGTGGTACTGCATTCTAGTGGGCACTCCCCCCCCCCCCCCCCCCCCCGAGAGAGCAGCTCGAATTTCACACGGTAAACCCTTAGTGACAAGGAAGAATTTAAAACACAAGAAACAAAAAATAAAGGCAAGGCATCGAGATTTTACCCCGAGGTACGAGTCGTACTAGCCGGATGAATCACCCCGCTAGTTTAAAACCGTCAGTTCATGTTCAGACAGGCTGATAGAGCTAACGGCTTCCCCCTCTTTTCCCCCCCCCCCCCTCCACTCTCCCTCCGCGTCTTGTTTTTTTTCTTCTTTTTTTTTTTTTTTTTTAATGCTTTCTTTCCTCTCATTGTTATGTGTCGTTATTTTTGGAGAATTGTGAGGAGGACAGATCGGGTCGCTCACTTGTACTGCAAAACTTGTGTTTAAACTTGAGAACTTCTTGTACATCATAATAGCAATGCGGTTCTGGATCAGATTATCCCCGAAAATTAAGTTACGTCCTTTCA
>CM060315.1:39147161-39187161 GCA_030674185.1 Monoplex corrugatus | reverse complement strand
GGCAGGAAAGAAAAGGAGGAAAGGGGGGGTGGGGGGGGGGGGAGAGAGAGAGAGAAGAAAAGAAGACTTAGTTCAAAAGAAAATTCTATAGAAATAAGAAGGGGCTGAAGGAAGTTGTTTCTAAAGAAAGTTCTAAAGAAAGAGGAAGGAAGTGGAAAAGTTAGTTTTTAAGAATGTATAAAGCAGTAAGAAGAAAGGGATGAATTAGTTCAAAAGAAACTTAATTAAAGAAAGAAGGAAAGGAGAGAGGAAGAAAAAAAATTCAATGAAAGTTCTAGCAAACCAAGAAAGAAAACAAACAAACAACAAACAAACAAACAAAAGCAGGAAAGAAGTACTTGATATTTTTATTTCAATGGCATTCTGATGAAAGGTTTAAACATAATTTAAATCAAACTTTCTCTTCGTCCATTCTCACCATTATGCTCCGTTCTTGGCCTTCCTGCGTGACGAAAGTGTATGTATGTATATACGTGAAAACAATAATTTCTTATTTATGATTGATATTTCTTCCAGCTGTTAGCGTAGGGGAATGAATCATAAGTAGCGGTTTAGCACAAGTGTTCCATCATCGAATTTAGACATATTAAAAGCTTTTCGTAAACACGAAACGTCTGGATTTTTAAAAACCTCTAGGAAGGAAGAGCCGCCCTAACAATCTTCTTTTTATACAAAAATAATTTCAGAACATCCAAATCTTGTTCTTCTTAAAGTCTCTGTGACCTTAAAAACATCAGACGAAATAAAGCGTGACATGAAACTAGGACAGTGGTAGACTGTCACAACAGTGAAAACAGAATATATCTATATCAGAAGTTCCCGAGAAAGTGCTGTGTACACACCATCTTGAGAAAGTGCTGAGTTTAAGAACTTTCCTGGCCATCCTAATGAAACAGCGAATCACTTTCTGCTTTTTTGTCCGCGGTATGCAAACGTTCGCCTCCAGACGATTGACTCTCTTCCTCAGGAACAAAGAAGAACAAATATACTTCTGAATGGAAGTGAACAATTGAGCCTTCAAGAAAACGAAAATATATTTAAATTAGTTCATAATTTTATTGAAAATTCCAAGCGTTTCTAACTTGTCTACTTGGGTAGTCTGCGGTGGTGTGCCGGATCTCCAGTAAGCAACTCTTATCTATCTCCATTCCTCCAGCATGTTGGAACTAAGTCTTACTCTTTTGATCTATTATTCATGTTTGTAGTAACATGTGATATCAACTGTGGGTGTTTTTGCCTACTTTGTTGGGTTTTCTGAGTTTTTTCCCTTAGTTTGCTTTGGTTATTTTTTGTTGTTATTGTTTTCTTTCACCTAATGTGCTGAGGATATGATCGTAGTGCTTTCAGCTTTTTTCTTCATTTTTTTCTTGTTTCTTGTTGGTTTAAATTTCACAAGTTGCCCGCATTTGAGCCAATAGTGTGTCAATTGTTTCTGGGAGGGCTAACATAAAACATTGCTTGATGCCCTGCCCATGCTTTGCTGTATTTATGACTATTCTTTTCTTGAATAAAATTCTGTTTAAACCAGATGACCCCGACCTTGGCGCTATGACTTCCGACCTAAACGCATTCACGACTCCTCAACGGTCCACACCTTTGACCCAACTTTGCCAGAGATCCATTCGTAAACAGCTGTTAGAATCTTGCTGCAAATTGTTTTCTCTCTCTCTCTCTCTCTCTCTCTCTCTCTCTCTCTCTCTCTTCACACACACACACACACACACACACACACACACACACACACACACACACACACACACACACACCACACACACTGACCGATAAGAAACATTGTCCTTTTTCAACCTTTTAAAATTGAGATTAAAAAAAGCCTACACAACACCGAGTAACTTTTACCTTTAGGTCTTTCTTTTTTCATGTTACGAGAGTCAGTTTTTGAAGTGAATTGATGATACAATGGCAAATCCCGACTCGTTCCTGGCTTTACCGTTAACGTAACGTTTGTTGTTTTGTTGTTGTTGTTGACATTTGTTGTTTTGGTTGTTGTTGTCGTCGTTGTTTGGTTTTGTTTTTTAAAGTCGGCCTCATGTTTTCTAACTTTCAAAAACCGTGTGATTTAAATCTGGAATGTAATCTCATTCCTCCGTGATCAGTCTTTGGTTTAACCCTGCTGTGTGCGATTCTTGAACTGTAGATCTTTCAATGATTGATTGGGTTAACACTTAAGGTTGTCCCATTAACCCCGAAGTCGTAGGGGGAGTAAGGTGGTAAAGAATTCAACTTTTATGAGGTTAGCGTTGTGAGAGGATGGTGCCCATTTCCTTTCGTTCACTGCTTTTCCTTTAAAAAAAAAAAGAAAAAAAAAGCCGGGTATCCCATTGCAGGTAGGTAGACTTGCAGGCCACTTGCACGCCAAGTTCGTGAGTCGTACCCGTGCAAACTCGTGCAGGCAGATAGGAAAGGCGAGTGATTTACCTCAGCGAAAACCAGGCCGTTATGATTGAATGAATGATTGTGTATTCATGCGTAAATATCTTGATCTTTGCTTTGTGACTTTTCTCTTTGACTCTGAGATTATATGTAGGGCTCCTGTTCCGTTGCGTGAAAAAGAAAGGCTATGTAACTTGTAAACCTTAAAGGTAATAAGTCCTGTAAAATACGTCTCAGGTCGTAGAGGATTTTTTGTTTTATTTGTTTATAAGCTGCAACTCACACGTGCTCTGATCTGAAATACATGGGTGGGCTTTTACAGGTCTCTCTTCTCTCTCTCTCTCTCTCTCCTCGCTCGCTCTCTCTCTCTTCTCTCTCTCTCTTTTTTTTTCTCCCCCCTGACCATTAAAGCAGCTATACTCCTTTTTCGGGTGTGCATGGCGGCTGTTTTGCATTTTCCATAATCCACCGAACACTGTTGTGGCGTACAGGGACTTCAACGTGCGAAATTGGAAGACCAGTGTTCTGACAACTCGACCATCGCGCCCGTCTTCGTGAAGGAGTGAGGTGGTAGAGACCTTGATTTATTGTTCTGAACGGGGGTCCCTAACCACTCCATTGCCAGAAACCTGGAGGCACTGGTGTAACGGCACATCCCATACTGTTCCCTCGCTGTTTTGCCTTCTGCAGCCCTGAACTGGATCAGGTGCCAGTCTACAGCTGGTAAACAGAGGCTTCAAGCTGATGGCCACCACACCACCACCACCATCATTACTGATAATACACTGTCTGTGGACTGAAAGTAGGAATGTTCAACAACTCACTTACCTGGGAACCGTCATCAGCAAAGGGGGATCCAAGATCCAAGATCCAAGCCTGAAATCCTCTCAAGGGCAGCTAAGACAACATCAGCACTCTCCAGGTTGGAACCTGTATTGAAGGAGAAGAACACCTCCATTTAAACACAAGACCAAACTCTTTCGTTTTGTAATTCATGCGAGACACGGACCCTCACAACGGATGAATTAGAAAAACGAACCCAAGCCATGGAAGTGGGGTGTTGTCGCAAGATATATAAACAGATATTGTGATAATATCACCAATAAACAAGTGGGCCAAACCATAAAGCAGCACACTGGACCATGAAAGTCAATTAGCTGACTTCAGTTAAGAAAAGAAAACCAATGGTATGACTATGTAACAGGATCCAATGGCCTCGCTTAGTTTGTCCTCCAGGGAACTGTTTAGAGAGAGAGAGACGTAGGGGAAGATAGAAAAGCAAACAAACAGACAGACAGACAAACAAACCAACCAACAAACCAACAAACAAACTTATATACAAACAAACAAACAGACAAATTTATAAACAAACAAACAAACAAACAAACAGACGGACATACAACAAAGACGATGGACTGAAAGCACGGCAAATTGGACAGAGAAACCTATTTGCAGACACGCAGGTATTGAAACACAACCCCGCAGAGCTGGACGGATCTGGTGAACAATTCTAAAGTGCAGTGCCGTTCCTCATTGACTCCTAACGGAGTTAATGGAGGAGAAGAAAGAGGAGCGGAAGAAGAGGAAGAAGGAAGAGGAGGAGGAGAAGACGACAACAACAACAACACAACAACAACAACAACGACGACATTGATGGCTCAAACCAGATTCAGCCTCTTCAGTCGACACAGGAAGCCAGTCTACCTCTACACTAATCATGATTTATTTTGTCTGATCATATTTTTAGGCCAGACTCCTTAATGGAGATGGCGAATTTGGTTCAAAAAATGAACAAGACATGTCATGTCGTCAAGTGTCTTTGATATTACATCACATCTCTCTGTCTCTGTGTGTGTGTGTGTGTCTCTCTCTCTCTCTCCTCTGTGTTTCTGTCTGTCTCTCGCTCTCTCTCTCTCTCTCTCTCTCTCTGTGCGCGCGCGGGGCGGTGTGTGTGTGTGTGTGCTGTTATTGCTTTCTCTCTCTCTCTCTCTCTCTCTCTCTCTCTCTCTCTCTCACCCTCTCTTTCTGTGTGTGTGTGTGTGTGTGCTGTTATTGCTTCTCTCTCTCTCTCTCTCTCTCTCTCTCTCTCTCTCTCTGTCTCTCTCGTCTCTCCTTCTCTCTCTCTGTCTCTGTTTGTTTTGTGTGTGTGTGTGTGTGGTGTGTGTGTGCGCGCGCGCGCGCATCTGTCATTGCTCTCTCTCTCTCTCTCTCTCTCCTCTCTCTCTTCTTTCTCTCTCTGTCTGTCTGTCTCTCTCTTTTTCTCTCTCTCTCTCTTTCTCTCTGTCTCTAAGCTGTTATTGTTTTTTTTCCTCTCTCTCTCTCTCTCTCTCTGTGCTGTTATTGCTTCTCTCTCTCTCTCTCTGCTGTTATTGCTTCTCCCTCTGTCTGTCTGTCTCTCTCTCTCTCTCTCTTCTCTCTCTCTCTCTCTCTTTCTCTCTGTCTCTAAGCTGGGTTTTTTCTCCTCCTCTCTCTCTCTCTCTCTCTGCTGTTATTGCTTCTCTCTCTCTCACTCTCTCTCTCTCTCTCTCTCTCTGTGCTGTTATTGCTTCTCTCTCTCTCTGTGCTGTTATTGCTTCTCTCTCTCTCTCTCTCTGTATGTGTGTGTGTGTGTGTGTGTGTGTGTGTGTGTGTAGACGTCAGAATGTCCATGTTGTTCGTGAAATGGTCATGCTCGTGTTGCTGCTAGAACGACGCTGAGAACAGATGAAGGAGAAAACAATGAATCCGACAATTGTTCGCTTGTTACCTATTGATCTGCTGCCGCACACGTGTCATTCACTTTTTTTTTTCGCTCGTGCATAGTCCGTTTTGTCGATTTATCAGTTCTAAATTCTGTCTACGCAATATGTATGGTATTGATTCTTGTACGGGTTACTGTTCGAGAAAAAAGTAGCAATTCGAAAGAAAAAAAGAAAAGAAAAAAAAAGCCTTATTACACAATTGACGTAGGATTTCGTCATGCAGTTGGAGAACAGTGACGTTTTTCTTATCGATTACAATTTAACACTTGGACAATGGCGTGTGTAGGTGTCAAAGAGGAGGGTTGATTGGCGTTGGCTTATCTCGCCGTATTGAGTTTTAATGGTGAAGGAAGGCTCAGAAGTTTTGGTCGCGTGTGTAGAAATAGGAACGAGAAAAGAGAGGAAGCATGAACAACAACAACAACAACAACAACAAAAGGAAACCGGAACACACACATGTACACACTCACACTCACACTCACACACACACACACACACACACACACACACACACACACACACACACACACACACACACACACACACACACACAACACACGCCATCTAATATCACTTATAGTGAAAAGACGTTAAATCAAAGAACGAAACGAACACACGCCATCAAATGGAAAAATATTTTTAAAACAAAACGGCAGAACTGAAGTTTCAGAGGGCTCTCCAAAGCCACCCTCCTCCCCCCCCCCCCTTTTTTTTTTATTTTTTTAATACTGACCATTGTGCACCTTATCCGTGGAAATTTTCTCTCTCTCCCTCTCACCTCTCTCTCTCTCTCCCTCTCCCCCCCTCTCTCTCTCTCCCTCTCCCCTCTCTCTCTCTCTTTCGCACTCTTCCTCTCTCTTCCTATGTCTCTCTCTCTTTCCTTTCTCTCTCGCTTTCTCTCTCTTTCTCTTTCTCTCTCTTTCTTTCTGTCTGTCTTTCTTTCTCTATTTCTCTCTCTCTGTGTGCCTTTCTCTCTCTCTCTCTCTTTCTCTCTCTCTTCCTCTCTCTCTCTCTTGTCTCTGTCTGTCTGTCTCTTTCTCTCTCTCTCTTCTTCCCCCCCCCCCTCTCTCTCTCATTCACAGAGACTCACTCGCGCGCGCGTGCCCATAGTGATGTGAAAATACAGGTCTGTTTCAGTCGTCAGTGCTTTTCTAGTAAAAAATTTGAAGACCGTATTAAATAAACCAGCGACATTTCGGTAAAAGTTTCAAAAGAAACTTGATTACAGTATATCACGAACTTAAATATAAATAACTTTGTGTTGTGTTGTTGACGTACGTTTGTATATAAGACTATTCATGTATAGACACGTGTACATTACGTAGATTTTGTTCACATTCCTTCATAAGGGACTGTAGCCTATTCAGATAAATTATAAAATATCCAACCCAATCCAAAATATCTCTCTCTCTCTCTCTCTCTCTCTCACACACACACACACACACACACACACACACACACACACACACACACACACACACACACACACACACACACACACACACACACACACCAGTCTTTTCTGTCTGTCTGTCTCTGTGTCTCTGTCTCTCCAGCCTTCTCTGGATGGCTGTCTTTGTCCGTCTGTATGTCTGTTTTCCCTCCCTTTCTCTCTCTCTCTCTCTCCCTTTCTCTCTGTCGCTTACACACACACACACACACACACACACACACACACACACACACACACACACACACACACACACACACACACACACACACTCACTCACTCACTCACACACACACACACACACACACACACACACACTCACTCACTCACTCACACTCACTCACACTCACTCACAAACACATACACGGTGAAAGTGAGGAGGAGGGGAGGGGAGGGGAGTGATCTTCAGACACGATGCAGACACACAGAAAACGACTAAACCACACGTAAGCACGCTAAAAGTAAGACGACGGCAAGGAATAAAAACACTGAAAACTACAAACAGAACAGACAGACAGACAGTACAGTACAGTGGCTGTGTACGGTCCTTGTTTAGAACTCCGAACAGGGAAGTGGGGGGGGGGGGGGGGAGGAGGGGGGGTGTCACCTTTCGCTCACACTGCGTCTCCGTTTCTTCTTGGCAAAGTGCCTCCACTACAACATTGTACTTGCAGATTTGATTTTATAACGCAGTTAACGGTTTCCTGTTGTACGTCTTCTTTTTTCTTTCCTTTTTTTTTTTTTTTTTTTTATGCCACAGGGGAAAGAATTAAGATCGGTTGTAACTGAAAAAAAAGTATGAGAGAGAGAGAGAGAGAGAGAGTGTGTGTGTGTGTGTGTGTGTGTGTGTGTGTGTGGATGAGCGTATTGTGTGTGTGCCCGCACGCGCGCGCATGTGTATGTGTGTGTGTGTGTGTATGTGCGCGCGCGCTGTGTATGAGAGTTTGAGTGCGCGTGCGAGCGTGATTGAGCGTATTGTGTGTGTGTGTGTGTGTGGTGAGCGTATTGTGTGTGTGTGTGTGTGTGTGTGTGGTGAGCGTATTGTGTGTGTGTGTGTGTGTGTGTGTGTGTGTGTGTGTGTGTGTGTGTGTGTGTGTGTGTGGTGAGCGTATTGTGTGTGTGTGTGTGTGTGTGTGTGGTGAGCGTATTGTGTGTGTGTGTGTGTGTGTGTGTGTGTGTGTGTGTGTGTGTGTGTGTGTGTGTGTGTGTAAACATGAAAACGTCCTGCATGCACGCCTACCCATCACAGACGGACGTATATATAAAAAAGTATGCAGACTGTGCAGCAACATGCAGACTGTGCAGCAACATGCTGCCTGCACCGTGTGGGCCAAACAATGTGTATACACGTATCCGAAAAAAACATTGCTTGCAACGAAATCGACAAGAATTTCCAGGCAACAGGAATGGAGATAAATTTTTGTTATGGTGTGACCATCTGTTTTCTAGTTATCCACTGGCTTACCTGCCTACTGTCGCTCGCTTTCCGTGTTTCGACTGATAAGAATGGGATCGATCGGTCGCTGATTTTAAAAAAATCCGAGGAAAGAAAAAGTAATTGTTTTTTTGTCAGCACCCACCTCAGGTGATATGGCAGAAGGGGATAACCATGGCAAGGAAAAGGAGGGGGTAGTTTAAAAACACACACACACACACACACACACACACACACACACACACACACACACACACATACCACACACGCGCGCATATCATATTGCACACACACACACACACACACACACACACACACACACACACACACACACACACACACACCACACACGCGCGCATATCATATTGTACACACACACACACACACACACACACACACACACACACACACACACACACACATACACACACACCACACACGCGCGCATATGAAACCTCCCTCGATTTTGGTGTGCCTCAGGGCTCCGTGCTCGGTCCTGTTTTATTCATTCTGTATACTACCCCTCTTTCTGATGTCATCCGCGGCCATTCCATTTCGCATGAAATGTTTGCGGATGACACTCAGCTCCTTCATTCAGCTTCTGTTGATGACTATCCTGATGCAATTTCTTCTCTCCAAAACTGTACCTCTGACATTGATCTCTGGATGTCATCAAATAAACTGAAACTTAACTGTGACAAGACGGAGGCTATACGTTTCTCACATCATGATATCAACACACTTTCTTCTTCTCTCCCTATAGGTTCTAGTTCCATTGAATTTTCTGACTGTGTCCGGGATTTAGGAGTTCTTTTAGATCATGATCTTTCTATGCAAAAACATGTCACTAAGATATGCCAGCTTTCTTATATGGAACTAAGACGTATTGCTTCTATCCGCCCCTTTCTTACTGAGGAAGCCACTAAAACTCTTATTTCCTCTTATATTCTTTCACGCTTGGACTACTGTAATTCTATTCTAATCGGCTGCCCTTCAGTTGTCATTCAACCTCTCCAACGTGTTCAGAATTCAGCAGCTAGGCTTGTTTGTAAAGCCCCTAGATCCCAGTCATGTTCTCCTCTTCTGAAAAAGTTGCATTGGCTTCCAGTTGAACAAAGAATCAAATACAAATGTTGCTGTCTCTGTTACAAAATTCTTACTTGCTCCGCTCCCTCTTATCTGTCTGAACTTCTTCAAGTGTATGTACCATCCAGAACTCTCCGATCCTCTACCGACACAAGAACTTTTTGTGTTCCCCGTTTCAACCGGAAACTGCATGGTCAGAGAGCTTTCTCCCACTCTGCTGCCATGACCTGGAACTCCCTTCCCTATCATATTCGCCATAAGCAATGTTTTCCTTCTTTCAAGTCTAGTCTGAAGACCTATCTTTTCACTCAGTACTTTCATTGATCTTCTCTTTCTCTTCTCTCTCAGCCCTGATCATCGTTCCTACATATGTGTGTGTGTGTGTGTTTGTGTGTGTGTGTGTGTGTGTGTGTGTGTGTGTGTGTTTGTGTGTGTGTGTGTGTGTGTGTGTGTGTGTGTGTGTGTGTGTGTGAAGCATGTTTATGCGAGCAAGAGAGAGGGAGAGAGAGGGAGAGAGGAAAAGAGAGAGAGAGAGAGGCTGTGCGGGAGAGAGAGAGAGTGAGCAAGGAATATCGGGAGCACGGTAGAGAGCGAGAGTATGGTTGGGGTGGGGCAAGAGAGTGAGAGTATGAGTAAGAGTATGTGTAAGCGTGATAGAATTTGATAGTAGAGAAACTGAGTGGTTGAGAGAGGGAGTGTGTTTGGGTCTGTGTGTGTGTGTGTGTGTGTGTCTGTGTGTGTGTGTGTGTGTGTGTGTGTGTGTGTGTGTGTGTGTGTGTGTGTGTGTGTGTGAAGAGAAAGAGAGAGAAAATATTTTTGTATGATTGTCACTATTTTTAGTAATATTTGAATTTACTATGTTAATATGTCTTGTTGAACGTAAATTTTATGTTTTATGTTATATAGTGTTAGCAGCGGTATGTTTAAATTTTATGTTGGTGTATCTATTTGTATTTAGTTATATACTGATTTTATGTGAAGCGCTTTGTGCTCTGGAAAGCGCTATATAAATTGCCTTTATTATTATTATTATATCATATTGCACACACACACACACACACACACACACACACACACACACACACACACACACACACACACACACACACACACACACACACACACATCTACACTGGCACCACCAGAATAGAACTTTATTAATATTAAGGTGTGCTATATTTTTTTAAATAACAAAAATAGCTGGCCTTCTTACTACCCAAGTTTGAGTCTATAACGAGTGACATGCACACGGCGCTGAACCGAGTTACAAGGTGGAGACAGTCTACCCTACGCCACACCGTACCACACCACACCATACCACACCACACCACACTACACTACACTACACTACACTACACTACAGCAGACTTCACCACACTACACTGCACGACACTACACTACCCTACCCTACCCTACCCTCCCTATGCCACACCGTGCCACACTACACTACACTACACTACACCACACTACACCACATCACACTACAGTGCACGACACTACACTACCCTACCCTACGCCACACCGTACCACACCACACACACCACACCACACTACACACTACACTACACTACACTACACTACACTACATACACTACACTACACTACACTACAGCAGACTTCACCACACTACACTGCACGACACTACACTACTCTACCCTACCCTATGCCACACTGTACTACACTACACTACACTACACTACACTACAGCAGACTTTACCACACTACACTGCACGACACTACACTACCCTACCCTATGCCACACCGTACCACTCTACATACACTACACTACAACCCTACCCTATCCCACACGTACCACTCTACACTACACTACACTACACTATACTACACTACACTATACTACACTACACTACACTACACTACACTACACTACACTACACTACACTACACTACAGTCCTCTAACGTGCAAAACATCTATAGTATAAGGACCAGTCCTGAATCAGAACGGCAACAAGCTCAGAGTAATATAATACAACAATAATAAAATGTAATACATGCAGATGCTTTATGTTGTTTCTCCGGTGGACATTCCAGACGGTATAGGTCATGTTGTTTATGTCCCAAACAACCATTCAGGTACTTTTAGGGCTAAGAGAGGGAGGGGACAGAGAGAGAGAGAGAGAGAGAGAGAGTGTGTGGTGTGTGTGTGTGTGTGTGTGTGTGTGTGTGTGTGTGTGTGTGTGTGTGTGTGTGGGAGAGAGGAGTGAGAGAGAGAGGAGTGTGTTTATTTTATTGTTATTGTTTTGTTTTTTGTTTTTGTTTAAAGCCCAGACGACTGCGTGGCGACATACCAGGGCTATTTCAAAAACACACAATACTTCAAGAGGGGAAAAAAAAAAAGGAAAAGAAAATTAAGCACACATATCAAGAGAGAGAGAGGGGGGGTAGGCTGGTGGGGGGGGGGGGAGGGCAGACAGACAGAGACAGAACAGAGAGGTGGGGGGGGGGGAGTAGGCAGTCAACGAAAATTTGCGCTTAAAACTGCTGTAGACCATGGTTTTGAACATGAACTAAATTGAGAAGAACTGAAGAACTGAATGTATGATATAGGATGGAAATGTCTTGACGTGTTTTCAGTGGATGTTTTCGGCACAATGTATTTTACGGTCTTTGGTGTGACAAGGGTGGGAGGGAGATGGGGAAGGACTTTTTACCTCTGGGTACCGGCGGGCTGTACAGGTGTAGTTTTATGATTCCTGGTGCCTAGTTTTCGCCTTGTCATGTTGTATTCTTTAGCGTGTGGTATACATATCTGATTTCAGTGGCTTTTTGTTGATACCTGGCTTAGAAGTATTAGAATGAGAGAGAAGAGAAGAGAGAGAGTGTGTGTGTGTGGTGTGTGTGTGTGTGTTGTGTGTGTGTGTGTGTGTGTGTGTGTGTGTGTGTGTGTGTGAGGGTACTGTAGTGTGTGTATATGTATGTGTGTGTGTATATATAGTGCGTTCGTAGGTCCATGTCCGCGTTTTGTGTATCGTGTATATTTTTCGTCTCTCCTTTCCCTTCCCCCACTCTCACCTTCTTCCTCCATCACCCTCTCTCGTAATACAATGCGACACAAAGATAGTATACAATACTTAATAAAGATATGAATATTATAATGATAATAATCAGTAGAATGTGTGGCCAGATGTTGATTAACCTGCCTAGGACTCAAGAAACCCGGGGTTTAAGTCACGGATCGGACAAGGGCTTTTCTCCTCCCCTCCAGTCAGTCTTAACTAGCGGTCTGAGTGCTGGTCTTTAGGTTGAGACCATAACTCGAGGTCCCGTCTGCAAGGCGCATTCAGCGTACGTTAAAGATCCCACGGCAGGAAAGGAGCAGCTCCTGCAAAAATTAAGCAGAAAAATCCACTTTCATATAAGAGAGAAAAGTGAGTGGCGCTGCACTGCGGCGACATGCTCTCTCTCGGGACAGCAATCCGGATGTCACAGTTTAAATCATTTGTCATAAGAAAAAAAAGATGTAAATTGAATACGGATAATTGCATGCAGTACATCATTTTTTTTTTTCCATAGATCTACAAAATCAAGTGTATCCGCCTGCGGCACATATAGATCCTGTTAGTCTTGAGACGTACTGATTGTTACAGCAAACCAGTCACCGTGGTGTAGTGGTTAGCTGCAACGGACTACCGACTGGAAGGTTGTGCGTTCGAATCCCCATCATTCCCTTCAAAAAAGCATTGTAATAGGATTTTTCGGCTCTAACGGGCTTCTGCCTAGACTTCAGCGGGTTATGGGCTCATTCGGAAGTCTGGGACCACACGGTTGAGTCTCATCCCCTTCACGTATGTATCATTGAGGGTGTTGCTCAAATTTTCTGACCAACACTACAGGCGTCTGTATCTCTCTGGCCTGGTTGACGCCACGGTATGTTATGATAACAAGCGTAGAGTGCTGCTCTGTCATGCATCTCAGTCCTCACGTGGAGAATCCAAAGTGCGAATATCATCCTCATCGTCATCATCAGCATCGCATTGTAAAATCGGTACCAGTATCTGTGGCTTAGAAAAGGAGAGTTGGGGGGGGGGAAGAGGGACAGTGACGTCAGAGTTCTTGGTGACGTTTTCGTTTTATAATGGGATGTCCAGAAACGAATTTCTTCGTCATATTCAAAGAAAAATATCATACGCATTTTGATTTTATTTCTGTAAATTGTTATCATTTAAGAAAAATGTAAACCGTTAAAGTTGGCAAATTTCATTAAATAGGGAAAGTGTGTCGAGACTCTGATTGTAAATCAGTAGAATATTTTTTCTCACGAATGGATTGTATTTGTGTAAATCAGTAAATGAATGCACTATTTTTTGTATTGTATTCGTATTGTATTTATTGATTGATGTGTCCAAGATTTAGATTGTTATAACCTGATATGCGCAGTCAGCTTGGTTTTAAACAACAACAAAAACAACAACAGTATTACTACTTACTACTACTACTACTACTACTACTACTACTACTACTACTCTACTACTAACTGACTACTACTACTATAACTACTACACTTCGTATGCTTCATGCCCCAAAAAGGTGAATAAGATCTTGAAACTGAGCGGGAAATGAACAGTCTTTAAGCATCGTCAGTTTTGTTAGAACAAGTCTTCATTGTTAACTCGAACCAACTATGTGTGTGTGTATGTGTGTGTGTGTGTGTGTGTGTGTGTGTGTGTGTGTGTGTGTGGTGTGTGTGTGTGGTGTGTGTGTGTGTGTGTGTGTGTGTGTGTGTGTGTTCTGAACAAATAGTACGCATGTACACAGGTTGTGTTGTTTATTATACATTAATATAATGCACAGCAGAAGAAGCTTTGTGTTTATTCATCCATGTATGTTCTGCACCATATAAATTATAATTAACGCTGTCTGTGGCCAAGCCGTTTACATGGGGCATGTTAGAACAAAGACATTTGGAGAGGGAGCAAAAGAGAGAGCAGTGAATGATATGATCTATACCTAAACGTGAAAATCTAGAGCTCAGAACACAGCAGTCAGAGTTGTAAACACGAACCATCCGGGAAGAAATTGAATATCCACTGAAAATGTCGCGACGTGTCTTCGGTGGATATGTTGTATCTGTCGTGTGTATGTTTTGTATAAATCGTTCTTTGTGTGTGTGTGTGTGTGTGTGTGTGTGTGTGTGTGTGTGTGGTGTGTTGTGTGTGGTGTGTGTGTGTGTGTGTGTTGTGTGTGTGTGTGTGTGTGTGTGTGTGTGTGTGTGTGTGTGTTAATATATTATATACTATTTATCGTAAATTGCGCTCTATTCCTAAATTCATACTTCTAGAATTGAGGACTCACTGCGCATTACAAATAATCCGATTTCTGGAGGGCACGGAGAATTCTTAAGCTGTCATGAGAGCTGACTTGCACTCCACTTTGGTTTTGTAGGTTAGGAACTTTGATAGGCGTGCGTGGTGGATGGTGGGTGTTTTGATGTTTCCATATGCTCACTCCACTTTGTTCTTTGTACAGTTTGAAACTTTGGTGGGCGTGCATGGTGGGTGTTTGTGTTTCCATATGCTCACTCCACGGTTTTTTGTTTTTTTTGTTTTTTTTGTTTTTGTGCAGTTTAAACTTTGGTGGCGTGCATGTGGGTGTTTGTGTTTCCATATGCTCACTCCACGGTTTTTTGTTGTTTTTTTTTTGTGTTGTTTTTTGTACAGTTTCAAACTTTGGTAGGCGTGCATCGTGGGTGTTTTTATGTTTCCATATGCCAACCCCTGACATGACTTACATACTTGATACTCTGCATGCGTATACCTGTAGGCGAATGGGGTTTAGGCTAACACTTGCAGTCCTGCACACATGTTGATCTGGGAGTTTTGAAGACTCTTCACCCTTTACCCACAGGGTGGAGGGATCCAGACAGGATCAAACCCAGGGCCTTCTGATATGATTTCTAACGTTTGCCCACGTGGCTACTGTGCCCGTCAATGTATGTATCCGGCAAAACAGATTTATGGTCTTCGGTGTGAGAAGGGTACATGTTATCCGTTTGTAAACAGGGAGGGAGGGAGGAGGGAGAAAGACCTACGGGGAGAAGGAAACTTTATCTGCTTGGTACCTGTGAGCTGTTCAGGTGAAATGTTTTATGTTCTCAGTTGCCCAGATTTACTTTGTGTGTAGTGTGTGTGTGTATGTGCGTGTGTCTGTGTGCGTGTGTGTTTGTATGGGCGCGTGCGTGTGTGCGTGCGTCCTGTGTTGTGTGTGTGCGTGTGTCTGTGTGCGTGTGTGTTTGTATGGGCGCGTGCGTGTGTGCGTGCGTCCGTGTGTCCGTGTGTGTGTGTGTGTGTGTGTGTGGGGTGTCGTTGGGTTTCTGGTGTTGTGTGTGTGTGTGGTGGTGTGCAGCGGTGGAATGTTGTTACAGTAAATAAATTGTAATATAACAACAGTTTCTGGTGTCGTGTGTGGTTGGTGACGCGCAGCTGTGCGTAGTGTGTATATGTATATATATATAATGTAAAACGTGTCGTGCGTATGTTGTGTAGTGTTGACTTAGTCGGATTCAATGATAAAACAGAAAAACGTTTTTTTTTTTTTTTTTTTTTTTGGGGGCTGTATGGTTCTTTTGATAAAGCCGAGGATTCATGATCTGATCCCTCGAGTTCAATCCCAATCCATCCCAATCCCAATCCCAATCCCAATCCGTAACATTAAAGATTGGCCTGTTCGCTGCCTTTCTTAATGTTTCCATCATTCTGGTGGTGTGAGGTTAATGTTTATCGGTCTCTATCCCTCCCCCCATCTTTCCACATTTCAAGATCTTGATACGCGTATAGAGTTTTGCACAAGCTTTAGGAGTCTACTAGATAATTTACTGGCAGTTTTGGATTCGAGCGCGTGGAATTGTCCGAATGCGATGAGTCCCTCTTGAACACACTGTGAAAAGTTCTCCAGAAAAAGGAGCAAGAAGGAACTGAACCTCTGTAGGTACGTTTTATTTATAGTTCCCGTTGCCTTGTTCCGCTTTGGCATGTTGTCTTCGGCAATACCTGATTTCAACGGTTTGCTTTTTTGAAAAGCTTAGCTAAGACATGTGTTGGACAGTGGGGGTGGGGTGTTGCGGTGATTGTCAGTGTGTGTGATTGTGTGGTATTTTTTTGTGTTTTGTTAGTGTGCGTGTGTTTGAAAGTATCATATATCCCCCCCCCTCTCTCTCTCTCTCCCTGCCTCCCTCCCCCCCCCCCTCTCTGTATTTGTGTGTGTGTGTGTGTGTGTGTGTGTGTGTGTGCGCGCGCGTGCCATCAGTATGTGCATGTGTGTGTGTGTGTGTGTGTGGCGCGCGGCGCGCGCGCGTGTCTGTGTGCTTTACTCTCTTTTATCCTGGTTCTGTTCTCTTTCTCTCTCCCTCCCTCTCCATTCCCCTCTTTGTTTTCTACCCAATCTCCATTTTTGTCTTGTGTAGCTGCAGGAGTGTTGGCATGTGTCAGATTTCAGAAGGTCTAAACATACTGATGATGACCGACGACCAAGCGATTCGATCATGTCCATAATTAGCCATGGCGTCGTTTCTGAAAATATGCGTTAGTTGGTGGGGAGGGGTGGGGGTTAGGGGCGCACTGTTGAGTTACGGGTGTAGGAAAAGGTGCACTCACCTGCATAATTATATATTAGTTTATATATCTATCTCTATCTCTATATATATATATAATACATAGATCTATATATAGCGACACCATATATATCGTATAGGCTCTTATTTTGATTCAAAGTGTAAGAGATGTTTTTGTTGTTGGGCTGTTGGTTCACCGTGGTTCATGTATAGTGTGTGTCATTCTTAAAGTGGGTGTATGATAACGAGGGTTACCTGCGAGAATACTGTGTCTGCCTTCTTTATTCCTTTTGAGAAACCATTCTAGATGGTGACCCTCGTGTGTGTGTGTGTGTTGCTTCTGTGTGTGTGTGTGTTCTGTGTGTGTCTGTGTGTGTATGTGCGTGCGTGCGTGCGTGTGTGTGTGCGTTCGTTCGTGCGTGCGTGCGTGCGTGTGTGTGTGTGAGTTTGTGTGTGTGTGTGTGTGTGTGTGTGTGTGTGTGTGTGTGTGTGTGTGTGTGTGTGTGCGTTGCATGTGATTGTACGTATGATTACATATGACTGTACGTCTATGTGCTGTCAGTATGAGTGTGTGCGTGTTTGTAAGTTCAGATATATATATATATATATGGGAACAGTCAGCTCATCTGACGGCAGATGCATTTTAGAAATGTCCAGCAGAATTCACCAGGCTAAAATAGCTTTCAGGAAAATGAAAAGCGTACTTGCCAGCATATGCCTTTTGATGGACATTAGAGAGAGATTTTTTTTTAATGTTAAATAGTACTGTTATGCGGATGCGAAGTCAGAACAAGATTGAGGCAGCTGAGATGTGATTTCTAAGAAGACTGTAAAGAGTTCCATGGATAGCAAAGAAAACAAACGAAACAGTTTTGAAAGAAGCAAACACAAAAAGAACATTAATGAAGAAGATCAGGGAAAGACGAACTCTATTTATATGATATGAGGCATAAGAAAATTGAGCACCTAGTCTTAACAGGAAAGCAAGAGGGAGAAAAGAGCACCACGTAGATCTAGAGCGAAAATGTTAGTTTTGTGTAGTGGGTGGGGACAGAAAGGTGTATTCTTATAGCAACAAAAGATAGATTCGTATGGATGGCCACGATTGCCAACACCATCATGCGGCAAGGCTGATGATGATGTGATGTATGCACGCACACACACGCGCGCAGGCTCACACACACGAGCGTAGGCACGCACACACAAGCAAACAAGCACACACAGAGAAGCAAACACACACACACACACACACACACACACAACACACACACACAGAGAGCACACACACACACAAACACACAAACACACACACACACGGAAGCAAACACAACACACACACACAAACACACACACACACACACAAACACACACACGCACAGAAGCAAACACACACACACATAGAGAAGCAAACACACACACACACACACACACAACACACACACACACACACACACACACACACACACACACACACACACACACACACACACACTAAAGAGTTATATATCACTGACTGTAGTGGCAAGCCATAACCGCTATCAGTCACGTTTGCCTCCCGCAGTGGAAACCAGTGAGGCGAGACCAAGATCTTCAGCTTTGCCATAATTGATGAGACCACCACGCCGTGATGATGTATTGAATCATTGAATGACTACCGTCTGGCAGTGAAAAGAACACCTTGATACGTCCGCCTGTGTGGGGTACGATAAGGGAATCCTGTGATGTCCGGGTTTTCAGTCGAATTATGACACTGGTTTTTGTGAAACGGGTTGCCATGTTTATGAATGGATGTGTTCTGCGTAAACGATATTGCTGAGTAATTCTCTCCTCTCTCTCTCTCTCTCTCTCTCTCTCTCTCTCTCTCTCTCTCTCTCTCTCTCTCTCTCTCTCTCTCCTTTCTCTCTCTCTCTCTCTCTTTCCTCTCTCTCGTTTTCTCTCTCTTCTCTCTGTCTCTCTTCTCTGTCTTTCTTGTTGTGTGTTGTGTTTTTTGTGTTGTTGTGTGAACACTCATAGTTTTGTGTGTGTTGTGTGCGCGCGCGCGCGCGTGTGTGTGTTGTGCATAAACAGTGTTGATGAGGTTTATTATTTTGTCGATTATATGTATTCTTCGACCATTTTTATGGTGGCCAAGTGGGTAAAGCGGCCATAGGACAAAACCAGAGAAGCTTGTGACGGTGACTTTTCTCAACTTCTCCCATTAGAACTTGGATGGTGGTATCGATGCTATCTTTCTGATGTGATGATATGTCGAGGTCCTACGTGCAACATGTAATTAACGCACGTTTAAACAAACACACACACACACACACACACACACACACACACACACACACACACACACACACACACACACACACACACCACACACACATAACCACGCGCGCTCGCACGCACGCACTTACACACACCAAACAAATAAACAAACAAAAATAGCGACATACAGATCGCCTCCGGCATAATGTCGTAGAAAGATCCACGTTGATGGATTAAATAATGTGGGCGCACCTGTGCAACAGTAATGATGAACGAAAAAAAAAGTTTATTTATTTATTCTTACTAATCGGTGTTCGTTACATTATAGATCTATCCATCGAAGACGAGAGTATGCAAACTGTACAGTAACAAAAGACGTGCATTGTGTAAGCAAGCAAGCAAGTCAGCAAGTAAGCAAGCAATCAGTCAATCAATCAAGCAATCAATCAATCAGTCAAAACGACAAAGAAACATCGTACATTTATGTATACACAAATTCCAGACAACACTGCTTAAAGTTGAACGTAGAGAAAAAAGAAACTTTCTCCATAATTGATTAGACAGCCCGGCTACGTGTGTATTGATTTATGGCATGACTGCCGTGTGACAGCGAAAAGAACACCTTTCTATGGCCCTGCTGTGGTATGATAAAAGAACCTTGGTCGAACGGTGTGTCTGGGGTTTCACAGAGAGAACTACGGCATAGGTGGTTGTGAAAAGTGACTCCCTGTTGAGTATGTGTCCATGGAACGGCATTGATGGGTTACTAAAATTTTGTTGTGTGAATAGATTATTTTATTATAACTGTAATCCGGCGGCAGCGGAACCCATGGCCGTAAGACCCAATTCTTTGCCGTTCCCGTAGAAAGACACGAGACACACATACACACACACACACACACACACACACACACACACACACACACACACACACACACACACACACACACACACACACACACACACACACACACACACGTGTGTGTGTATATATATAATACATACATGTGTGTGTGTGCGTGCGTATATGTGTGTATATTATATATAATGTATAACATACATGTATATATATTGTATAGTGTGTGTGTGTGTCACTCTGTGTGTGTGTGTGTGTGTATGTGTGTGTGTGTGTGTGTGTGTGTGTGCGCGCGCGCGCGCGCGTGTGTCTCCAGTCTCAGTCTTGTATCCCACATCAAGACCCCATACCAGGCGGTAAATGACCAACGTGCCTAGTCATCTGTCGTATCGACGTGAGAGTCCATACTGAAATAATTGTATATAATTTATCATGGTTCGGTGTAGTGTCGTGTGTAAACGGCACTGGTGGCTTTTATCACCCAGTGGTTTCTGAATGAATATATTCATGGTTCTATTCTAGATCCTGAATGAACGTGTTTCTGGATAAATTAAATGGTTCATGACTATTCATTCACTGTCTGGATCAAAGGGACTCCAGCGTTCAAACACACTGGAACCAGAAACACGAAACAGATAAGAACACTTGTATAGATCTATAGATCTACATGTAATTGACGTCTGGAAAAAGACAGGCGCACGTTTGAGTCCAAACGGCTTTTGTCAGACAAACAGAAGAGACAACGGTGGAGTTTAGAGTTTGATCAAGGAAGATTCATTGCGCTTCAGCTAAATCTGCTCAAAAGTATAGACGGGTAAACTCCTTGAGCCAGCGCAAAACTATGTGCTGGCAGGGTACTCAAATGGGGAAGGGTGAGGGAAAATAACAATGAAACAAAATCGTTTAGTGAAATAATAAAACGGCTGGACAGCAAAATGTTAAGTATACTTTGTAAAAACCGTTGAGGGTAGCTGACACCCGCCACTTTAGAGTTTGAATGAATTCCTTCATCGCTGACATGGGGGATTATGATTTTAACTACTCTTGCAGCAGTCAGAGCAAAACACAAAGGAAGACGTAATAAAGTTTCATCAGTATGTGTACACTAAAGATAGAACATCTGAACTATAAGCAATACATTAGTATGGGTTATATCCAGAGTTCTCCGTCCTAACTACCTATTTCTTGCAGTCGCAACTCTCCAGGTACATGGCAACCCTACGACTCAAAACACCAGCAGACTCTTCTGTCGAAATTCCTCGGAGAGGACACGGTTTCAGTTCATCACAACGGGAGGCGAACAAGTGACTGTACTGACACAATCTGTCATAAAGTCATATTCAGAGAAAATGTTAACAGAGCGACTTCATGTTTCTCGGTGGTTGTTGTTGTTGTTTTTTGTTTGTTTGTTTGTTTGTTTGTTTTTTCAATCACGTAACTGAACTTTTTTTTTTATCTGCCTCATTACTACTCCAGCACCACTCTTTTCGGCTTCCCAACAAAGCTTAGCAAAATTGAGAGTAGGGCACAACGGTAGTGCTGTGATGATGAGGAAAATCCTTGTCTCATCGGTGATCGAACCCGGGCCTCTGGCATCCTAGGCGGGGTGCCTTACTCACTTGGCCACAGTCTACACCAGTCTGGGAAAACAGAAAGTTAATGACACCATTAGCTGTCTTCTAGGTGAAAATAAAATAGAATTGAAAATTAAAACGGGCACATAATTTATAAGGGAGTTTCCAAAGCTTCCGGACCCCCCTCCTCCCTCCCCCCCCCCCCCCAAAAAAAAAGGTGATCTGAAAATTCTGTTCTGTGTACAATACCTAAAGAGCACACAATCACAAAGTCTAAGCCATTCAAAAGTCGAACTGCTGTAAAAGAGTCAAGTAAGATAATATGTTTTTCGATTTAAACAAAATTTCGTGATTTTATCCATAGAGTGTACCAAATGGCTTGTATTTTTTATCCTCTCGCAAAAAGATTTTACTGAGAATCATGCCCATGACCCCGTAGATTTCTTATCTATCGACCATAATCCACCCATCCCTATTGAAAAGGACAAATTCTTGAAAAGTTAAAAAACTGTGGACATAAGAGACGGTAAGAGAGAAGAGAATGCATAAGATTTACGTTTTGTTTATGTTATTATAATAAATTGTTCTGTTCTTGCAAACATTTCTGTGAAGAGAGTGCATAAGATTAACATTTTGTTCGTGAATATAATTATGATAAATTATTCTGCTCTTACAGTCACTTCTGTTCTTGTCTACAAATTTAGATGTCATGGAATTTAAAAAAACAAACAAACAAGCAAAAACAGAGGAGTTTGAACTTTGCGTTTGTTTCATACAATTACAATACATAAAGTCGTACATGTACACTTATGATATTGTAAAACAGGTCTGTGCACTGTTTCATTGTAAGTCAGGTTTTCGTTGTGTTGAGCAGTGTCTGTATAGATTTCAAAAAGCAGGATTCACGTTCTCCTCTATTAAAAATCAGGACAGTGTTATTTTCAGCTCGCTCCCAATTCCAAGACAGCGAAAGTATACGCGCATTGTGTGGGGCCACAGAAGGCTGTGGCAGTGCCATTGTGTGAGCTATTGATCTCTGGTTATTGATCTATCGAATGTAGATCGATATTCCGGTCACTGATTCCTTCGCCAGAGCTGACAAGTTGTGCGTGTTGTGTTACGGGTAGCCGCCCAATTTATCGGGTGGTTGGGTTTCGGCAAGAAATCTTGGGAGTAGGGGAAGGGGTGAGTGGTGGTAGTGGCGAACGTTTTGTGTGTGTGTGTGTGTGTGTGTGTGTATGTGTGTGTGTGTGTGTGTGTGTGGTGTGTGTGTGTGTGTGTGTGTGTTGTGTGTGTGTGTGTGTGTGTGTGTGTGTGTGTATCTGTCTGTCTGTCTGAGTGGTGGTAGTGACGAACGTTCGTGTGTGTGCGTGCGTGTGTGCGCGCGCTCGCGTTTCATCAAGGATGAAATCTGTAATCATAATAAAGTTAACCTGTGGATCTTTTTTAGACATGTGCTGAACGATATGTTATTTTAGAGTACAGCATGATCTCAGTCTCTATGTCTTGTCTTGTCTTGTCTTGTCTTGTCTTGTCTTGTCTTGTCTTGTCTCTCTCTCTCTGTCTCTCTCTCCCCCTCTACCTCCCTCCCTCTCTCCCCCCTTCCCCCTGCCTCCCATCTCGATATGTTGTCTTCTTTGACGAAGAATTTGAAATATTAAACATAAACGGTAAGTTGTTATATAGACATCTCGGCAGAAGCACTGCACTATCCCAAGTTTTGATAGAATTTAAGTTTGTATAGGTGGTGTGTGTGTTTACCTTGGTCGTGCGCACGTGCATACTATGTACGCTCTGATGTCTGTAGGTGAACTGCATGCTTTTTAATTGTGTAAGAATGGATAACACATTTGATCAACTAAATAGGCTGTGTGATTATTGTTTATGTTATTGTATGACTAGTCATGTCGTAGTCTGTAACTGAATTTTGTTATTTTCAGTTTTATCGTTGTTTAGTTTTTAAAGCAGCTCCCTGTCTTGTTTAGGCTAAACGCTTTAAATGACATTGAATCATCAAATTGTCCAACCCGTTGGGTGCCTGGGGCTCTTTCAGTATAAACAGTATATATATATATATTCCTCTTGAAAAAAATTCCGTGCTAGCCTCCCCCCCCCCTCTCTTTCTCTCTCTTCTCTCTCTCTCTCTGTCTGTCTGTCTGTCTCTCTGTCTGTCTCTCTCTCTCTCTTTCTGTCTCTCTCTTCCTCTTTTTTTTTCTTCTTTTTTCGGTTCTTTCTTTCCTTTTCTTTCTTTCTTTTCTTTTCTTTTCTCTTGTCACTCACTTTGTTTCTGCCTTGCTCTCTTACTTTCATCTCTTCCTGTCTGATCCATTCACCTGTATGTAATAGATAGATCTATAAAACCTTACTTTCTCTAAGACTTGATAATTGGACACCTGTATTAGCCGTAAGGAAATGTGATGTGCAAAAGCAATTCTAGGTAATTTAGGCCACTTTTTATATTTTAGTGTCCGTAGGTATGCTTACACACACACACACCACACACACACACACACACACACACACACACACTCACACTCACACACACACACACACACACACACACACACACACACACACACACACGTCCCATTTGGTGGTGAGGCTGACCTTCAGATTATAATCTTTGCTTAATTTGAGTGGTTTCCCCTGGTCACGATTTTGCATCAGCTGTCTACAAGCACAAGAGCATCTTTGTAGCATATGATTTGGTAGTCAGTCATGAATTAAGTACTTACAAAGCCTAACGGCTTTATCTGTCTGTCAATCTATCTGTCCGTCTGTTAGTTACATTGTTGATCTCATATTATGCAACTTGCTGACTGACTCCTCTCTCTCTCTCTCTCTCTCCCCTCTCTCTCTCTCCCCTCTCTCTCCCCTCTCTCTCTCTTTCTCTGTGTCCCTTCCTCTCCCCCCCCCCCCTTCTTTGTACCTTCGTCTCTACTCTCCAGCATATTCTGTTAACCTGTAGGTAAATCAGCAGCAGACACATTAAGCCACGAGTCCACACACACAAACTCCTCTCTATGACCGAGATGCCGCCATTGCCCGGAGATAGCTGCAAGAGGTTAGACCCACTGAAGCTCAGAAAGGTGTTCCGTAGCGGGTGGACTCTCACAGGTAAAGGGTAGGAAGGTAAAAGTCAGGTTAGGAATTAGGTATGTTAGTATAGACCTAGAAGAAAGGGACTGACCAGTGTGCTTAGTTGATGACAGTCTATCTGGAATAGCGGGACTGATCAGTATGCTGAATTTGTTGTAGACCTGGAATAACGGGACTAACCATTATAGTTAATTGATCACAGATCTGGAATAGCAGGACTGATCAGTGTGCTGAATTTGTCGTAGACCTGAATAACGTGACTAACCATTATAGTTAATTGATCACAGATCTGGAATAGCGGGACTGATCAGTGCGCTTACTTCATTAGAGACGTGCAATAACGGGACTGACCAGTGCGCTTACTTCATTAGAGATGTGGAATAACGGGACTGACCAGTTTGCTCTCTTCATTATAAACCTGAAATAACGGGACTGACCAGTTTGCTCTCTTCATTATATACCTGAAATAACAGACTGACCAGTATGCTTATTTCATTATAAACCTGAAATAACGGGACTGACCAGTTTGCTCTCTTCATTATAAACCTGAAATAACGGGACTGACCAGTTTGCCTCTTCATTATATACCTGAAATAACAGACTGACCAGTATGCTTATTTCATTATAAACCTGAAATAACGGGACTGACCAGTTTGCTCTCTTCATTATAAACCTGAAATAACGGGACTGACCAGTTTGCTCTCTTCATTATATACCTGAAATAACAGACTGACCAGTATGCTTATTTCATTATAAACCTGAAATAACGGGACTGACCAGTTTGCTCTCTTCGTTATAAACCTGAAATAACGGAACTGACCAGTTTGCTTATTTCATTATAAACCTGAAATAACAGACTGACCAGTATGCTTATTTCATTATAAACCTGAAATAACGGACTGACCAGTTTGCTCTCTTCGTTATAAACCTGAAATAACGGAACTGACCAGTTTGCTTATTTCATTATAAACCTGAAATAACGGGACTGACCAGTTTGCTTATTTCATTATAAACCTGAAAATAACGGGACTGACCGGTTTGCTCACTTCATTATAAACTTGGAGTTCCACCTAACACAGATATATTTTTCAGAGCATAAGTGGTTCTGCTGCTTGCGAATAGTTTGTATCATTATTATTATTTCTTTTTTTTTTTCATTGTGTAATCATTTCTCAGAGTGGAAGGTGGGAGCTGTATCTCTGCGCTAATCAGATCTCGTGTTTGTTGAAACGCAGTCTTGAGTCAGTACAGGGCTTGGACTGGTTATGATGAACGCTGGTCAAGTCAAACGCAAGGGACAGGGCATGAGCTGGTTCTTCACTTCAGCTTGTTTGGGTCCGTTGTTGGACATAAGCCTTCCTCATCGCACGCCACTGTTGCCGGTTAACTGCTGTTCTCGTCCATTGTTTGTCGAACTTTTCTAGATCGTCTCGCCATCTGCTTCTCTGACGACCTCTGTTCCTTTTTTTGGCTTCGTTCGAGGGATCCAGTGCGTCACTTTGGTGGTACATCTGTTGTCGGATCTCCTAATGACATGACCAGCGCAGTTCCACTTTCGTTCACAATCTGTGTCTGTTATGTCTTTGACCTTCATTTTTCCTCTTACCCATGCCGCCGTTTTCCGGTCCTTCCAGGTGATTCCCATCATGATATCGTTCGTGGGCCCTTTGCATGGTTCGCAATTTTTTGGAGCTGACGTTTTGTCAGGTTCTATGTTTCGGCTTCATATGTCACAGTCGGCGTTAATGAGCTGGTTAGTCCCCCTCTTTCTTTCACGTCTGCATGTAACAGCGATGTATGTGATCGCCGTGGCCCTTAACGGAGTGGGTGGATGAGGAGTAGGGGTAGGGATTAGTGGAGGAAGATAAAAGGCAAGGCTGACAACGTGTTGTGGGAGTGTTGACTTTGATAATCCCGTCATGATCTTCCACTGTCGTGTCTGTCATACGGATTGCAGTGGAGGTTTGCTCTGGAGGGGTGCGTTGTTCTCAGATAGGCCCATGCATAAATTCATTTCTTTTATGGTTCGAGTAAGTTTTTAAAAAGAAAAAAAAAAAAGAAAAAGAAAAGGAAAAACAGGGGAACAGGGGGTGGGGGTGACTTCTTGACGCAGCGCGGGAAACATTCTCTCTCTCTCTCTCTCTTTCTCTCTCCTCCCTCTCTCTCTCTCTCTCTCTCTGGCTGGCTGGCTGGCTGGCTGACTGGCTGTCTGTCTCTTTCTGTCTGTCTCTCTCGGTCTGTCTGTCTCTCTCTCTGTCTGTCTGTCTTTCTGTCTGTCTCTCTCTCTCTCTTTCTCTGTCTGTCTGTGTCTGTCTGAATGTATGTCTCTGTTACTCCTCTCTCTCTCTCCCTCCCCCCTACTCTCTCTATGTTGATATTCTAAATTTTAGAATACTTTTTGATGTTTTTTCAATATATGATACAAAACATTTACAATTTTGTTGAAATGTATGAACAGTAAATGAATATAAGATACAAATATACATTATACTGTATACATGTATTGAAATACAGCATATGTGAACAGATATATATATATATATATATATATATATATATATATATATATATATATATATATATATATAATATATATATATACTGAACGCCAAAATTAACTGACCAGGTAAAGAAAGTCATGTACACCATCACTGGAATAAAAAACAGAAATGCAATTTATTTCATAAATAAGTTCATTCAATCCTCAATCGATTTAACGCCAAAAAAAAAAAAAAAGGTTCTTAATTGTGAACAGCCGAACACAAATGTCAGTTAACCCACATTTGAAAAGTCACAAAATCAGTAGCGCGTGTGGCCACCTCGGGCATCGATACAAGCTTGGCATCGTCATCGCATGGAACAAACCAGGCGTCCAAAGAAGGCTTGGGGTATGGCTTGCCATTCCTCTTGGAGAGCTTGCTGTAGTTCCTGCAAGGTCAAGGGCGCTCTAGCACGTTGTTGCAGTCGGCGTTGGAGTTCGTCCCAAACATGCTCGATGGGCGACATATCGGGTGAATTTGCTGGCCATGGCAACACGTCGATCTGTCTTGCTTGCAGATGCTGCTGCACAACATGTGCACGATGCGAGGGGGCGTTGTCGTGCTGGAGAATCACGCCAGGGCCATGAGCGCGGACAAAAGGTTCAATGTGGGGCGTGACAATTTCATCTCGGTAGCGGAGAGCATTCAAGTTGCCCTGGATCAACACTAACTGTGTCTGATGATGTGCAGAAATGCCTCCCCAAACCATAACGCCCCCTCCACCATAAGGTGCACGCTGAATGATGCAGTTGTCGGCGTACCTCTCTCCTCGACGCCTGTACACTCGATGACGACCATCCGCGACTGACAGCTGAAAACGAGACTCATCGGTGAATAGGACATGTCTCCACACTCGGATAGTGAAGCGCAGGTGCTGCCTGGCCCATGCCAAGCGTGCTGCACGGTGTCGAGGAAGAAGTTGTGGTCGAACTGCAGGGCACCGTGCTTGCAGACCATTCTCCCGCAGACGTCTTCTGACGGTGGTGGCACTGATTCGCCTCAAGCCAGGGATAGCTCCCGCAGTGACAGTGGCAGGCTGAAACCGGTTTCTCAGATGCGTCAGTGTGATAAATCGATCCTGCTGAGGAGTGGTAACCCTGGAGCGACCACGCCCTGGTAAGTCAGCAATGTTGCCAGTGTTCTGAAAACGGTTCCACCATAACCGTACAGTTGTCCTTTGCACTCCAAAATGCCTGGCAGTGGCAGAAACGGAGCTTCCCCCTTGCAACATGCCAACAGCTCTCCAACGATCATTTTCAAATGTTCTTGGCATGGTGGTTTTTCCAAAAGGAAGGATAAAACGAGTGTTATGGTACAGACGGAGAGTGTGTGAGTTGCCTGGGACATCAATTTCCTTGTTCACGTGCATTTTGTGACGCGTAGGGCCGGATATTGTGTTGGAGTGAACTGTTGTCTGAGCGCGTAAGCACGTGCTGCAACCCTTTTTTTCACATGGGGAAAGAATTCTTCCATCTGCAGGACAAGAACGTGCAAACGGTTTCCGGACAGTTATCTCAATGGCAATTTGGTGACATTATTAAAAGTGGTCAGTTAATTTCGGCGTTCAGTGTATATATATATATATATATATATATAGACTATGAATAATACAACAGAATGAAAACGGACGTATAGAAAAAAATGTACAAAGAGATAAAACAAACAAGCAAACACCATCCTTGGCAGGTTTAGGACTGAAACAAGTGGATGGAAAATGAAGTCTACTGTTCTGATTCTGCAGACTTCAGTTAGCCCATTAATAGGTCCACTACGGACAAGTATAGAACGTTGTCGTCGTTCATGCCTGCCCCTCCCCTTCTCCTCTCCCACACCTGTCCCTCACTCCACAGCCCTCGTTTCTATCCCCACGTTGCCGAGAGGCGAACAGTTGAAATGCGCATAAGGCAGATTATTGCTTTTTTAAACTGCTGTCATTGCTTCTCTTTGTCTGTCTGTCTGTCTATCTGTCTGTCTGTTTGTCTGTCTGTCTCTCTCTGTCTGTCTGTCTGTCTGTGTGTCTCTGCCTGCCTGTCTTCCTGCCTGCCTGCCGGTCTGTCTGTCTGTCTGTCTCTCTCTCTCTGTGTCTGTTTGTCTGTCTCTCTCTGTCTGTCTCTGTCTCTCTCTCTGTCTCTGTCTCTCTCTCTTTCTCTCTCTCTCTCTCTCTCTCTCTCTCCCTCCCTCCCTCCCCTCTGTCTGTGTGTGTGTCTCTCTCTGTGTCCCCCCCTCTCTGTCTCTGTACTCTGTGTGTGGTGTGTGTGTGTGTGTGTGTGTGTGTGTGTGTGTGTGTGTGTGTGTGTGTGTGTGTGTGTGTTGTGTTTGCTTGCTTGTTCGTGTGGTTCCTTGCTTGTTTGGTTTGGATTGGTTTGTCTTGGTCGTACAGCTGTCATTACTTTTTTTGTCTTGGCTAAATTGCCGTCATCAGCACTTGTATGACACGTTAACCTTCGTGTTTCCGCCAGCCACAAGTACAGTTATTTAACGTGTTATTATGGGGAGCTCACGTTTGCCAGTGTAGGTAAAACGGAATAAAAATTGAGAGTAGGGTTGGCCAAATGCTTAAAACATTCGTAATGACAGTCATTATTATGGGGAATTGTTATGTATCACATTGTGTAACTTGTAAGACTAATTCACTGAAACATTACAGAGACGGAGAGGAGGGTTGGCCTAATTGTTAAAACATTCCCAGTTACAGTCATCTGCTCGGGTTGGAATAAGCTACATTGCTTGCATACGCTTACACTGTAAACATGGCATACAGTACATGTACACTGTAAACATGATATGCATGTACACTGTAAACATAGCATACACTTAAACTGTAAACATGGCATACATGTTCACTGTTAACATGACATGCATACAGTTAACATGACATACATACAGTACACTGTAAACATGGCATATGTACACACTGTAAACACGGTATACATGTACATTGTAAACGCGGTATACATGTACATTGTAAACATGACATACATGTGCGCATACATATATATATATGTACATATATTATACATGTATATAAATATATATAATACACATAAATGTGTGTGGATGCATATAGTGGATAGAGAGGGAGAGAGAGTGGGGGGGGGGGAGGGGGACATGAAGAAAGAAGGAAGGGAAACGATTTTTAAAAAAAGATAATAACGATAATTACTTAATGATGATGAAGATAATGATAATTTCTCGTTGTTGTTGCAGTTGTTGCATTACATTACATGTGGTTTTGTGCATAGGTCTGTGTTTATAGGCCTGAGACCAACGTTTTCAGTTTAAAACTTGTGTTCTTTCTCTCTCTCTCTCTCTCTCTCTCTCTCTCTCTCTCTCTCTCTCTCTCTCTTTCTTCCCCCCCCCCCCGTCCCCCGCCTCTCTCCTTTCCTCCTTTTGAATGCGTGCGCATGTACGTGCGTGTGTTTCCGTTACAAATGTACGAGTGCGTGCATGCTTGTGCGAGTGTCCATAAGTGTGTGTATACGTGCATGCGTGTATACATGCGCATGTGTGAGAGGGAGAGACTGAGGCAGATTTTAGAGAGAGAGAGAGAGAGAGGAGGGGGAGGGAAGGAGTATTGGTGCGAAACGAGGAAGGTGGTGGTGGTGGGGGAGGGGGTGTCACGTGTATTTGCTTATTGATCACACGGCGTTTGATAGTACTAGATATATGGGTCATATTTGTCTGATAATTCTTGGCCCACTGCAAACATGTAAGACGTCATCTGTTTGATATCTGTCTGTCTGTCTGTCTGTCTCTGTCCGTCTCCTTCTCTGCCTGTCTCACCCTGTTCCTTTCTCTTTCTGTCTTTCGTTGTGTGTGTGTGTTGTGTGTGTGTGTGTGTGTGTGTGTGTGTGTGTGTGTGTGTGTGTGTGTGTGTGTTGTGTGTGTGTGTGTGTGTGTGTGTGTGTGTTTGTTCTCATTTTTAAAAAAAAGTTCTTTTATTGTTATAGTTATACACATTCCTGCAATTTAAAATTCAAACAATCTCGATTTAATGTGGGTTACACCTCTATTGTTAATCCAAAAGTTAATCAGATTTTAGTCAAAATCTCTTGATAACCATTGAACCCTGGTGACATGTGATACGTCAGTACAATGTACTTGTTATGTTGTGTAGACATTACATATGTTTGACCGTTGTACCTCCTATTCAATATAAGTACAGGTGATAGATAAGTGATCAATTCGGTTGGGCCAAAATTGCTATACCATTTCGATAAAACGTCTTACTGTTTAACAGAATACATTTCAAGTCTGATTTTGTTTTTGTTTTTGTAATTTTTCATTTATTTTTTGCTTGCATAATTTTATGATTATTTCTTTTTTTTTTCACGGACACTTACGCGCATGCATGCATGCTGACACATACTCGGACGCGAAGAAATTCATTTACCTCTGGTCTGAGGTATTCTTTTATAATTTTTGTTTTCTAAGAAAGAAAGAGGGAAGAGGCAGACAAGACACACACACACACACACACACACACACACACACCACACACCACACACACACGCACACACCACACACACACACACACACACACACACACACACACACACACACACACACACACACACACACACACACACACACACACACACACGCACGCATGCACGCACATAACGCACGCACACACGCACTTGCGCGCACATACACACACACGCACACACACACTTTGGACTTAGGTCTCTATGGTTTACGACGTGGCACTGTCTCCCACGCTCACCACCACGTGCAGGAGAAAGCACCCCTTTGCAGAACACGTAGGTCTGAAGATCAGCGAGAGGAAAACATAAGTGATGACAATGAACAGCCGACCCCCATCACATTCAAACAGATGAAACAGACCGAAACACAACCGGAGAGTTCACCTGTCCTGGCAGCATTGTCAGACACGACGGAGGAGCAAGCAGCGACACCAAAAGCCCCACTCAGCAGTGTTAACATTTGATCATAGTTATACTGCTGGTTTGATAGGTGGCTGTTTGTAACTTAATTTAGACGACAGAGAGGAGTCAGAAGACGACGAGAAAACGATGAAGATGAAGAAGAGGAAAAAGGAGGACGAAGAAGAACAAGAACAACAACAAGAACAAAATGGAAACAACAACAGCAACAAAATGGAAAGTCAGAAACCCCTTTAAAAAGATGAACAACGTGTTGAGGCCCCCGTCCCGCCTCTCCTCAGTACAACACCAACTGAGACCAAGTTGAGACTGTGTCGGCACTATGTCCTTTCCATCTTGTTTTAAAGCTCAGAATGCTTGAGAATAGCAGAAAACGACCTTACCAAGCTGTCCTTTCATACACTGAAATTCCAAAGAATCGTACGAATCTTCTGACCTAACATCATCTCCAACAAACAACTGCTGCCCAGTGCAATCAAGAGAGTACGAACACCATCATGGTGCAAAGGCGATGGATTTATCAGGGACATCATCTCAAAAGAGCAGGATAACGTCGGCTGGATTGCCCCTGCTCTCCACCAGAAACCAGGAAGAAGACGCAAGAGAATACCAAGAACGTCTGGTGAAAAAATAATAAAGAGAACTCAAGGTCTTGAAACACACTTGGGGTATCATACAGAGGCTGATTCGGAACAGACAGGAGTGAAGTTTCTTTGTTGCTGTCGCACATATCATCGGCAAAATTGGCAGTAAATGACTACTTCATATACTTGTTTTTTGGCCATTTGCGTACAAAATGGATACGAAATGTTACAAGCCACAAACAGGACACAGTACAAAAGTGTGTGTAGCGATGTTAAAACTTGATCATAGATTTACCTCTGGTTTGAAAGGTGGCTGTTTGTGTAACTTAATTTAGACGACAGAGAGGGGTCTGAAGATGATGAGAAAACGATGAAGACGAAGAAGAGAAAAAAGGAGGGGGAATAAGAATAAAAAGAAGAAGAACAAAATGGAAAGTAAAATGCAGTTTTCACTCTCGTATTTGGCAGACGACAAAACGAACGCCGAGAGGAGAGGGGGAAGGGGGTGGAGGGGATGGAGGAAGAGAGACAGACAAACAGAAAGAGTGAAGACGGACAGACAAGACAAAGAGAAACAAAAAAGTCAAGTTCACTTTTCACCGTCTCTTTTTCAGCAGACGACTGTCGCATCAAACGAACGCAATGTGGCTGTGATGGAGTGGGAAAACGGTTGAGAGTCTTCTTCATTCTTTGACGTTGTTCTTTACCCAGGTGAGTTGAGCCCACCTGCCGCTACTGCAAGTTAACCCCCGCTCTCCCCTCCCACTTCACCCTCTTCCTGTGTCACCTGCCTTCTCACCTGTCGTTATCTCCCCCTTTCCTTCCTGTATATATTATGTCCCGTCATTGCTGTACAGGTATTGGGTATTGCACATGCTCAGTATTCAGTTGAAATTTGTTTGTTTGTTTGTTGTTGTTGTTGTTGTTTTTGTCACAGCCCTTGGGGAGAACACATTACCACTGTACAGCGCCACCCGTTTTTTTTCGGTGGGTGGGGGGGGTGGGATGATTGTCTATCTGAGCGTATTTTTGTTTACCTGTAAAAGCAGATATTTTTTACCAGGAACAACTGTTTTGTTACCATAGGTTCTTTTGTGTGCGCTTGGTGCATGCTGCTGTGCACAGGACCTTGGTTTAAAGTCTTATTATCTCATAATACATTTAATTATAAAGACGCGTGTTCACCCTGGCTTTGCATTATTACAAAATTTACTTTTTCATTAGTATGTACTGTCATTTATAAAATTTTGCTAACCGTTTGGCATTCTTATAAACACTCATCTGTGACAGTATACGTGCATGTATTTACTGTGATCATCGGTGTTTATAAGTTTATCTGTGTATTGTTAGACCCTGTGTATGTGTATGTATTCCTTTTTGCGCGTATGTAAGTGTATGTCTTTTGATAGGTAGTGTGTGTGGGGTGTGTGTGTGTGTGTGTGTGTGTGTGTGTGTGTGTGTGTGTGTGTGTGTGGGGTGTGTGTGTAAGTGCGCGCGCGCGTGCTTATGATCGGTGCTTCTGTATTTATTACACTCTGTACAGTGTGTGTTTTGTGAATGCATAATGTGCAGTGAATCCGAATTACATGTAGTTTGGTAAAATAACGCTATACAAAATGATTGATGACGACGACGACGACGATGACGACGACGACGACGACGATGATGATGATGTTGAAGATGATGACGATGATGATGACGACGACGACGATAATCATGATGATGATGTTGATGATGATGTTGATGATGATGATGATGTTATTGTTGTTGACTTGAAAGATCAGCGACAGCACGTAGGTACCACTTACGGTGAGAAAGAAAATGTTGAAACCATAATTCGAACCTGAAACATCTCACATCGTAGTAAGATGGATTTAACTATTAAGGCTGTGCTACCACCCAGCTAAATTGCCCTCTCCTTCACTTTCTATGCATTCTTCTCTTCCCGGCTGCCTTTTCACCTGCCGTTACCCCCACCCCACCCCACCCCCTCTTCACCTCCATCCTGCTGTTGTGCAGGTCACGTTATTACTGCGCTATAACAATGCAGTTAGACTCGACGCTTTTTCCACAGTCTGCACAGATATCTGAGTAATGTCATAGAATATCCCTCCTGTTCTCTCTGTCTGTGTCTTTGTCTCTCTGTCTCTGTCTGTCTGTCTGTTTGTCTGTCTCAACCTCTCTCTCTCTCTTTTCAAACAAAACCGTTAAAAAAAATACTATGTATTTGTTCTTGATAAAATTCCATAATGAAACTGTCGTCTTCGTTGTCGCTAGCTTCTTAGGCATACGCTTACACATGTGTATATATACACACTGTGATGATACATATTATGTTATATTATATGTGGGTATGTACACGTGTAGTATCATTGGTGTGTGTGTGTGTGTGTGTGTGTGTGTGTGTGTGTGTGTGTGTGTGTGTGTGTGTGTGTGTGTGTGTGTGTGTAGATGTATAGATATATATGGGTATATATATATTCAACCACAAGGACAAGCTCATCATACCTTTAAATGCTTACAAGTATTTGGTCACTTGGTCTGACGTCCCTGTTACTGGCAAGTGCGACTCCGATGGACTGATATTGCTCTCACTGTGTACGCAGCATGAACCCTGTATCACTAACATCTTTTTCCACCTTTTCTGCCAGAAGGACATGATCCAGCACTGACACATGCTGGATTATGTCATCGTGCGACAGAAAGACAGCAGAGACGTGCATGAGAAGAGCTGACTGCTGGTTGATCACCGAATGAATACGCAGTAAAGAGAATATATATATATATTATATATATATATATATATATATATATATATATATATATTCTATACATATATATATATACATATATATATATATGTCTATACATATAATATGTATTATGTCTATACATATGTATATATGTATATATATACATATGTATGACATACATACATATATATATATACATATAATATGTATGTATGTCTATACATATGTATATATACGTATATATACATGTACATATATAATATATATATAATATATATATATACATATATATATATATATATATATATATATATATATATCCTGCTAGCACGGACAACCAAGCAGCCAACCTTTATGGAAGCTGAATATCGCCTATCAGCAACACAGCAAGGACGCCCTTCAGGAGAAGCTTAAGGAAAAATATCTGACATAGAACTTGAAGGAAAGAACGTAGAGACAGCATGGAAAGCTTTCAAAGAAGCCTGTATAGTACTGAACCTGGGTTAACACAACCACAGGCATTGATTCGATTAACCTGGTGAATAGATCAGAAGCATACTGACATACTCCATGTGATTCACAAAGAACACCTCAGCCACAAGACCTGTTAGAAATGGAGGCAGCAGCTTGTCCAGCATAAACGTTTTGTAGACGAAGAACCACAGGGGGAAACCTCCCCCCGTGAGGATGCTGGGGGGCTCTTTCAGTGTAAATATTATCCCCGCCTTCTGGAAATTCTGTGCTAGAAATTTCCTCTTTTCTGTCAGTCTCTTTGTTTCTGCCTTGTTCTTTGCTTTCTGTCATTTCTTCCTATCATTTTCTGCCTTGCTGGTCCATTCAACTGTATGTATTCGATCAAGTGTTATATACTTTTTCTTAGGATTGATAATTGGTTACATACATGACTTTGTATTAAGTGCATTTTTGGCTCTACGGATATGAGATATGTGGAAGCAATTTTAGGTAATTCAGGCTCGTTTTTGTATGTTTTGGTGTCCTTAGGTATACTTAAATTTGTATTCAGATCTGTTTTCAAATCCCCTGTGCGATAAATTAGACGGAATGGTCAACGCCAGGGCATGTCCTTAGATTATGTGCGCGAATGCATTGATAGGTGTACTTAATTTTGTTTGTTTTCTTTTTTTTGTTTTGTTGTTTTTCTTTTTCTTCTATCTGTTGAAGTTTTGCATGTTTTGAAGCGGTTATAGACCTGATATGGCTCTACGCAATCGGCTGGGCTTTAAACAACAACAACAGTAACAATAACAATAACAAGGTGGGAAACGTAAAATGCAGAACTTAGACTGCGACTGATACCAGCGACTACGTGCAGTGTGTGTTGGCCAAAGGCTTTCACCGGTTCAACACCGATCAGACTTGCTGGCAAGTCGAGCGTTAGTCCTTGTCCTGATCTGAAAGGAGCGATACGTTTCCACTTCCCACCGAAAAGTGTGTTAGCATGCAGTGCTCGCACTGTGAAGGTGCTGTGCAGAATATTAGGGCTTTTTATCTTGCTTGTCGACACAGGAACAGAGGCTAAGGGTTGTTTGTTTGCACAACACTGTGAAAGCTCTACCCTACATTTAACTTGTATCCCGTTTTGCGTGTATGGTGTCTTTATGCCCGTGACCGAGACGCACTGCGTTAACCTGACAAATCACTACGGACTACTGTGGGTTCGAATCTCATCATCCTGTCAAAACCATCGCGGATTTTTTTTTAACATCAGTCGGCGCCTGCCCTGATATGGGTATAGTAGTCGGCTGGGCTGTAAGCGTGTGAACTCGAGTCAGCGCCTACCTGGAAATGAACGAGGTGCGGGCTCGTTTGGAAGACTGGGACCAACAGTCGAGTCTCATCCACTTTACGGATGTCACACTCCGAACCGAGTGAGCATCATCACTGAGACAGAGTTATATTTTTACTGTTAGTGACCGTTCTGTGCACGTTTTTCTCAAAGAAAAATGTTTACTGTTGATAAAAAATGCATGCTGTAGCCACCACCTTCTCCTTTCTTCATCTTCGTCTTCACACAACTTCGTCTTTATCCCTCCTTGGCGCGTTGCCTCACATACCAATTCGTTGTTTTACAACACACACACACACACACACACACACACACACACACACACCACACACACACACACCACACAACACACACACACACACTGCGCGCAGGAAAGGGGGGGGGTTAGGATATAACCTCATTACGTACCACAGTTGGAATATGTGCTTATTTGTTTATAATAAAATCACATTTTTTTTTTCATTATTGCATTTTGTCATTTGTCTATGTATTCCCAAAAAAGAATGGAGAAGGATGTTCATTTCCCTGGTCCCTCTTGAGTCCAATTAGCACTTCTTGCCTTTATATTTACACAAACAAAAAGAGAATGTGTGTGTGTTTTGTGTGTGTGTTGTGTGTCGTGTGTGTGTGGTGTGTGTGCATGCGTGCACGCGCGACAGAGAGATGACAGCTGAGATCAGGGTCATTCGTCGAACAGGCTTGAGTGTACCCCAACTCAATCCTCTCTCTTCTCTCTTCTTCCCTTCCCTCTCTCTCTCTCTCTAGCCCTGATGGGGCCCTACGCAGTCGCTGGGCTTTAAATAACAATAACAATAACATTCTCTCTCTTTCTCTCTCTTCCCTCTTCTCTCCTCTCTCCTCTTCTCTCTCTCTCTGTCTGTCTCTCTCATCTGTGTAGCCCTGATAAGGCTGTGTGCAGTCGGCTGGGCTTTAAATAGCAATAACAATAGCTCTGTGTTGTGGGTGCGCGCGCGCGTTGTGTGTGTGGGGGGGGGGATCAGGATCACACGCCCCATTCGCCTCCTTCGTCCCTCTCCCGCGTGCTTTGTGCCCTGGAGATCGGTCATTGTGGTGATGCTCTGGTGAATGATAAAGTGGCACTTTATACATAAATATCATTATTATACGACAAGTAACGTTATATATCTAAACGTCCACTTTATAGGTAACACAAAGTCCACTCGGAAACCAATCAAGAAAAAGACCAGTACATTGATGCATCTGTTTATTCATTCACTTGATTATAAATTCATATCATGTTGTATTGATTTGTTAGTCAGTGAATCTTGTATTTCAAGGGTTTCTACCGAATGACTTGTTTGCCTTCTTTATTCTTGGTAACCTCTGATTTATTTTTGCGAAAACCTTAACGATCGTTCTTTGAATCTTTATTTGTTATTATGTGTTATTTGTTACTAATATTATTGATGTGTGAATGCATTTGTTTATTTATGTATTTATTCGTTTATTTTACTGTTCATTAATGCCCACAGTGTGCCATGGCGGCCAAACTGGTGTTACGCAAGTGTCCGTGTCTACGTCCTAAGATTGAAGAGGAAGTGCGAGTGTTGGATTATCGTCACAGCAGTCTAACGGACGTACCGGGTGACGTCTTCAACTTTGAACGGACTCTTGAAGAACTGTATGCCGACTCCAACCAGATCCGTGACCTGCCCTAGGGTAAGTGTGTGTGTGTGTGTGTGTGTGTGTGTGTGTGTGTGTGTGTGTGTTGTTGTGTTGTGTGTGTGTTTGTGTGTGTGTTGTGTTGTGTTGTGTTGTGTTGTGTGGTGGTGTGGTGTGTGTGTGGTGTGGTGTGGTGTGGTGTGTGTGTGTGTGTGTGTGGTGTGTGTGTGTGTGGTTTTTTTTGTTCCCAACTCATCCCCTCTCATCTTTCTTCAAAGGGAAGAAAGAGAATTGTTTCATATCGACGGAGAGAGAGAGAGAGAGAGAGAGGGAGAAAAGGGAGAGAGAGAGAGAGAGAGAGAGAGAGAGAGAGAGAGTTGTTTGTGTGTTTACGTCGCTGTTGTTCTCACGTCGTTTTTGTATTTATAACTCAAACTGTTACGTAGTTTTCTTATTGTCACGTTTTTCGTCTTCATTTTCGCCTTTTGTGTGCATTCCAGCTCTTCCATCCGTCCTGTTTTCTATGGCTGTTGCGTATTGTGTAATGTGAAATGCAAAACCAAAATTTCTAGCCATTGGAATTGTCTACTTTCTTGCCTCCGTGAAAATATCATTTCCAAAGGCTTTAGGCAGAATCATTTACCTCATGACGTTAACAACAAAATGTTGACGGTTTCAGCTAATAAGATCTTATAAAAAGCAAGCAGACAAATTATGGGATGTTCGTTTAAAACACTCGTAACGAAAATTGTTCACTATCAGTAACTTACAAACTTTTCAGTTCTGAACTTCAATTAAGTAATGAACCTTGCTTTCAGTGTTTGTTTGTGATCTTTCATTCACGCTTGACAAAGGCAGTTGGCCGAAAATTTGCGCCTGTCTTGTCTTGTTGTATTAAATACGCGTTCTGGCTCTGTTTTCGTGTTTTTTCTGGTTCCTGTTTGCTTGAACGCAGGCAGTGGCATTGTTTTAGATTCAGTCTTTACGTCAAAATTGCCGCCGTCAATCTGAATGCATCATTGCGCAAATATATATGCAAACTGTAAGAAAGAAAGAAAGAAACAAACAAACGAGCAAAACTAACTCTGGAAACCAGATTCTGTTGTTGGAAGTTCACTACGTTTTCTTCTTTCTTTCTTTCTTTTTTTTTTTCCCCTGCGAAATGTTGCATTTATTCTTTTCGTCTTTTGCTTACGCGTGGCAAAGACCAGGTGGCCGAAATGTTGCGCCTGTCTTGTTTACGTTACATTTAATACACGTTCTGATTCTCTATAATATATTTGTATTTTTCTGCTTCCTGTTTCAATATATAATTTGCTTGAACGCTGGCAGT
>CM060315.1:39134661-39142161 GCA_030674185.1 Monoplex corrugatus | reverse complement strand
TGATTGTCGTGATTGTCCAGGCTTGGCATCCGTGTAACAGCATTGGTTCTATATGTATAACACCGAAAAACTTTTTTCCTGATATTTATCGATAGGCATTTGTTGGTGAGAGCGCTTTTCATTTTCTTGAATGCTGTTTTAGCTTGGACGATTCTGTTGGGTATTTCTAATGTGCATCTGCCGTCTGGTAAGATGACTGTTTCCAGATATTGAAGTTTATCAGTTTGTCTCAATATTGTGCCATTTACTGTTATTTTAAATGATGGGATATCTTGTTTTTGTTGTTGTTTGCTTTTTTTTTTTAAAGGACTAGAGCTTTGACGTGTGAATTGTGTAACTGTGCCAAGATGAAGTACATCTTGTTTTAGGGTGTTCCACGTTAGATGCCAAAGAAAAACTTATCCCGCAAAAAAATATTGGAGCATCCCTACAGTGATAAAGTTAACTCTATTCCTATGAACAAGAAATGAAGACGGGATGAAAAATTTGGCGATATGTCTCTGTCAATCTCTCACAAGGACAAAGAATGTTCGTAGATATAAAGTATTTCAATTTTTGTTGTATCACTTGATTATTTGTTTGTTGCACAATTGTGTGGTTTACATCAATAGATAATGTTTATGTTCTTACAACATACGTTTTGTAACGTGATTTACTTCGTAATCCACACCCCTTCATGAGGAGCTGTGGCTAGGTGAATAAATCATTTGAATCTGAATCTCTGTTTCCACATTTTTCCATCCATCTTTTTTTTTCTCCATTTCCAGCTGCCTCCATTCTTGTCCCTTTTTCTTCATCTCTCTCTCTCTCTCTCTCTCTCTCTCTCTCTCTCTCTCTCTCTCTCTCTCTCTCTCTCCTCTCTCTCTCTCTCCTCTCCTCTCTCTCTCTCTCTCTCTCTCTCCCCCTCTCTTTTTCTTATGCCATACTCTTGATAATAAATACGTGTTCTTGTTCTTCTTATTAGTTTGAGTTAAGCAATCGCTTAAGCAATTTAGAGCTTAAGCAAGTTAAGCAAACATGAAAAGTGTCCTTCGTATTTAAAAGTGTGTGATTGTGCGTTTTTCTTTTGTTTTGTTTTGACCTGTGTAAATGACGGATGTTTGGAGGAGAGTATTCAGGTGTCTCTTACTTTTTCCAACAGATGAAATGTGTGTCCTCAAGAATTTTTGTTTGTCGATGGATGTTACCAAATTTGGGCTTGATAATTGACGAAAAAGGAAGTTTTGAATCCATGAGTCTGATCGGGTATTACTTGGACAACTGGGAAACGTATGAATTTTCCCTCTTCACATAAGAAGGAATCATAGTTACTGTGAAAGCATGACGAATGGAGATTGCAGCGTTTCTAATTATGGCAATTACGTACGTATAAACACCGATGGGTCAGCCACCAATGTGTGAGCACTGGGAGAGCCGATATCCTCATCAACTTCCCAGGATCTCAAAACACAACTGACAGTGTTCCTACTGGCAAACACTGAACCATCTTTTGAGCAGAAACAGACATTCATCATGCAAGCTGCCTTGATGATTTAGACAATAGATGACACTGCTATCATGTGGTTTTCCTTCCAAATGTCTTGTCTGTTCTCCAGGCCTTGGAAAATGATAGGCTCCCCCACCTAACCAAAGCCTTCTGGCAAGCCTGAAGAACCAGAAAAGTAGTCGTCGGTAGATCCCAGCTTACAGTGTGATAAACGAGACGGTAGATCAACATACAAAAAGAAGAGCCCAGGTAATCCAACCGGAGAACAGTATTAGCTACAGCGAGAAGAGGAGTATCATCAGAACACTCCTTAAGCCATGGACAGAAAGGGACACAACTGCTACCTCCTGTCCAAGGAGCAGCAAGTGGTCCTGGTGAGCCTTGGCACTGGTCACAACCAGCTCGGCACTAAACATGAAATGTAAGTTCAGACTGACGCCATCACCAACATGCCTCTGCGGTCAAGAGGGTCAAACAGCTGAACACTCGTTGTATTGATGTGGCCTGTGTTAGGTGGAGCGACAGAACTACAACATGGCTAGGAGCAACTCCTCTGATCACCAAGCTCTTAAGGCAGCTGGCAGTAACTGGAAAAGAAATAACGGCCACATTCATCACCTTACGTGGTATAACCAGATAGCGAACGAGAGAGAGAAAGAGAGAGAGACAGAGAGGGAGAGACAGAGCCAGAGACAGAGACAGAGAAGCACAGAGAGACGCAAAACATAATCTTGACCAGATTTTAGAACATAATTTTATGCAATTTAAAAAGTGTTCCCCGTGTGCATTCGTTCGTTATTTCTTTTCAGTGTCTGATGACTTGCGTGTTTCTAGACATTGGTTTTTACACCTACTCTTAATATACCTGCTTGTTTCTGTATTTCATTCTTTCTTTTTTTTCAATTTAGGAACGTATCAGTGACACATTCCTAACGCCGTAATGTATATCGGAAGGCGTCTAGTCGTTGTGAAGAGTAGTTGTGTGGTTTGCCGTTTCTATTTGTTTGGCGTGATCGTGTGACACAGTCTTTCAGTGTCGGCTTAGTTTTGACACGAGAACAATTACTGTTGAAAAGTGTACGGGGAAGCAGAGAGGAAGGGGGGGGGGAGGGAGAGAGAGAGAGAGAGGGGGGGGGTTTCCTTCTGTCATTCTGCTCATCTCCCTTCCCTCTTTCTTTCCTTCTCCCACCTCCTTCTCTCTTTCTCTCTCTCTCTCTCTCTCTCTCTCTCTCTCTCTCTCTCTCTCTCTCTCCCTCTCCCTCCCTCCCCTGTGAATTCTTTTTTCCCCAACAGATTTACTTTGTGAAATTCGGGCTTCAGTGCTACCCATATTTTTCTGTCGGCATGGCATTTGGTCTTGGTTTTTTTGTTTGTTTGTTTGTTTTTAAATCTATGAGAATGGATTTTTGTCCCCAAAAGAATTTTGCAAGGGACAGGTCCTTCATTGCCGTGGTTTCTTTAACGTGCGCGAAGTGCGTGCCACACATAGGAACTCAGTTTATCGCTTTTTTTTTTTCTTTTCATTTTTTTTTTTTTTCGTTTAAGATTTCGCATCCAGATCACCATTCCAAATCTAGTAGAGAGAGAGAGAGGAAAAAAAATCCTTATGCAGTGGATAATTGAACCCGGTTTCTTGCATCCTAGGTGAGTGCTTCATCCTTGAGGCCACATGGTCAGTTACCATGACTCAGCGGACTGGCCCACTTTTGAGATGGCGTTGTTGGTGTGGAGGATATTGACAGTATCAGGTGGCCATACAGTAATGACTATCATCCTTCATCTCTCTATAGCAGTCATTGATTTATAGGTTAACGATAATCCCAAGCTGTCAACCGTCCACACAAAGAACCTCCGGTCAATCCATAGGATTTTCTTGCTCATTGCCATCTTCAGCCGACAGCTACTCGCCCAGTGCAGCAATGGAGTGTAGACACCATTATCATGAAAAGGCGATGTTGATGGATTGAGTACACAAGCCGAAAAGAGCAGGATTTCAGAAGGAAGATGTAAGAGACATCTGGGAACGATCATGTCACCAGACGGCGAGATGTACATCAGAAATAGTCCAGCAGAATCGGCCAAGCCAAAACAGCATTCAATAAGATGAAAAGCATTCTTACCAACAAATGCCTATCAATTAACGTTAGGAAGAGAGTTCTTGAATGTTATAGGGAACCGATAATGTTATACGGTTGTGAGGCGTGGACAGCCAACAAACAAAGCCAGAACAAGATTGAGTAGCCGAGATGTGGTTTCTAAGAAGAATGTTGAGAGTTCCATGGACCGCAAAGAAAACAAACGAGACAGTCTTAATGGAGACAGACACAAGAAGATCATTCATAAGGAAGATTAGGAAAAGACAGGCAGCATTTATAGGACATTTTATGAGAAAAGGGGAATTAGAGCACCTTGTCGCAACAGGAAAGCTGGAGGGAAAGAGAGCACCAGGTAGACCCAGGGAGAAAATATAGGACGGACTTGCAGGGTGGCTGAGGACAAGAGGGTGGAAGAAGTGCTTGCGACAACAAGTGATAGATACATGGAGGGCCATGATCGCCAACGCCATGCGGCAGGGCACATGATGATGATGATGATATAAGAGAGAAAGACTGAAGAACACCTCGTGAGGAACAATAGAAGACTACTTTAAGGCCCTGGAACACGCTGTGGGTTCTATACAGAGACTGACCCAGAACAGACGGGAATGGAGAATTTCCTTTCTGCCCTACGTGCCAGTGGGGACTGAGTTAGTTGGGATTTCATATTCGACATCGTTGTGATTATTATCAGGTGTATCTCTTTGGTTGGTCACTCTTGCTAGGTTTTGTTTGATTCTTGAGACTGCTTTTTTTTTTTTTTTTTTTATAGGGGGGGAAGGGGGCATTTTTGTGGTTACTGTTGTTGTGGTGGCTATTCTTGTTTTTGCTGCTGCTGTTGTGTTGGTGGTGGTGGTGGTTGTGATTATCTTCGGTTGTCGTTTTGTTTCTGTCTTTCTTTGTTTTTTGGTTTGGGTTGGTTTGTCTTTTTACTGCCTTTTTCTTTTTCCGCCGTTTTAACAGCATTTACCATCAAGCCACTAATTTTGACTTAGTAATAGCAGTGACATGAAATATCACTGTCCAAGTCGCCGTGAGACCACCTATCAAAGGCGACCGTGGTTTGTTGCTGGTTCTCTTTTATATTGTTCAGTAGTGCCAGGATACCGTACTGTACAGTGCAAAAATATCATATTCCACACTCTGTCTGCAGGAATTTTTTTTTTTTACCAGTACTATGTTGCAAAAATAAAACACGTTTTTCTAGTTGCTCTTTGTGTGCAATGATTATCGAGTACTGGATAGGATGAAAATATGAAACGCTACAAGTTGACATAATTATAATTCTCCCTGCTATATGAGTTGAGAGATTGTTGGGTGTAGGATAAACATCAGTAACTGTCTATAGTATCTGCATGTGGCTGATAACATCAAGAACTGTAACTATGTATGTAGGGTGTAAATATGATTTTCACTTTAATCACGACTTTTCCTGCTGTGTGCGTGTGTTACTCCGTGGGGATGCCGGTTTGTTTGTTTGTTGTTTTTTTTCCCCAGTATAAATAGTATCCCTCACCTTCTGGAAATTCTGTGCTAGAAATTTCCTCTTTCTCTCACACTCTTTGTTTCTTTCTTCCTCCTTTGCTTTCTGTCATTTCTTCTTGCCGTTTTCTGCCTTGCTGGCCCATTCACCTGTATGTTCGAGAAAGTCTTACTCACTTTCTCTTAGGATTGATGATTGGGTATATGTATTAGGTGCATTTTTGTCTCTAGGGAAATAAGATATGCGGAAGCAATTTTTGGTAATTTAGACCCATCTATATGTTTTTTAGTGTTCATATGTTATGTTATGTTATGTTATCAGGTATTTTTTTTAGATCCCCTTGATGATAAATTGGACGGAGTGGTCGACGCCGGAGGCATCTCTTTAGATTAGATTGGCAAATGCATTGATATGTGTATTTAATTTTTTTTTTTTTTTTTTTTTTTGCCTGTTGAAGTATTGTGTATGCTTTGAAACAGGCTATAGCCCTGATATGGCTCTACGCAGTCGGCTGGGCTTTAAACAAAACAGTAACAGTAAAAGTGTGCGTGTGTGCAGGGATTATCGACGTACCGGATAACATCAAGAACTGTAAATATCTCCGTGTGATTGACGCCAGTGTGAATCCCATGGGCAAGTGAGTACTTGTCTGTCTCGTTTGTGTTTATACTTGTTGTTGTTATTGGTGGTGGTGGTGGTGGTGGTGTAGTGGTGGTGTGGTGGTGGTGGTGATTGTAGCTGTCCCTTGTCATTTTAGACGATGTTTGTGTTGTAACGTCTTTGTTGTTTATGTAGATGGGATTTTTTTCCAGTTTTGTTTTTGTAACTGTCTATCTGTCTGTCTGCCTTTGTTTTTGTATTTCTATCTGTCTGTCCGTCTGTTTCAGTTTTGTTTCGTCATTTATTTTTCTGGAATCATCACTGTGATGGCCATGACCAATTCAGTCCTTTTTTTTTTCCCTTCGTTCTTTCTTATTTAAGGTGTATCGTTTCTATTTGTCCGTTCTCTGTCTATCTGTCCTCTCTCTCTCTCTGTCTCTCTCTCTGTCTGTCTCTCTTTCTTCACCCCCTTCTTTCTGTCTCTGTCTGTCTGTCGTCTGTCTGTCTGTCTGTCTTCTCTCTCTCTCTCTCTTCTTCCGTCTTCTGTCTCTCTCTCTCTCTCTTCATTCACCCCCGTACTTTTCTGTTCTCTTTTCTGTCTTTCTCTTTCATTGCACGATACATTGAATAGCAAGACGTAGTATTTTTTCTTTTTCTTCTTTCTCTTCTCTTTTCATCATTAAAATAGCAAGCGTGTGTTGCATAAGTCGTTGTTGCTCTGCTTGCTGTCTATCCCTCTCTCTCTCCCCCCTCTCTCTCTCTCTCTCACACACACACACACACACACACACACACACACACACACACACACACACACACACACACACACACACACACACACACACACGGGACAAGGACAGAGACATTACTCATTTTTGTTGTTAGTTTGTTGTTTATATTGTGTCCCTGCACGTCCTGATAACGTTTCTTTTTTTTTTTTTTAACTTTTTTTTTTTAATTCATTACTTGACATTGTTACATTCATATCTGTACGTGCTTACGGGGCATGGGCGGCTTTGATTGTTTTTATCTGCTCTTCAGACTAAGACAGTCCATTGTATCGCAGAAGCAAACAGATCTACTTGAATTATCTCTGTTTTATCTGGCTGATGGAAGATCTATAGCCTAGTACGGTGACAAGATTACGACAATTATGACGTAGGTAATGTCGTCATTAAGATGACGCAGTAAAATAGTTCTTAAAGTCAAACTGACCTTCACCAAAAGATAGATAGTGATGGCAGAGATTTGCGAGCTTGATTGATTAATTGATTAATTGCAGGCATCGACATCGACAGAGATTTCGCTGGCGAACACGGTCCCGCTTGATCAGTGCAAACGGCCGGTCTGTCTGCGCGTGCCCTAATACGTCTCACAGCGACAAAAATTAATACGATTTCGGATACTCTCTCTCTCTCTCTCTGCCCTAAGGGGAACAAAATATTTAATGTGTTTTCAGATTTTTTAAACCTAGTCCTAGTACTTACATTATGAACAAACGATCGAACGAGCATTTGTTAAAAGAGCGAATAAAGTGGAGATGCAAAGTAGGCCTATAGTTTGATAATCTGGGTTAATCTGCACTTCAAACTAATACAGTCACTTAAGTTGAGAGAGAGAGAGAGAGAGAGAGAGAGAGAGAGAGAGTGAGATGGTTCTGGTACTAACCCTTCACCGATGGCATTTATCCTACAAACGAAGGTCAAGAGGAGTGTTCGTTCTGAGCTTACAGTTTTTGTGCTTTGTACCTGCTTCTATGCTAGCTGAATGGGTAGCGCAAACTATGTTGGATTTGAGAAGTTTCACAACATGGGAGATAATTCCTACATGATTCT